>CM064868.1:50978867-51003823 GCA_032719365.1 Prinsepia uniflora | reverse complement strand
AGAAAGTAAGGTCCACTCACAGACCGTCCAAGCTGCGTGTTGATACTCGCGCCATAAGCCTCTCTAGGCCAATCACCATCTCTAGGGTTCCCGACATGTCCAAATCATACTAGAGGGTTACTAGCCACTTTAATAACCTCTCATAAAAGCCCCCTAATTTTTTTGTGATTTTTAAACTTATTTAAACTTGATCCTAAACCTTCAGACATCTTGAACTATATCGAAATGATGTCTGATCGACTCGAAACTTGCCCCAAAATGTTTGTTACATCGAAAGGATGATTTCACTTGTTGAACTCATCCCCAAATAGTGCCCCACGCACCCACACGCACTGCCTAAAAGCACTGCGCGTAGAGCTCATGCTCCCAGCATCGGTCATCTTCAACCTCGGGTGAACCCAGTCCAGACCGATTCACTTGGTTTTCGGTCCGACCGAACCGATGTGACCGGTTTTCCTTATTCCGACCACCATTCAATCCCATTTTTCTTCCTAAATCTTCATCTCAATCCCAGGACTCAATTTATGTGTTCACAACAATGAAAAGGACGGCATACATACCTGTTCGAATCGATGAACAGTCCAGCCACCATCCACGCCCTTCCTGAGTCGTTAAGCCATCGAAGCCCTCTCCTTCTTTTATCCTCCTCGACTCATAAGGACCCCATGAGCATCATCCAATCATCAGAAACCACCCAAAACGTACGAAACTCAAAATCCAATTTATGAATCAAAACAGGTTCTCGGGTTTACCTGGGTTCTAGGTTTCCTGCGCCGTCCACGGCTGTCCTGAAACCAACACCATCGTCATCATAGCCTCTCTCTCAATCACGGTCACTCAATCATCATAGTAGGGGGTGAAATGGGGTGGTGTTGTGGGTTTCGAGTTTGCTTGATCAAATGAGATGGATGAAAGGGAAAAAGATGCATGTATTTGTGTAATGGGAGCAATGGGAGCAATGGATGGGTGACACTTGTCACTCATCCTTTGGGCCTGTCCCAAAAATATCAGGGCCCACTCAATGACAAATGTCACTCGACCCGATCTACATAACGGTCCTCGAGCCTCGTGTATCGGACCTCTTGGGTCAAAAGTTAACTTTTTATGCTCGTTCAGGGGCAGAATCATAATTTCACCATGAATGTCCGATAATCCTCGATTAATCCCTATTAGCCTTTCTAATCCATAATTAATTCTTAATTGATCCTAAAAATTTGGGATGGGTCGTTAAAAACTTCCCTCCTTAAAGAATTTCGTCCTCGAAATTCAAACCGACCCAATTCCACAACTAAATAGTGGAAATCCAATCATGCCTCCAACTCGGGGCACTTTCCTGTAAACGTACACGTCCGACATAACCACTGTACACGTTAAAGTGCACTGTCACTGGAGTTTCCAAAGCTATACTAAGTTGTCATCTAAATGCCTTTCAGCCTGATGGTTCTTCTCAATTGACAACCTAAGTTGGCATCGTCGTCAGTTTTTCAGTCTACCACTCTGACACTTTCTAATTTCGACTCGTTAAGTCGACTTTTCAGCCTGATGACCTTTCTCATTCGATAATCGAAGATGGCATCCTACTCAGCGTCTGATCAGATAATCATCCTCCAGCTTCTGCCGTCACAGTGGCACGAATTTCCACCAACCGTGCAATGCTGACGAGAGGAGATTCATGCCATCACTCAAAATGGTGACATTTATTGGCCTCGGTACTCACATCAGTCGACTCTCATTTTCACATACTCAGGCTGACTCTCAATATAGTCCGAATACTACCTACCAATCCGAACCTGTTGGATACCGATTCAGCCTATCACCAGTATCATGACCAGTCGGTAACTCCCAGCTCCACTGCGCTTTCGTTGCGTCACTCTGATCTCGACTTGCTCTCGAGTCCTCACATCGTACTCATGTCACTCAGTGACCTACGCTCAAATCTTGGCTTATCTTGAGTCCCAAACTATCACATCGAATATTCTGTCGAAACACATTCGACATCTCACCAGTCCTGGGTGTATCAGGACCCCATCAAATACATGCTAGCAGAGTTAACCACAAATATAAAATCACGAGGGTTCCTCTGGCACAAATGGCCTTGAGCTCTGGGCTCACATAATCACTGAACCCTCTCAATCCTCTCTGCACTAGCACAGTATTCGATGTCAAGTCACCATCTCATCATGTCGGAACACATCTGATCAATATCCTCGTCGAATTGTCACCATGTCATGTCCATCTAGGACTCTATCCACTAAACCACTTATTCATCATCTCTGGTAACTATCAACTTGACATACCAATTGACCGTGGTCAATCCCATCGTCCTACTTGCACTACTCATAGGTGTACCCCCATCAAGTCAACCATCAAGGCATTACTCGACCTGCTCAAGTACTGCACTCTAGCAACGTCCATCCACACACTACTGTCCGCACTCCAATCATGGATAGGACCTCAATCGTCCGTCATGAGCTAGCCTCAATCCATCACAATCTTTATCCTCATATCCAACTCGAGGCATCGACTATTCATCTCTTTCTGATCGATATTCACGTATCGTCCTCGTCTCATACTCATCCATATATCTAACCTCCATCATCTCGATCATCATGATCGTCATCACACTACTCAAGCCAAACTCGCCTCGATCCTCCTAGGATCCACTATTAGCTCTCACAATCAACGTAACATGACCCATAATACCAACAAGGGTCCACTACCTCAGACACTCACTTGTCACCGCTAGTGACTCTAAATACCATCTACTCAACAAGTCAATCAAATTTGACTAACAGCCTAGGTGTCCAGTCCTTACACCCTCTTTGAACCCCTTAACTGTTGTATCCTTCTTCATTGGCCCTCATAATGAGAGTCTAAGATGATGACATCAAAATTCATCTGATGTCAGCCTGCAGCACCAAACACCATCTGCAAAAGCACGCACTCTTCTCCTCGTCTCAATCACAAATTTTCTTGATTCTGAAGTTCCAACCCTGTTGGAAGCATGCTTAACTTTTCCAATTACTAATCTTACTCTCTACACGAGCATCCTTATGTCCTATAGGCAAACGAGTGTCAAGTCCACCTTGGACTCACTCTGGTGATTCTGTCTCAATAATCAGATTTCTTCTCCAACTCGCCTATCATGGATGTCGTCCATCATTACCTGATTCTTACGTTTCCACCTTATTAATTACAACCTCTGAGCACAAAACTAAGGAGGAAAACACATCCTAGCCGTGAAAACCCTTAGATGCATTTTTTATCCTTCTTGATTATGGAATCTATTTTCCTTCTTTCTTTTCACTTCTTGACTTCCACTTTGACTAGGAATTCATTTAATCTTCTTGCCAAACCAGATCACAAAAGTCCTAAAAGAAAGGTTGAGGACAAAAATGCGGCTAGGGTGAAGTTTCCTTAACCCTAGCCGTGACTTTAGGTTTCTTGGCTTGCAAGAATGTCTTTCTTTCTTGTTTCTTGCATATTTAATTTCAGATTTGATTAGGTCATCTTTGATTCTTCTTTTCGAAGTCAATCCACATCATTTGTTATTAAAAAGGGAAAGAGAATTCGGGCCAAAGTGGAATTTTATGGGATAATTGGGGTTTAGCCTCATTTTTGGACCATGGTCAGTCATTATTGTGTTTTAGATGATGAGGTGACACTTTTTGAGTCCTTGATGAGTTCTTGAAGAACTAGCCTTGGAAAGATCACATTTCATTGCAAAACATATTATTTAAACCTTAATTAAACAATCTGCACAAATTTCACAAAATATATCATTTTCTCCTATTGATTGAGCAATTAAAATCAAAAGATAAGTAAAAGGGAATAGAAAAAAAAATTGAAACAATGCTTAATTGTTACTTATCAACTCATTTGATGGGAAATCAAAGTTACGGGCTTGGCCCCGAGAAAGATCCGATAATGTGATATTTTCTAAATTGAACAGTATATATGACTTCGTCACATGACGCTCGAAACCTGCTGAACAGGAAAATTGGATGGAAAAAAGTATTCTTCTGGTTGTCATATTGGTCGAAATTGAAAAATCAGACACATCGCAGAACCTATGCACACTGAGAAGAATGATGATGAGAGTGTTGTGGGAGCTACTTTACCCATTGAAGGCAAAGTAAAAGACACAAAAAAACGCAGCTACGTATGCAAGAAATGGGGATTCGCCCTAATTTGTGGTTGAAAGTCATCAATGGAAAATACGTCATTGGTCATCCAAGTTATACCTTTACCTCGGAAAATAAGAAAAAATTCCTAAAGTGGTTGCAATGTGTAAAGTTTCTCGATGGGTATGCTCGTAATATATCCCTAAATGTTAGCACAGAAAGTAGCATTTGATCTGGTAAGAAGAGTCATGAGTATCTTTTTCTGCTACAACGGCTTTTACCAATTGGCATTTAGTCGTACTTGGAGCCCGGTGTTGTTGAGACTCTAGTTTATTTGCCTCGATTCTTCTAGATATTATGTGCTAGATTATAGGTAAAGGTGGACCTCGAAGCAATAAATGTGGATATTGTCTACATCATGTGTCTACTAGAGCAAACATATCCACCAACATTTTTTGATATAATAGTGCACCTGCTAATACATCTGCCAAACGAGGCAAAGCTAGCTAGCCCATTACACTATTGTTAGATGTTCCCAATCGAGAGGTATGACTAATTCCTATTTTTCTGCTATTTCCCTCTTTCATAATTTTGATTCATAATGTATATTTTATTGCAGAATATTAGGTACATATAAATGGTTTATCTGTAATAAGACACGTCCTGAAGGCTCTATATCTAAGGAGTACATTGCAAAGGAGTCGCTCACTTTTTGTACAATGTACCTTCAGAATGTAGAGATTTCCTTCAATAGGGCCTCACGTAATGATGATGGTGGTCAACATCCAAAGACCTTATTTGTATTTACCCAACCTACACGACCTTTTGACAATGGGTCAGTCTAAGATTTGTTCACAAATCGGGATGTGGATGGGGATCATTGGTTCATACTAAACAATTGTTTTGAAGTATGGCCTTTTCACGAGTAGAACCAAGAATAGATAAAGGCCGATTATCCGTCTAATTAGTCAGAAATGGACAAGCAACTATTCCCACGATGGTATTCTATGTATGTAAGCCAAATAATTCATTTATAAGTTCTTAAAAGTAATTCTGTACTTAACCACTTTCTATATATCTTACTAGATGGCATAGCTGGAAGATGACAACTCACCCAATTTTAATGCAGAATTATTGCAACTGATAAACACATAATTGATCATATTTTTATATAAATTTCCTTTGCATTTTACATTGTTATGACCCTAATTATGTCATTTCTAACTAATCTTATGATTTTCATGGACTAATCACAAAATATGGTAAATTCAAGTCAAAACATGGAGAATATGATGGACTATGTATTTGGACCCCAAAGCATGTCATCAAGGCCCCAACCGTGTCACTAGAGCCCTATCGATGTTATTGGACTTGCCCATGTCACTGACCTTGAGCTTGTGCTAAGCACTTGCCCGTATGCGTAGATGTGTACCTGATCATATGCCAACAGTTTGTCACTAGTGACATGTCATTAGCATGTCACCAAGACAAGTCCCAGCCCATGTTCCAGCTATCGAGTCCTAATTCCAGCACCTATCTCGTGTTCCAAGTCATGTTCCCAGTGACATGTTCCTAGTAGAGGACCAGCTTGTGTTCCAACATGTGTCCAATGAAGGAATAGGTCTTATTCCAACCAAGTATCAAAACATGTCGCTAGTGACATGTTCAGAGCCTGTGTTCCACCGCGACATGTTCCTACTTAGTTTTTCTCATTAGTTAAGTGGATTCTCTCATTCTTTTTTACTAAAACTCAGCTCAAACCAATTTTCTCTTTTCAATAAATTCAAGATTTCATGTTCAAAGTTAAATACACCATACCTTAATTTCTACACCTTCATCCCTGACATATAGGATGGTCTCCGAGTGTCTCACCAACGAGTGCTCAATCACTTCGTATCCATAAGGTGTCTTAAAGAGAAAAAGTATAACATTGCCTCTTTGCCTTGTAGTTATCTCTTGTGCTTGAATATCATTTTTTTGAATTGATTTCTAATATTATTCTTGATATGGTTTGAATTGATTTCAATATTCTATATGATATGTTCTATGATTTTAGTTTTTGTTATGTTTGTATGTTTGTTCTTAATTAGATCATTGGGGTGCCTACGAGTCTAGATCAATGAAGTGTCATCGTGTGTCTCCGGCATGTACTTGAGATAATATGCAAGTAACTCGTAAAACTAAAAATCAAGGATTTTATAGGTAGAAGTTAATTTAATTCATGAATGATTAGGGTATAAAGATGAGTTGATTAGTGTAAATAATAGATTAGGTTAGATAAGGTTCAGTTTAATTCTAATTAGCGTAGGACCTTAATATGCATTTAACTCGTAAAACTAAACGTATAAGATTTCGTAGGTTGAAGTTAATACCTTCATGATTGAGTAAGGCATAAAGATGAGTTGACCACTGTAAATAATAGATTATGTTAGATTAGGTTTTTTTTTTAATTCTAATTAACGTAGAATACATTAAAATCTATCAATTAACCCCATTTAAACCTCCAAACGATAATCATGCTTAGGTAACCTCAATCCCTAGTTTAGAACAATCCCTATTTACCAATTCTACATCTACAAAAAATGGTTTTAATACACTCAACACTTAATGAAAACTTATGCAAGGGATTGAAATAATCTCTTGTGTGACTTCATTTTTGTAAATATTTTTATATTGTATATACCATACTTGTTTATAACATCATATTTGTAAATAACATCTTGCATTCATGCATTATTCTTGGCTATATGTGGATCACTAGTACGCTAAAACTAAACATTAAAGTAAACACAAAGTCATACTCAACACTTAATGAAAATATATGCAAATTAAAACTTTTTTTTATGTAGATGTAGCATTGGTAAATAAGGATCGTTTTAACCGGGGATTGAGGGTACCTAAGCATGATCATCGTTTGATTATTTAATTAGGTGGGTAATTGATTGATTCAATTATCCTACATGATTAACTAATCTAAATTAACCAAATCTATTATTTACATTGGTCAACTCATCTTTAACCTAACGCAATCATAAATTATAACAATTCCAAAATCTACGAAATTCCCTCATCTCAGTTCCACGAAATACAAGCATATTATCTCAAGTACGTGCTCAGAAATTACCCTAAACACTTTCAATGATCTAGACTTGGAAATTTCCCTACATCTAATCAAACATTAAGCACAACATACAAGCATAACAAAAACTTATATGGAAGATTATTGAAACTCATATAAGATATAAAACCATAATTATATTAAAGATCAATCCAATAAAACAATCATTCAATAACAAAAGACAATCATAGGGTAAAGAGGTAGTGTTACACTTTTTCTCCCTAGAAATTTCCCTACGTATGCTAAGTGGGTCGACAGTCCTTGGTGAGACACTCAGAAATTTCCCTATATGTCATAGTTTAAGGTGTTTATGATGGAATATGGTGTGATTGGATTTTGGTAAGGAAATCTCAAATTGATGAAGGGGAAAATTTGGTTAAACAAAGCTTTGGAATTTTCCTAATTTCGAGTTTTATCCAATTCTGCATATTTCTCACAAAATATATTATTTTCTTCTATTGGTTGGTATTTAAACATTAAAAGAAAAGCATAAAGGGTATAAAATGATGCTAAATTCAAGGTTTATCAATCACTTGTGCTTCTGAGTTTAGATCTTGATCTTTAATGGAATAGGAGAAGTCTTGTTTGTTAACTTATTACCTAAACCCTTCATGGCCCTAAAAAGCCATGAGGTTGTGGGCGGTGTTTCCTAATGCTTGAGTTATCTTGGAACAAATACTTGTCCATCTTGAGTAAGAAATTATCAAGGGTGATGTCTAGGAAAAGTGATGATACTCGTAATGGGTTTTGCGTCTAAAAGGGACATCAATGGAATTTAAGCGTTTGTATGTCTTGAAATTATGTAACCACCCGTCCCGAATTTTGGGATTTATTTAACGATAATTAGGATTAATTAAGGATAATTAGGGGTTAATTGAGAAGATCCCGCGACTAATCCAAAGATTTCAGACGGACGGTGTAAAATGACCGTTTTTCCCCTAGGGTTGGGCAAAGATGTTGACTTTGATCGTTGACTGTTGACGTCAGCCTTGAATTTTGTTGACGTCAGCGTTGACTTTTCCGGCGTTTACTTTCGCGTTGACCAAGCAGGTGGGGCACGTAGGCACCAATTTTGAGGTGGGACCAATGTCATTCGAAGGGTTTCGACGATCCAGATCCAATGGTGGTGGTTTCGGGTCGATTGGAGATCGTTAGGTTGGTCAAATCAAGATTTTTCACCTCGAGAAACGTGTTTGGGACACGTTGACTTTTTCGGGAGTTTTGGGGTTTTATCCTATGGACTTATAGGGTGTGTTTGGTACACCGTATTACGGTCTGTATAGGCTAAATAATCCGAAACCTGTGTTTGGTACCAGTCGTATTAATTAGTCACCGTATAAGTTAATACGGTTGAATATTTTTATACGGTCCAGACACGCTAAAATAATACGCTCGAAATTGTCCGTATTAAATAGTCGGATAACTAGTAATCTTGTAAAATATAATAATAATAATAATAATAATAATAATAATAATAATAATAATAATAATAATAATAATAATAATAATAATAATAATAATAAATAGTAATATAATAAAAATAAAATATTAATATAGTAAATATTAATAATAAAAAGTAATAAAGTAATAAATACTACTAATAATAAATTAATAATTAATAATTAATGATATTTTAATAAATAATAATGATAAAATTAAAAATAATTAATTAATAAAAATGTAATAAATAGTAATAATAATAATTATTAAAATAAATAATAATAAAAATAATGACATACATAATTAATATTTAAGATATAAGTATTTCGTCAATTACTATAATATAATCCGGTCAGTATAATATAGTCGGCATTCTAATCAGGAAAAGTACCAAACGCCCAACTAAATAATCAGTCTATCCGGTTGACAGATTAGTCTATCCGATTGAAATAGTCAGTACAGTACGGCATACCAAACGAGGCCATAATGATGGTTAGTGACCTTCGGGTATGATTTGAACAGGTCTGGAAGTTCCGGAGATGGTGGATTAGCCTCGGGGAGGCTTATAGAACATGTATCGAGGTGGCAATTAGGACGATCTGTGTGTGGACTTTTTTTTCAAAATATGATGCATGCATAACTGTTTTATAAGTTTTATATATGTGATTTCTATGATTATGATTGAGGTGTTTATGATTTCCGTATTTGCATGTATTTCGAGATTTTTGGTTTTATAAAATATTTATACGTGTTGGGATTTCCATAGTGGTTTGATGAACTGATATTGGATTTTTAAATATGGAACCGGGATGAGACCCATTTGACTTGGAAACTATCGTACTTGGATTCCATTTGATTTTGTGAAGTATCGGGCATGAGATCCAGTTAGGGTTTACGAAAAGGATTTATGATGGATTTGTGAAAATTCCGGGCATGTCCCATTTGAAAGATTTTGAAATGGTTTTATCAAAATGTTTTCCAAATACCATCCTTATATGTGGACATGTGGATGGTCTCCTCCAATTGTCTGGGATACTATGGTGGTCACGGCGCATTTCCTACGAGGGGTCATTGCACGGAGCGACCAGACCGTATAGTGACTCAAGAGCAAGATTGCTAGATGTCTGGGACGCCAGACATCTGCGATGTCATAGATAGACCTGAAGAGACCCCGAGCAGTACGCGTAGCTTAGAGCGTGATATGATGTCTGGGACGCTTGGCATCTGGGATGCCAAGGATCGGTATTTGGATTACGGATTTCTTGGAGTTAAGAAATGGTATTTCGGTGTTTAATAAATGGATTTACGGTTTTGGGCTGAGTTCCCACTTGATTGATTTTATGGTTTTCAGCTATGGCCCTAATGATTTGAGGAAGGAAATGGCTTTGGTTTCTAAAAGATTTTTATTATATTTAAATTTACTAGTTTTCGTATGCATGAATCGTTTTAAGTGAAAGGCATAAATGTCTTCTTTATGAAATGTGTTTTTATTAAATTATTCATTTTTGTCCACTCACAAGTTTTATGGTTTTTAATGCCCTTCAGGCTGATCGCAGATGTGGGCTGTAACAGAGACCGAGACATCACACTCCGTCATTGATCCTAGCGCACTCTGGTAGCTCGAGTGGGCTAAGGTTGGGTTATCCCTTATCTGTCCTTCGTTTTACACGTGCGTGTCAAACGTGGGTTAGACGGGGAGAATGGCACATCCTGCGTTAATCCTGGGGGGATTGGGATGGTCGTGTCAAAGTGGTATCAGAGCAAGGTTGTTAGTAAGAGTCTGTTGTGCGCAGGTGCCAGGGATGTGATGTCTCTATGGGGATACAGCCCGTGTAACGACCCATCTCGAATATCGGGATTAGATTAGTGACTAATCAAGGATTAGTGAGATTAATCGGTGATTAGTGAGGCACTTTCGGACGAACGATGCAAAATGACCGTTTTTCCCCTAGTCGTTGGCAAAACGTTAACTTTTGTCCTGGCAGTCAAATGGACTTTGTCCGATGACTGTCCCGTAGTTCGAGACGTCACGTGTTCATAGACAGGTGGCACGTCCGATTTCGACATTCGAGGAAGAAGTTATGATTTTCGGAAGTTTTGGAGGCGTTTTGGTAATTTGGTTGAATAGGGGCAAATAGTTGACTTTTGACCCAGGAGGTCCGATGGCCAGATCCGAGGTCGGTTACGTAGATCGAGCTGATACGAATTCATAGACAGGTGGCACATCGAATTTGGGCGTTCGATGGAGAAGTTACGGTTCACGGAAGTTTTGGGGCATTATTGCACGTTTTACAAGACAAATGTTATTTGTCAGCAAGTGGGACCCAGATATTTTGGGGCAGGCCCAATGGATGAATGACACTTGTCATCCATCCATTGCCCACCCAAATTGGTTCATCCATATTAGCTCATCTTCTTTGTTTCTTCATCCAACCCGATCTCACCCCAAAAGCTTTGAACCCAAACCCATATCTCTTTCCTTTCGATTTCTGAGTGAGGACTGATTAAAAGTAGGACTGAGGAGTGGCAGAGGGGTGGCCAGCCGCCGTGGACGGTGGTGGATAGCCCAGGTAACCCGATAACAAAATTTTCTTCCTTTTCAAATTTCAATTTCGGTTTTAGGACGTTATGGATAGTTTCTGTTGATTATGGGTTGTTTATGGGGTCTGTAGGGGGGTGTTTGAATGGTTGTGGACGGTGCTTGGTGGAGGAAGAAACCAGGGGGGATGGCTGAAATTTTAGGCCGTGAGAAGGATTTCGAACCAGGGGTATTAAGAGGGTTTTCCTTCGTTCTTTTACATGGTTAGATTCATAGGGATGTAATGAAGAGGTTGGTACTAATTAGGGATGGAATTGTTTGAAATAAGGAAGGAAAATTGGTGAACCGGTCACACTAGTCGGACCGGACCAGATTGCGGAATCGAACCAGACCGGCCGGTTCGCCCAAGGTTTAAGATGAACAATGCTCTAGCGTGTGAGGGCATGTGAGAGGTTCGATGGGGAAGGTTCCAACATGTAATGTCATCTATTCGATGTAACAAACATTTTGGGACTTGTTTCGTGTCAATCAGACATCGTTTCGATATAGTTCGGGACGTCGGAAGGTTTAGGATCGGGATTAAAAATAGTTAAAAATGCCAAAAATTTACGGGGCTTTAGTGAGGGGTTATTTAAGTAGTTAGTAACCCTCTATTACAATTTGGATAGGTTTGGGAGTTCCGATGACGGCGATTGGCTCGGTAGCTTAGGACGGTCTGTGAGTGGACCTTGATTTCGAAACTGTGATGCATGCATAAATACGTTATGTGCTTTATAGATGTGATTCTGTGATGATGATTTGGACGGTTTTGATTTATATGGTTTCACGTATTTCGAGGCGATTTACGTGCTTGCACGTAAATCGAGGTTTACGATTTTCCACTGATTTTCCGTGCTTATAGTTTTGGAAATGATTTTATGAAATGGTTTTGGATTTGATAAGGTAAACTCGGGTTTGAGACCCATTTGTTTTGGAAACCCTTGGACTCGTAGTCCATTTCGTTACGTTCTCGGGCCAGAGGCCCAATTGGTTCTTGAATCGATTTCAGATTTGGAAATATGGATCGGGCACGAGACCCTTTTGATTTACGAACTCTTGGACTCGAATTCCATTTGGTTTACGAAATCGAGCACTAGACTCAGCCGGTTTACGGTTCGGGGTGGAGGCTTAGTTTGTGTGTTGATTCAGGCTTAGGGGAGGGTTTTTATGGTTCATTACGGTTTATGGGGACTGGGCATGAACCCTTGAAAGGTTTTTAGAATGTTTTCAAATGGTTTTTCGTATACCATCCTTTATATATGAATTGTCTCCTCCGGGAGGGTTGTTGGCTTTGGTGGACCCCGGAGTAGTCACGGAGCACTGACTGAGTGGAGTCGCCCTCGTTGGGTTCCTTACTCTCAGAAAGGCTATGGATTATAACCCTGAGAGGGTCATTAATCTACGAACATTGACTTGGGCGGACCCTGGTGAGACTTGGGCTTTGAGACCCGGGGTAGCACGCGCGTAGTTCTAGATACCATGATAGGATTAGTTATCTGAATTGGATAAACATGATTTCAATTGGTTTGCAAAATTGTGTTTTATGGTTGATAAATGGATTTGGGCCTGAGATCCCACATATGTTTATTATGTTCTAGATTTCTGTAAGTGGTTTTGAGCAGGGGCCCGTATAATTATGGTTGTTTAAACATATGTGGTTTGAGAAATGGTTTAACTATGCATGCATGCTTTTTAGTGAAGGGTATAAAGGTCTTTTATGAAATATGGTTTATCAACTCTTTTATTTTCGTCCACTCACAGTCATTTTGTTTTCAATGCCCTTCAGTTGATTACGGTGCGGAATATAGCAGAGACCGGGACATCACATGCCTCCTCCGGATCCTGGCGTACTCTAGAAGATGGAAGGCTAAAGGTTCAAATTTTCCTTGGTCTGACACTCCGTGTCAGACGGGATTAGGAGCATTCCTCATTAATCCCAGGGGGATTGGGTCGGGTCCTAACTGGTGGTATCAGAGCGGTGCGCAGGTCGAGGACTTGATGTATCTATGGGCTACAGTTCGTTATCAACCTGATAGTTAGGATGTCGGTACAATTGTTAGTAGGATTGGATCATCTTGGTTCGGCGCTCGATATTGGGGTTGCTATAGTCCTGTCGTGGTTGGCAGAACGTAACAGTACCTTAGAGTTTTGATCGTGGGACGGTTAGTTGGAATCGTATTTCACGATGTTGTAGGAACGGTTATGACGATTGGTTCGGTGTTGTGACCATTAGATGGTCGGATTTTGTTGAGTTAGGTGGCTATGCTGCTAGGAGCAGCCGGGTTCGAGGAACTCTAGTTGGACTGACGGTAGGATTGGATTGACGTCCATACGATGTCAAGACTGTGGGATCGGTCAAATTGTGGATTATACTGCCTTTTCCAATTGGGTTTAGAGGAACCCTATGGTGTGATATTTGAACCCTAAGGTAGGGTGTATGGTTCGGAAATGTGAATTGAGGACTGGTTTGACGTTGACGACTTTTTGGAGTCGAGACCGTCGGTCAGTCTAGTCATGTCAGCTTTAGTGATGGAACTGCACTCTGAAGTCAAGGTTGTGTTAATCGGTTAAACTTAGTTGGTTGTCGTGCTACTGTAGCTGTGATGGATTGTTGTTGCAGCTAAGGTCATGGATGAACTAGTAGATGACATTGGGTTAGTCGAGTTACAACTGGTTAGAGTTTGATTCGACAGGTTACCAGGGTTGGTACTTGTCGATGGAATCCTAGAGTGGGGATACGGAGTAGTAGTACGTGCGATTGATTCCGTTGGATGCGGAGTCTCGATAACGAGGTCTGGTGGTTGGGTCTGCACAAGTCTGTGGTAGGCACTACTACCGAGAGTGGTTGTAGTTGTGGTTGTTGGGAATCGGGGATGTTCAGGGAACGTTTCCTTTTCTCGTATGAGATGTACGTTTAACTGTTCCCAGAGTTGTTGGGTACGAGGGAGGTAGAGTTTCTCCTATTTAAGCAGAGGTACGGGGTCGTCGCTCGGTGTGCGCTGGTGGTAGTGCCGGCAACGGTGATGACGATGAGTCATGAGATGGGATGTGACTCCATCGAGATGGGCATGTGTTCGGTATCTGTGGTCCAGCAGTGGATCACGAATAGAGTTAGACTGGTTACGGACACGTGGTTGATGTCTGAGGGTGTTTGTTCCGACATGGTTGGAACTTTGGAATCGAGAGAGGTTATGTTTGAGGTAACGAGAGGTGTGCGGGTGAGTGTAGCGAGTTTGTTTGCATTCACTTAGAATGAATTCGGGTGTCATCGTCTTGGATCATCCTTGATTTTCCTTGGTGGAATGCCAAGGATTGATATGAGGTACATGGAGGGAACCCACAGTCTAGACGTGTCTCGTCATTGACTGATCAGTTTAGATGTGGGAATTGGTTGATGAGTGATGTGACTGACAAAGGATTCAAGAGGGTGTAGGACCCTATGATCAGATTTCAGGTGGATTGTTAGCTGAGTGAGCATGTGTGGATCCTAGGTGGATCGGGATTGTGATGTTGAGGACTTTGGGCGTCGTGACGATCGAGGATCATGACGTTTATGATCGGGTGACGTAGTGATGGATCTGGATCGTAATCTTGATGATCCAGATAGGTGGAGAGTTTATCACTCTTAGTTGGATACTTGAGTTGAGGATGATGGGACTGAACTTCCTTCCGAGGTAAATCACGTATGGTGTATTAATCGAACGAGTAAGTGTCCGACGAGGTCGGATTTGGTCAGTCTTGGAGGTGTGATAGGTGGGATTGGCTTCCCTGTGAAGTTAATCTAATGTGAGGTGTGGCAATCGTTGAGCAGGTACCCGACAGATTCGGATTTGGTTCGTCTCAGTAGACGTGAGTGAGATTGGATGCCAGTTGATATGAGTGGGTACACCTTGGTAAGTGCGAGTCAGATTGGTACATATTGGATTGCGTGATTGGGAGTAGTTGTTGTGTTGCTGGTGAGGTGACCATGGGATTCGAAATACACGATGTTTTGTTGTTTTTTATCTGTCTAATATTGGATTGGACAGATGGACTCCAGAATTGAAACATGATTGGCTATGACCTAGGTTGTGGTAATGGACTGGTTGATGGATGGATATACGTACCATGTACGTTGTTTGAGGTACAATACTGGACAGACTTGTGGTGCCTAGTGATGGTATACAGGATATACCAAGGGTGCGTTGGTGAGCGCGTTGGTAGTCGGCTTAGCCCGATACCATTGGATTAACTGAGGACATGGACTGGACTTTGGATACTGTGCATTGGGTCATAGTGTTTCTGATGGGTCCAGTTACACACAATTTGAGTGAGTTGGTGGTTAGTGTAACCACAAGTGAGTATAGTGTTAGTTTTCGAATGGCGACTATCAAGTGGCGACAGTTTGTCGAATGTGTCAGCATGAATCGATTAGTGAGTTGGTGACTCCAAGTGGGAGTAGATAGCAGGATAGATTGGTGTTTGAGCAAGGAACCATCGAGTTGTGTGTGTCAGCGAATTGGTAGAATTGTCAAGTGGTATCAACTCAGAATGCGTGATTACTGTCATTCGACGTTGTCGAACGTAGTTGATGGGACGTGGGTATTGGTTGAACCTTTAGTTGCAGACAAGTATTGTACTGGCTAGTGGGTGCACTAGTGTACACGTGTAGTGAGATCGAAATTGCTTTCCACGAGGTGGTTGTGTAATCAAGGTAATTGGAATTTCGAGGACGAAATTATTTAAAGAGGGAAGGTTGTAACGACTAGTCCCCAATTTCGGGATTAGATTAGTGACTAATCAAGGATTAGTGAGATTAATTGGTGATTAGTGGGGTACTTTCGGACGAACGATGCAAAATGACCGTTTTGCCCCTAGTCGTGGGTAAAACGTTGACTTTTTGTTCTAGAAGTCAAATGGACTTTGGCCGATGATTGTGACGTAGTTCGGGACGTCACGAGTTCATAGACAGGAAGCACGTCCGATTCCGACATTCAAGGAAGAAGTTATGATTTTTGGCAGTTCGGGGGCGTTTTGGTAATTTGGTTGAATAGGGGCAAATAGCTGACTTTTGACTTGAGAGGTCCGATGGCTGATGGCCGAGGACCATTACGTAGATCGAGTCGATATGAATTCATAGACAGGCGGCACGTCGAATTTGGACGTTCAATGAAGAAGTTACGGTTCACGGAATTTTCGGGGCACTATTGCACGTTTTACGAGACAAAAGTTATTTGTCAGCAAGTGGGGCCCAGATATTTTGGGGCAGGCCAAATGGATGAATGACACTTGTCATCCATCCATTGCCCACCCAAATTGGTTCATGCATATCAGCTCATCTTCTTTGTTTCTTCATCCAACCCGATCTCACCCCAAAAGCTTTGAACCCAAACCCCTATCCCTTTCCTTTTGATTTCTGTGTGAGGACAGATTAAGAGTGGGCCTGAGGAGTGCCAGAGGGGTGGCCAGCTGCCGTGGACGGCGGTGGATAGCCGAAGTAACTCGATAGCACCATTTTCTTCCTTTTCAAATTTCAATTTCGGTTTTAGGACGTTATGGATAGTTTCTGTTGATTAGGGGTTATTTATGGGGTCTGTAGGGGGTGTTTGAATGGTCGTGGACGGTGGTTGGTGGAGGAACAAACTAGGGGGGACGACTGAAATTTTAGGCCATGAGAAGGATTTCGAACTAGGGGTATTAGGAGGGTTTTCCTTTGTTCTTTACACATGGTTAGATTCATACGGATTTAATGAAGAGGTTGGGATTGATTAGGGATGGAATCAGGTTGAAATAAGGAAGGAAAATTTGTGAACCGGTCACGCCGGTCGGACCGGACTGGATTGTAGAAACGAACCGGACCAGCCAGTTCGCCCAAGGTTGAAGATGCACAGTGCTCTGGCGAATTGCTCCCATGCGCAGCCCCTTTGGACGGCGCGTGAGGGCGCGTGAGAGGTCCGATGGGGAAGGTTCCAACATGTAATTTGATCTCTTTGATGTAACGAACATTTTGGGACTGGTTTCATGTTAATTGGATATCGTTTCGATAAAGTTCGGGACGTCCGAAGGTTTAGGATCGGGATTAAAAATAGTGAAAAATTCCAGAAAATTATGGGGCTTTAGTGAGGGGTTATTTAAGTAGTTAGTAACCCTCTATTACTATTTGGATAGGTTTGGGAGTCCCGGTAATGTTGATTGGTCCGGTGAGGTTTACGGCACGTAAATCGAGGCGGCAACTTAGGACGGTCTGTGAGTGGACCTTGATTTCTAAACTCTGATACATGCATAAATAATTTATGTGCTTTATAGATGTGATTCTGTGATGATGTTATGGATGATTGTGATTTATATGGTTTCACGTATTTCGAGGTGATTTACGTGCTTGCACGTAAATCGAGGTTTACGATTTTGTACCGATTTTCCGTGCTTATAGTTTTGGAAATGATTTTATGAAATGGTTTTGGATTTGATAAGGTAAACTCGGGTTCGAGACCCATTTGTTTTGGAAACCGTCGGACTCAAAGTTCAATTAGTTACGTTCTCGAGCAAAAGGCCCAATTAGTTCTTGAATCGTTTTCAGATTTGGAAAAATGGACTGGGCACAAGACTCCTTTGATTTACGAACTCTCAGACTTGAAGTCCATTTGGTTTACGAAATTGGGCACGAGGCCCAGTTGGTTTACGATTCGGGGCGGAGGCCCAGTTTGTGTGTGGATTCGGGCTTAAGGCCCAGTTACGTTTTAAGATTGTGATTTTGGGTCGGGGACCCATAAATGGATTTATGGTTCATGACGGTTTATGAGGACCGGCATGAACCCTTGAAAGGTTTTTGTGGTTCATTACGGTTTATGGGGACCGGGCATGAACCCTTGAAAGCTTTTGAGAATGTTTTCAAAAGGTTTTTCGTATACCATCCTTTATATATGAATTGTCTCCTCCGGGGAGGGTCGTTGGCCTAGGTGGACCCCAGAGTAGTCACGGAGCACTGACTGAGTGGAGTCGCCCGCGTTGGGTTCCTTACTCTCAGAAAGGCTATGGATTATAGCCCCAGAGAGGGTCGTTGATCTACGAACATTGACCTGGGTGGACCCTGGGGAGACTTGGGCTTTGAGACCCCGCGTAGCACACACATAGCTCTAGATACCGCGACAGGATTGGTTATATGAATTGGATAAACATGATTTCAATTGGTATGCGAAATTGTGTTTTATGGTTGATAAATGGATTTGGGCTGAGATCCCACATATGTTTATTACGTTCTAGATTTCTGTAAATGGTTTTGGGCAGGGGCCCATATGATTCTGGTTGTTTAAACATATGTGGTTTGAGAAATGGTTTTTCTATGCATGCATGCTTTTTAGTGAAGGGTATAAAGGTCTTTTATGAAATATGTTTCATCAACTCTTTTATTTTCATCCACTCATAGTCTTTTTGTTTTCAATGCCCTTCAGGTTGATTACGGTGCAGACTGTAGCAGAGACCGAGACATCACATGCCTCCTCCGGATGCTGGCGTACTCTGGAAGCTGGAAGGCTAAAGGTTCAAATTTTTCTCTGGTGTGACACTTCGTGTCGGACGGGATCAAGAGCATTTCTCGTTAATCCCAGGGGGATTGGGACGTGTCCTGACAACCCGTCATCAACTTGAAAGTGAGGGTAATAGTAAGATAGTTAGTGGAATATATCGGGCCAAATGTAACTTGATACGCTGTGAGTCGGTGTGATGGACCCGAAAAGGGTTGGGTAGGATGAGATTACGGAGTTGAGACCATTATTGGTCATGCTAGGTTGGTTTTACTACTCTCTGCAGCCGAAGTCGTTATAATCTGTTAGTCCAAGTTGCTAGTTGTGCTACCCTCAACCGCCGGGTTCGAGCAACCCTTGTTTGTGATTGATGGTTTGGAGAATATAAGTGCAACTGAGTTAGTAGATGACCTTAGTGGCGACTCTAGTTGAGTCTAGTTGGGGACTATAGTGATTGGTTGGCCTGACAGTAAGTGAAATAGTGGGATCCGATTTTCGTGTACCATTAGGATGATGTATTTGGGGTCTACCCCCAGACCGATTAGTAATGTTGACATGGGGCTATGGAGTCTAGATAATGATGTGTTTTGGTTATGTCTGCATCAGGTTGTGGCAAACATGACTATCGAGGGTAGTTGTAGTTGAGACCGTTGGAAGGTGAACGTTGCCCAACGCTATTGGACCTAGTGAGTCCAGTGAACCTAGTGGAGTTAGTTAAGGCTGGAGGCCCAGTTAAGTATGCTTTCAACATGGTTCCAACTTCTCATGATTCCAAAGTCGGTGAAGGAGACTTTTTATTTTCTGCCCATAACCGGTGGTGTTGGTGTCACCAGTATGTTGATTAGGTATTGGTTGGTGGACCCATGCTTGGTTTTGGGTCATTAATCAAGAGAAGTGGATGATGGACATTCCGTGGTTACATAGGGTGACTTCTCACTTCTGCTATGAGTCGATGGTGCTTGGTGTCGCATGACGTGGTAAGTGTAATGGGGACTATGTTTACGCTCACGTAGGATGAATTGTGATGTCATCGTCTTGGGTCATCCTTGATTTACCCTATGTGGGATATGGAAATATGATGAGGGAGTCCCGATAGGTAAGGATGACAAGAAGTGACTATAACTGATCGATATGAAGGAACTTGATGAGAACCCATAGCCAAGACGTGCTCTATCTTTGGGGCGAGTTGTTCAGATGTGGAAAGGTGATAAAGAGTGATGTGCTAATAGAGGATTTGAAGAAGGATCTAGAGGTGTGCCAAAACCATATTGGTGAACCAGCATAGGGCAGATCCCGCCTTGCTGATTATGCTAAGGTAAGAGTAGAGGAGAATCGTATTGTAAGACAGTGGAAGAATCTCAAGAAATTTTTAGTGAGAATGTAAGACAAAGGTTGGATATGTGAGTGAGTATGGATCTTGGATTCACTCATTCAAACTGGAAGTGTTAGTGACTATCGACCAGAGGCTATCTCCGTGACTGATGGTTATTAATGGGATTGGTTTCCTTTCGGAGGAAATTTGGTATGAGATAGTGATTGAATTAGTAGGATGTAGGAAGGTATCCAATGGGTACGGATTAGTACGTCTTGCTAAACGTGAGTGGGATTTAGCCTGACCAATACCGTCAGATGACTAGGAGACACGGAATGGACACATTGTCGGAGTGTGTGATCTGTCTAGTACAAGATTGGACAGATGGGCTTCAAGATTGAAACGTGATTGGCTTCCTAGCTAATGAAGGTTGAGTAGACTAAAACTTTATGAAGCCATGTAGTGGATGGCCTCGGTACGAGAGTGGGTGATCGTTTGGAGTAGGCCTCAACCATGTTGTGGACGGTTTGGGCACCAGGATGTTGTGTCTGCGTTGGGTCCAGTTACACACAGGTTGAATGAGTTGGTGGTTAGTGTGACCACAAGTGGGGTAAGATATCAAGTTTCTTAGCGTGAAGTGACTACTTTGTGACTCTCACCAGAGTCAGCATGGGTCGCTAAGGGAGTTGACTAATGTGAGTACCGAAGCCGATAAATGTCGTAAGTTTGAGCTTCACCTACGAGGTGAGATTCGTGCCACTGTGATGGCAGAATCTTATGATACATTGAGGGAGATTTGGTATGGGGTACCTTAGTAAGACTCTAGAGTGATTCAAGATTTGTGTCATTGACTCGAGTAATGACTGTAGGGCAGTGAAGGCCGATGGAATACGACGTGGGTTAGGTGCAGATGAGTACAGTGGAAAGACGTTCAATGTTGGGTAGCAGTTGGTACTATGCTTGGTTAACTGATACATTGAAAGTGAGGCCTAGGAGTGAGGCAGGTTTGGATTTCCTCCATTGGGGTGTGGACTTAAGATAGTTTAAATTTTGAGGATGAAATTGTTTAAATGGGGGAAGGTTGTAACGACCCGTCCCAAACTTTGGGATTTATTTAACGATAATTAATATTAATTAAGGACAACTAGGGGTTAATTGCGAAGATCTCTCGACTAGTCCGAAGATTTCAGACAAACAATGTAAAATGACCATTTTGATCCTAGGGTTGGACAAAAATGTTGACTTTGACTGTTGACTGCTGACGTCAGCGTTGAATTTTGCATTGACCACGCGCTTGGGGGTGCGTGGGCATGAATTTCGATGTGGGACCAATGTCATTTGAAGTTTTCGACAATCCGGATCCAATGGTGGTTGTTTCGGGTCGATCAGAGATCGTTAGGTTGGTCAAATTGTTATTTTTTTACCTTGGTAAACGTGTCTGTGACACGTTGACTTTTTTGGAAGTTTTTGGGTTTTATTCTATGGACTTATATCGATGGTTAGTGACCTTTGAGTATGATTTGGACAGGTCCAGGAATCTCGACGATGGTGGATAGCCTCGAGGAGGCTTATGACATGCGTATCGAGGCGGTAGCTAGGACGGTTTGTGACTGGACTTTTGTTTTCAAAATATGATGCATTCATAATTGTTTTATATGTTTTCTATATGTGATTTATGATGATTATGATTACGGTATTTAGAATTTATGTATTTTCAGTATTTCAAGATTTATGGTTTTATACTGTGATATAATGTGCTGGGATTTCAATGGTGGTTTAATGTAATGGTTTTGGATTTGGAAATATGGAATCGGGCATGAAACCCATTTGATGTGGAAACTATCAGACTTGGAGTCCATTTGATTTAGTGAAGTATCATGCATGAGGCCCAGTTATAGTTTACGAAATGGCTTTACGAGGGTTTTATGGAAATTTCGAGCATGGCCTTTTTGAAAGGTTTTAAAATGATTTTATAAAATGTTTTCAAAATACCATCCTTATATGAGGATATGTGGATGGTCCTCCTCCAGCTGTCTAGGACACTAGGAAGTCACGGCGCATTTCTTGCGAGGGGTCATTACACGGAGTGACCAGACCGTATATTGACTCTGGACCAGGATTGCTAGACGTCGGACATCTGGGATGTCATAGATAGAACCGGGAGAGTCCCCGGGCAGTACGCGTAGCTTAGACCATGATATGACGTCTAGGACGTCAAGCGTCTGGGACCGCTAGGCATTAGGGATGCCAAGGATCGGTATCTTGGATTACGGATTTATTGGATTTATGAACTAGTATGTCATGACCCGATCCTCCTCTGTCAGGACCCGACTCATCTAGCACCATATTGTCCGCTTTGGGCCTCGCCCTCGAGACGGTTTTGTTTTTGGGAGCTCATGGTACAACTTTCCAGGGGTCACCCATCATGGAATTGCACCAGTCTCTACTCGCTTAACTTTGCGGTTCCAATCCACCCGGCCCCCCTTCCCCCCCCCCCCCCCCCCCCAACTACAAAAGCCACTTGAGCTCCCAAAAGGCCTAGTGCTAGATAGGTGCCTGCCTACACCTTTAAGGCACACCAACATCCTCTCTCAGACCATCCCCCTCGCAGGAATGTGGGATTGTCCACCGTTCCCTCCAGGACATGGATCTTACATAGTATTTCTTTGTTTATGGATTTTGCAGTGGCCCACATGATTTGGATTCACCGATTTGGATGAGTTTCCATACTTGGTGATTTTGTGGTTTTGGGCTAAGGTCCTAATGAATTTGAGGAAGGAAATGTCTTTGGTCTCTAAACGGTGTTTATTATATTTAAATTAACTGGTTTTCGTATGCATGCATGGTTTTAAGTGAAGGGCATAATGCCCTTCAGTATGATCGCAGTTGCGGGCTGCAGCTCAAATCGAGACATCACACTCCGCCATTGATCCTGGCACACTCTAGAGGCCCCGTTTGGGCTAGGGTTTGGGTTATCTCCTTGTCTGGCCTTCGTGTCACACGTGCATGTCGTACGTGGGTTAGACGGGAGCATGGAACATCTCGCGTTAATCCCTGGGGGGATTGGATGGGTTGTGTCAAATTAGCCCTTACCTCTCATGTTTATTCTTTCTAACCTGGTCATTTTTTAACTTTCCCTAAGGGATGGATAATGGTTTGAAATCTAGGATATTTACTTGGGCCGCACGGGGATAGAAGTCTCTATATAGACATTGGAGCTATATGAACCATATATATCCTTGACTTCCCTTACTTATAAATTACTTAAATGCCTTCTGTTACCATTGATCTCAAGTTCTTTTCTTTTGAATATTTGATTTCAGAAATAGGTAGTGCCCATTTTGGTTACTTTCTCCTTAACCCTTCATGATGTGTGAATTTCTCACCACACGTTGTATACTAAGTGAATCTATGGACATGAAGTTGTGGTAGAGTTTATGAACACTTGGGTTTGGTAAAACTACCTCAAATGACAGGACCCGTCCCCGAAGGACATAGATAACTGTGCCCGATCCTGCTCCCATCTGATAAGTCAACTAAAGTTCCGAAATTACCCTCAGCACTTGCCAAACAAGGGATAACCACACATGTGCCCACTCATGCCTCCACCTATCGAATAGCCTTTGTAATGAAGCCATTGGTGGAGTCCCAAACAAAATTGAACACCAATATCCTAAAAATCGATGCCTATACACCTAGCCTTATTACATCCTTTAGTAAAGACCTAATGATCTTTGAAATGAGTACATTTTGTTTGGTTGAGTCTTTCACTTGATTAAGCTTATGGTTTTGGTTCATTTGTGCAAGTTACTTTCTTATGGTTTATGTTTGAAATTTTTATGAAGTACATTTCTATTATGTGAGCATTTTTCTCACATATCTTGAATGCAAACACAAACCCTTTACTATTAAGTGGAAATCATGAGTGAATATCCCTGTGAGTTGATTCATGCTTGTTTTATTCATGTTGAGATACATTCATCAACTTTACTCATTGTGTTGCTTGTCATGGCACTTTGTTACTTTTTATTAGCTTTTGAATTCCCTGTGCTAAATAGCCTTTTAGTGCAACTCTTTGATGGCATGCAAAATTGATGAAGTTGAGACAAATGGTTAAGTTTTTGTTAAAAAAAAAAGAACAAAAATGGGAGTTTTCAAGTCCTTAATTGATTTTAGCATTTGCTAGGGACTAGTAAGGTCTAAGTGTGGGAGAATTTTATAAGCACATAATTGATCATATTTTATGTCAATTTCCTTTGCATTTTACCTTGTTATGACTTTAATTACATCATTTCTAACTATTATTATGAATTTCAGGGACTAATAAAAAAATATGGTAAATTGAAGTCAAAACATAGATAATATGATGGACCGTGTCTTTGGACCCCAAAGCATGTCATTAAGGCCCCAACCGTGTTACGAGAGCCCTATCGATGTCATTGGAAATGCCCATGTCACTGGCCTTGTGCCTATGACACAGACCTACCCATGTGCCTATATTTGTGCATGATCGTGTGCTAATAACTTGCCACTGGTGACAAGTCCTTGGCAAGTCAACAGGACAAGTCCCAACCCATCTTCCAGCTAGTTGGTCCCAATTCTAGCACTAAAACATACCATACGGGGTCTCCGCCCCAAACCATTTCCAAAACATCGTTTACGGGGTCGCCGCCCCAAATCACTTTCTAACTCATAAACATGGGGTCTCCGCCCCCAAATCACTTTCCAAATCATAAAACACGGGGTTTCTGCCCCCAATTCACTTTCCATAAACCACATATGTATCGAAGTACGTATAACCCATCTGCGGTATTTCCGAGAAGATGCCAACTCGGGGCACACAGCCCGTAGGGAACACATCCCCGATATAGTCATGATGACATCA
>CM064868.1:50515959-50978367 GCA_032719365.1 Prinsepia uniflora | reverse complement strand
CCCTACCTCCGCGTAGTGAGCAACCAGCGAAAACAAAAAACAGAAGGGAAAAAAAAGGAGGCGCTTTGTAACACCCCGAAAATTCGAGGATTTCAATATTGTAATTTAATGTGTGATTTGACGTTTTTACCCTTGTGATGGGTATGGCCAATTGTTGACTTTTTTATTGATGAATTAAACGGACTTTGACATATTACCGTGATGTAGCTCGGGACGTCACGAGTTCATAGACAGGTGGCACGTCCAATTCGGACGATCAGGGAAAAAGTTATGGCTATCGGAAGTTCAGGGGCATTATCGTAATTTGGACTTCCGGGAGGGGAAAATGTTGACTTTTCTTTTGGCAACTAATTTTCAGTTGACTCAAGGACCGTCAGGTAGGCCTCGACGTCCTGAGTCCGTAGACAGGCGGCACGCCGAAATCGGACTTCGTACGAGGAAGTTATGGTCAAAAACGTGAAATCGGGAGGTTCGTGTCTCGATTTTCGTGTCGAATATTTTATTCTAAAAATTCTGATTAGAGGACACCTGGTGAGTGACAACTCACCCATTGGCTAGATTGGATCAGATCCACTATGGGATTAAATAGCATTAAAATCCACTTTTGATCTCAGCCATTGATTTGAAGTACCCAGATCTAATCTGAACCATTGATCTCATCCTTGAGATCAAATCTGGACCGTCCATTTCCTTTCCCTCCATTCTTTATATTTCCTACCCGAAATGCACATTCTGTCCATTTTGAACAAACACCCCAGCTCATCACCCATTCTCTGTGTCTGTGTGTTGCTGGACTCACGGGGAAGGAGGGAGGCACGGCGGTGGACGGCGGCAGACGGCGGCGAGGTGAGCCGGTTTCTAAACCCGAAACGGTTTCAAAAACCCAGGATTTGGTAACTTGATTTCCAACGTTTAGTTTTGTGTTAATTTGATCCTATTCAATTCTATGGACTGATAGGGAACTTTAGGACGTGACTTCGTGGTCGGAGGTGACCTGAACGGTGGCTAAACAGCGACGGGAACCCGGGTCTGTTCATCGAGGTAAGTCTTCGATTCAGCCCTTGTTTATTGATTTTAATTAGCTAGAACTGTTTCTGGGTTTAAGACGAACATCTAGGAACAAACCAGAGTGAAAATGGTTGAGTGTGGAAGAAATGGTGACCGGGTCGTGATCGCGGGTCTGATCGACCCAAGTTGCAGAGATACGGGTCAACCCGTCTGAGGACAAAGGTGATGATGTGGCACCCTGTCAGACTGTCAGGTGACGTGGACCAACCGTGAGCCGACACGTGTCACATGTCAGTGCACAGTCAGCACTGACATGTCAGTGACGTGGCCCAATCAGGGACTGCCACGTGTCACTGACATGTCAGTGACGTGGACCAGTGCTGTGCTGACACGTGGCACATGTCAAATCTGACACAAGGCCTGACAGATTAATGAGGTGGACCAATCGGATGTTGACACGTGGCACCTGTCAGATGACGTTAGTATGACGTCATGCTGACGTCAGCAGTGACGTCAGCAATGACGTCAGCAGGGACTATTCCTGCGTTGACCTACGCGTTGACTGGCGCGTGTGGGCGCGTGTGAACAGTACTTTTGGTGGGACCACCACCATTCTTTAGGTTTCGACGATCCGGATCCAATGGCGGTGGTTTCGGGTCGATCAGAGATCATTAAGTTGGTCAAAATGTGGTTTATTGCATTAGGAAGCACGTTCGGGCGGCTTTTCCGAGCCGGTTTCGGCCTAGGCTTTCATGGTTGAATGTTGGGGGTTTAAATTGACCTTTACGAATACTTTGGACTTGACAGGAATTGTACATTTGTACCAGGACGAGGGTATACGTTCAGTTTCTAGCAGGATTGTACTGTGAGTGGGCCCGTTTTCATTAAACCCTTGCATGCTTAAATGTTTTCCGATTTACTTATATGTTCACATGCTGGAATCTATAAATGGTTTTGATGATATTGAGATTTCGATTATGGCACGTTTCACGGTATTTGGGCATGAGACCCGTTTGATGAAACGTAACGATCGATTCAGATTTTACCTATGTATACATATATGTTTGCATGTGGATATCAATAAAATGTATTTGGTACTGCACTGTATAGATCCTTCCATATTATATTGTCTCCTCCGGATGAGGTACCCCGGAGAGGTCACGGACGTCTAGAACGTCCAGCGTCTACGACGCTAAGTATCGGGGATGCTGTAACCGAACAGGGTTCGGGGATTGAACTCGGAATTGAGACCCGAGTGGCACGCGTAGCCTTGTGATTGTGACCTTATTGGACGTCAGGGACGTCAGACATCGGGGATGTCGGGATTGGAGTGTATAGTGCAGTGGCTAAAATTATGGTTATGGTTTTATTACATGCCTTATGATTCATGTTATATGATTTATGATTTTAAAATGATGATGCATGCATGTTTGGAAAACGGAGGGGTAAATTATATGTTTTACTTATCAAATGATTTTATAAACTTGAGTTCGGTCCACTCACCCTTAATGTTTTTGGTAACCCCTCCAGGTCGTGATACTGAGGTAGGGGAGGAACCTGAGGCTGAGGCATAGATCTACTTCTGCGTACCTGAACCCCTGCTGGGTGGTTTACCCGCAGGTTTATGTTAGAGTCATGCTCGCAACTTGTAATTTTGGATATCATCCCTTGTCTGACATCTGTTTAATTCGGATTTGTTGTATGACTTAAATTTGATTATTTATGCATTTGATGTTTTGAGGTTAAAATTGGTATGAATTAGTGGGTGTCAGACGGGAGCAGGGCACGTCCCCTTGTAGTCCCTGTGGGATCGGGGCGGGTCCTGTCAGCTTGGTATCAGAGCACTAGGTTGTGGTCAGTACTAGGGTATGGTCAGCATGCTAGACTAGCGATTAGTACTAGTTACTTTTTGACTTAAAAAAAAACATCGTTATCTGATCTATGCCTCTTGACAGTTGGTTATGCCTCCTAGGAGAATTCCTCATACACGAACTGACGAGGATCTGGAAAGGGAGATGGAATGCGTGAGCATTGAAAGGGCTCAACGGTTGGGAGCCACTCCTTTCTGCGGGGGATCAAACCCCGAGGATGCTCATGATTGGATCACCGAGTGGGAAAGGATCTTCTCGGTGATGCACTGCCCTCCGGGCGAACCGGTAACCTTGGCGGCCTTCTTGCTGGAAGGAGGAGCCTACCAGTGGTGGCACGGACTCGAAATGTCTGGGTGGTCTGTCCATACCACTACTTTGGAAGCTTTCCGTTCCAGATTTCTGGACCAGTACTACCCGCGATCCTTTCGCGCGGCGCGGGAGGCTGAATTTCTGCGGCTGGAGCAGGGTGACATGTCCGTTGCAGACTACGAGCAAACTTTCGGAAAACTATCCTGGTTCGCTGCATCATTCGTGAGCACGGAGGAGGACAAATGCCAAAGGTTTGAGCTTGGACTCCGAGGGGAGATCCGGGCAAGTGTGACTGCTGCTACTCATGCTTCACTGAGAGATTTGGTCGACGCTGCGGTGCGTGTCGAGGCCAGTCTGGTGGCACACCAGACACGACAACCTTCGGGCGAGGGGCGACGTCAGGATCGCCCACATCGTGGGCCATCGGGCCATAAGAACAACAAGGGAGGGGGCTACAGGGGAGCACCCTCATCCTTCAAGGGTCGTGGCTGGTCAGGTCGACGCGGAGGCTCTCAGGGCAGAGGATCTGGATACAACTCTGGGCAACGCTCATCTTGGAGCGGTGCTTCTGGCGGGCATTCAGACAGGCCAAGGCCAGTAACTTGTTTTGCTTGCGGAGAGGAGGGCCATTATGCCAGTGATTGCCCGCAGTTGTCCAAGAACAACGGCGCTGGGGGCTCTAGTGTGGTGCAGAGCACGGCTTCCCACACTAATGAAGGTCGCGGTCCGGGAGGTGACCGTGGTGCTGTACGTGGCGCGCGCGGGCGCGGACGGAACGGAGGGCCGAGGGCCCAAGTATTTGCCATGACCCAACAGTAGGCGAGGACTGCCCCAGGCGTGGTCACAGGTACACTTCATATCTTAAACCTTCTTGTTCGTGTTTTGATGGATGCGGGGGCTACACATTCTTTTATTTCGAAAAGTTGTGCTGGTATGCTTGATTGTGTGGTATCAGCTTTAGATTGCAAAATGGGTGTTGGCACCTCGATGGGTATCGTGTACCTTGTGAATCAGGTAATTTGGAGGTGCCCGGTAAGAATTGAGGATGTGGATTTACCTGCAGACTTAATTATTCTGGATATCCACGACTTCGATATAATCCTAGGGATGGATTGGCTATCGGAGCACGGATCGCTCATCGACTGCTGTAGCAAGCAAGTGATTCTGCGGAGCCCGGGTTTGCCGGAAGTTATCTTTCAGGGGGAACGTGACGGTTCGCCTCCTGAAGTGATTTCGTCACTTACTGCTACCAAGCTTCTACGGAAGGGATGCCAGGCTTATCTGGCGCATGTCGTGTCGGAACAGGTTGATACTCCGGGTATCGACGAGATACCGGTGGTATGTGAGTTTCCAGATGTGTTCCCGGAAGACTTACTTGGATTACCGCCATCGCGGGAGATCGAGTTTACTATTGAACTACTCCCTGGTACCCGACCTATATCCCAGGCACCCTACCGGATGGCGCCGGCTGAGTTACGAGAACTCAAGACTCAACTGCAGGAGTTGGTGGATTTGGGATATGTCCGACCGAGTACTTCACCGTGGGGAGCACCGGTGTTGTTCGTGAAGAAGAAGGAGGGAAGTCTCCGTTTATGTATTGACTATCGACAACTCAACAAGGTGACGCTGAGGAACCAGTATCCTCTGCCCAGGATCGATGACCTTTTTGACCAGTTGCGGGGAGCTCAGTGCTTCTCGAAAATTGATTTGCGGTCTGGGTATCACCAACTGAGGATTTCGGAGCAGGATATTCCGAAAACTGCTTTTCGAACCCGTTACGGACACTACGAGTTCCTTGTTATGCCATTTGGATTGACGAATGCTCCAGCAGCATTCATGGATTTGATGAACCGGGTCTTCCGACCCTACCTGGATAAGTTCGTGATTGTGTTCATCGATGATATTTTGGTGTACTCGAGGAGTGCCCGTGCACATGAGGAACATCTACGGTTGGTCTTGGAAAGGCTGAGACAAGAACAATTGTACGCCAAACTGAGCAAGTGTCAGTTTTGGCTGAGCAGTATTGGTTTTCTGGGACACGTGATATCGACGGATGGGATTTGCGTGGATCCCCAGAAAACAGAAGCGGTGACCAACTGGGCTAGACCGACAACAGTAACCGAGGTGCAGAGTTTCGTCGGATTAGCAGGTTACTACCGGAGATTCGTGGAGGGTTTCTCCAAAATTGCTGCACCATTGACTCGTTTGACTCGGAAGGGAGTGAAGTTTATCTGGGACGAGCAGTGCGATCGGAGTTTTCAAGAGTTGAAAGATCGATTGACCACTGCACCTGTCCTTGCATTGCCGGATGACAATGGAGAGTTTGTGGTCTTCAGTGATGCATCGCTGCAAGGTCTGGGCTGCGTGTTGATGCAAACTGGCAAGGTTATCGCCTATGCATCCCGGCAGCTGAAGACCCACGAGTTGAACTACCCTACCCATGATTTGGAGTTGGCGGCGGTGGTTCATGCTCTCAAAATCTGGAGGCATTATCTATTCGGCGCAACGTGTCGGATATACACCGACCACCAGAGTCTTAAATACTTATTCACTAAGAAGGAGCTTAACATGAGACAACGGAGATGGTTGGAGCTGCTGAAGGACTATGACTGTACGATCGAGTACCATCTGGGTAAGGCCAATGTGGTGGCGGATGCACTCAGCAGAAAATCAGTAGGATCAGTTGCACACCTGGGGATGGTGTATCTTCCCTTACTGGTGGAACTCCGGAAGGCGGGAGTTATTTTGGGTACGGATGCACATGGAGCTTTGTTGGCCAGCTTCCATGTACGACCTGTACTGATTGATCGGATTATCGAAGCACAACTTCAGGATCCGATACTCTGTATTTACAGAGTTGAGGTCGATGCGAATGGGAGACAGGATTTTACCATCCGGGACGATGGGGCACTTGTGAAATTGGGCCGTTTGTGTGTACCTGCAGTGACAGAGTTGCGGGCCGAGATTCTTGAGGAGGCTCATAGTTCGGCCTATGCTATGCATCCAGGGGGTACAAAGATGTACCGTACCTTCCGGAACCATTATTGGTGGCCAGGAATGAAGAAGGATATTGCTGAATTCGTGAGCAAATGCTTAACCTGTCAGCAGGTTAAGGCGGAACGGCAGAGACCTTATGGGGCTATGCAGCCACTTCCGATTCCCGAGTGGAAGTGGGATCACATCACCATGGACTTCGTCTTTAAGTTACCGAGGACTCAGAGTGGGGTGGACGGAGTATGGGTGATCGTGGATCGGTTAACCAAATCAGCCCATTTTCTGCCAGTTCAGGAGACCTATAAACCGAACCGACTGGCTCAATTGTTCGTGAAAGAAATCATACGATTGCATGGTACGCCGGAATCGATCGTGTCCGATCGTGATCCGCGTTTCACTTCTAGGTTCTGGCGGAGTTTGCAAGCTACCTTGAGAACAACTCTACGTTTCAGTACTGCTTTCCATCCTCAGACCAATGGACAGTCTGAAAGAACCATTCAGACCCTGGAGGACATGATGAGGTCATGTGTACTACAGTTTCAGGACTCTTGGGATACTCATTTGCCATTGATGGAATTCGCTTACAACAACAGCTATCAGGCAAGCATCGGGATGGCACCCTATGAGGCACTATATGGTCGACAGTGCAGGACACCTATCTGCTGGACAGAGATAGGAGAGCGAGCGGCGGTAGGGCCAGAATTGATGGACTTAACCATGGAAACTGTTCGTGTTATCAAGGAGAGATTGAAGGCGGCACAGGATCGCCAGAAGAGTTATGCCGATCGACGGATTCGAGACTTGGAATTTGAAGTGGGAGATTTCGTCTTCCTGAAGTTATCACCGTGAAAGGGGATTATCCGATTCGGTCGACGAGGGAAACTGAGTCCGCGTTTTATCGGACCATATGAGATCGTGGAGAGAATCGACAGAGTTGCTTACAGATTGGCACTACCTCCAGAACTATCTAGAGTTCACGATGTTTTCCACATATCGATGCTACAGAAGTACGTACGTGATGCTTCTCATGTACTTGGGGAACAACCTGTCGAGCTACGGGAGGATTTGAGCTTTGACGAACAACCAGTACAGATCTTGGATCGGAAGGACAAGGTACTACGTCGGAAGACGATCCCTCTCATGAAGATTCTCTGGAGAAACCAGAATGTGGAAGAAGCCACATGGGAGCCTGAGGCTCAAATGCGAGAACAATTTCCTCATTTGTTTCTTTGAAATTTCGGGACGAAATTTCTTAAGGGGGGAAGGTTGTAACACCCCGGAAATTCGAGGATTTTAGTATTGTAATTTAATGTGTGAATTGACGCTTTTACCCTTGTGATGGGTATGGCCAATTTTGACTTTTTGATTGATGAATTAAACGGACTTTGACCTATGACCGTGACGTAGTTCGGGACGTCACGAGTTCATAGACAGGTGGCACGTCCAATTCGGACGATCAGGGAAAAAGTTATGACTATCAGAAGTTCAGGGGCATTATCGTAATTTGGACTTCCGGGGGGGGGACATGTTGACTTTTCATTTGGCAACTAATTTTCAGTTGACTCAAGGACCGTCAGGTAGGCCTCGACGTCCTGAGTCCGTAGACAGGCGGCACGCCGAAATCGGACTTCGTACGAGGAAGTTATGGTCAGAAACGTGAAATCGGAAGGTTCGTGTCTCGGTTTTCATGTCAAATATTTTATTCTAAAAATTTTGATTGGAGGACACCTGGTGAGTGACAAGTGTCACTCACCCATTGGCTAGATTGGATCAGATCCACTATGGGATTAAATAGCATTAAAATCCACTTTTGATCTCAGCCATTGATTTGAAGTACCCAGATCTAATCTGAACCATTGATTTCATCCTTGAGATCAAATCTGGACCGTCCGTTTCCTTTCCCTCCATTCTTTATATTACCTACCCGAAATGCACATTCTGTCCATTTTGAACAAACACCCCAGCTCATCACCCATTCTCTGTGTCTGTGTGTTGCTGGACTCACGGGGAAGGAGGGAGGCACGGCGGTGGACGGCGGCAGACGGCGGCGAGGTGAGCCGGTTTCAAAACCCGAAACGGTTTCAAAAACCCAGGATTTGGTAACTTGATTTCCAACGTTTAGTTTTGTGTTAATTTGATCCTATTCGATTCTATGAACTGATAGGGAACTTTAGGACGTGACTTCGTGGTCTGAGGTGACCTGAACGGTGGTTAAACAGCGACGGGAACCCGGGTCTGCTCATCGAGGTAAGTCTTCGATTCAGCCCTTGTTTATTGATTTTAATTAGCTAGAACTGTTTCTGGGTTTAAGACGAACATCTAGGAACAAACCAGAGTGAAAATGGTTGAGTGTGGAAGAAATGGTGAACGGGTCATGATCGCGGGTCTGATCGACCCAAGTTGCAGAGATGCGGGTCAACCCGTCTGAGGACAGAGGTGATGACGTGGCACCCTGTCAGACTGTCAGGTGATGTGGACCAACCGTGAGCCGACACGTGTCACATGTCAGTGCACAGTCAGCACTGACATGTCAGTGAGGCGGCCCAATCAGGGACTGCCACGTGTCACTGACATGTCAGTGACGTGGACCAGTGCCGTGCTGACACGTGGCACATGTCAGATCTGACACGTGGCCTGACAGATCAGTGAGGTTGACCAATCGGGTGTTGACACGTGGCACTGTCAGAGTCTGACATGTCAGACCTGACAGCTGTCAGATGACGTCAGCATGACGTCATGCTGACGTCAGCAGTAACGTCAGCGATGACATCAGCAGGGACTGTTCCTGCGTTGACCGACGCGTTGACTGGCGCGTGTGGGCGCGTGTGAACAGTACTTTTGGTGGGACCACCACCATTCTTTAGGTTTCGACGATCCGGATCCAATGGCGGTGGTTTCGGGTCGATCGGAGATCATTAAGTTGGTCAAAATAAGGTTTATTGCTTTGGGAAGAGCGTTCGGGCGGCTTTCCCGGGCCGGTTTCGGTCTAGGGTTTCATGGTTGAATGTTAGGGGCTTAAATGGACCCTTACGTATACTTTGGATATGACAGGGATTGTATAATTGTTCCAGATCGAGGGTATACGCTCGGTTTTCAGCAGGATTATACTGTGAGTGGGCCATTTTCTTAAACCCTTGCGTGCATAAATGTTTTCTGGTTTATTATACATATTCACATGCTAAAAACAATAATGGCTTTGATGATATGGAAAATATGGTTATGGCACGTTTTACGGTATTTGGGCTTGAGGCCCGTCTGATGAAACGTAACGATCGGTTCGGATTTTACCTATGTATACATATATGTTTTGCATGTGGGTATCAATAAAATGTATTTGGTACTGCACTGTATAGATCCTTCCATATGATATTGTCTTCTCCGGATGAGGTACCCCGGAGTGGTCACGGACGTCTAGAACGTCCAGCGTCTATGACGCTAAGCATCGGGGATGCTGTACCCGAACGGGGTTCGGGGATTAAACTCGGAATTGAGACCCGAGTGGCACGCGTAGCCTTGTGATTGTGACCTTATTGACGTCAGGGACGTCAGACATCAGGGATGTCGGGATTGGAGTGTATAGTGCAGCAACTAAAATTATATTTATGGTTTTATTACATGCCTTATGATTCATGTTATATGATTTATGATTTTAAATGATGATGCATGCATGTTTGGAAAACGGAAGGGGTAAATTATATGTTTTACTTATCAAACGATTTTATAAACTTGAGTTTCGGTCCACTCACCCTTAATGTTTTTGGTAACCCCTCCAGGTCGTGATATTGAGGTAGAGGAGGAACCTGAGGCTGAGGCATAGATCTACTTCTGCGTACCTGAACCCCTGTTGGGTGGTGTACCCGCAGGTTTACTATAGTGTCGTGCTCGCAACTTGAAATTTTGGATTTCATCCCTTGTCTGACATTCGTTTAATTCGGAATTTGATGTATGACTTTAATTTGGTTATTTATGCATTTGATGTTTTGAGGTTAAAATTGGTATGAATTATTGGGTGTCAGACGGGAGCAGGGCACGTCCCCTTGTGGTCCCTGTGGGATCGGGGCGGGTCCTGTCAGTTGACGTGAGTGAGATTGTTGGGAATAGGGATGTTTGACCCTATTTGGCATGTGTTGCCATGTTTCAGTGTGTCGAATCTTGGAGGGATGTCGACGGGCAAGAGATGCCCGGAGAAGCTGTCGTGTGACGTGATAGGATATGATTGCGACGTGTAGTCGTTCTGCAGTGTGAGGCACGGAGTATGGCCAAGTTCTTGTGGAGGCCAGCGGCTGAGAGCCGTAGAGTTACGAGAGGATGAGATCCTCACAACATTGTTACTGGTTGTTCGGACACCAGTTTTGGAGTATGACGACTCTTCGAAGTCGAGAGCAAGGGATCGGTCAGGATGGTTGTGCTGCAGTGAGCAGCCAGGTTCATGACAACCCCAATTCGAGAGTGTTTGGCCTGACACTAAGTAAAATGGGGGATCTGGTCGACGAGTACATTGTGAGATGAGATTTGGAATCCTGAGGTTAACCGATCGGTGGATGTTGCGTGCGGTTGATTGGTACCGGTGGTCGACTACCGCATGGATTTGGAGTCTCGATAGCAGAGTGTTTCTGAGATTGGTCTGCACGAAGTTATGGTAGATGCTGCTATCGATGAACGTAGTCGAGTCTTATCTAGTTGGATAGGCTTAGATTGCTGTGGCGACTGAGGCGATGAGATTCGTCAGTTGTGACGATGATACAAGGTGCGTGAGTGACGCACAGTATGAGATAGATTCTAGATTCGACTCGGTTACGGCTGAGTGCGATCGTAGAATGAGACGTTGACGTTGGGTGTTGGCACGCTTGCCATACTACCTCTGTGAGCTGACTGTGACGAGTAGGATATACGTGGATGAGTGACAGGTGCCCTAGATATCCTTGGATGGATTACACGAGTGTGAGCGCTGGAGTTGATTCCGTAGAATTGGGACGTGCAAACCAGTATGCAGACGGAATAATAGATATGCCCGGAGTGGCGAGCATATGAGTTCGGTGGGCACTGAGCGGGACTGAGAGGATCTCGAGTGGCTCAATGCGAGGCACCAGGAGTACTTGGTTTGGTGACCAGTTCCCTAATGATATGAGACTTGGGGAACGGGTGTGTGCCCAGGAGTAGTAACGTTAAAGGTTGAAATGCCTAGGTGGCATTCTGATGAAAAGATATAAATGGATGACGTGAGTGACGTCACATGACATATGGGTCAGTTGGTCAGATATGGTAGTACGCAGAGCTTTGGCTTCAGATCACGACAGACGTTGCGATCTGTTTAGCCTACCGACCGATGCCAGTGGATTCCGACCAATTCTGTGAGTCAGAGTTGGATCAGGATTGATTAAAGGTACGAGATGCGAGTGTTGGAGGCCGTTTATGCACATCCGTAAATAGTATACAAGGTTTAACCTTGAGTTGAATTCCACTCATAATGAGTGTACCTACATAAACCATATTTGCGGACGCGTGGATGGTGTCCAGTTGAGTTGAGGACTTGAGAGTCCATTGTGGGTTGGTTTTGGTTGACTACGGTTGACCATACCTACTGAGTTGGGAACTTGGAAATTGGTTGTCTATAGGACGCGGGAATAATCGTGTCATGAGTGAGCTCAGTAATTGGAAAAGAAATATGTTTCCAACGTGATTGGAACTTCGGAATCAAGAGAAGTTGTGGTTGAGACGATGAGAGGAGTGCTTGATTCCGCGTTGGAGATGGATATTCCGAGATCACTAGTTGTGACTCTTTGGCAGATAGTGCTTGGTGCCATAGGATGACGTAGGATGAATTTTGATGTCATCATCTTGGATTCTCCTTGATTCTTCCCTAGATGGGATAACGAGGAGTGATATGACAGCTAAGGGTTCAAAGAGGGTGTAAGAACCGAACACCTAAGCTGTGAGTCAAATTTGATTGACTTGACGAGTAGATGGTATTTAGCGTCACAAGATGTGACGAGTGAGTGTCCGATGTCAGGACTGGTCCCTAATCCCTCGGGATTAACGTGGGACCCGCCTGATCCCATCTGACACGAAGTGTCAGACAAGGGAAAATTCCATCTTTAGCCCTCGACGGGGCTTCCAGAGTGCGCCAGGATCGTAGGAGGAGGGGAGTGATGTCTCGTCTCTGTCTCTGCTACAGCCCGCATCCGCGATCAACCTGAAGGGCATTAAAACATGAAAACTGTGAGTGGACAATTTAAACATTTACATTTAAAAACCTTTTCGCATAAAGACATTTATGCCCTTCAATAAAAGTATATGCATGGATTCAAAAACTGTTTATCAAATATTCATAAAACCATTTGCCAAACATTCTCAAAACCTTTCCAGGGTTCATGCCCGGTTCCCATAAACCGTCATGAACCGTAAATCCATTTGGGTCCCCGACCCGAAATCACACCTCAAAACCATAAACCAACACATGTGGGAACTCATCCCAAATCCATTCTTAGTGAAATACCAAACATACAGAATACAGGGTCTCTGCCCAAATCATTTCCAAAATCATAAAGCACAGGGCCTCCGCCCTCAAATCATTTTCTGTAAAACCATATACGTACTCGTACGTATAACCCATCCTAGGCACTTCCGGTGAAGATTCCAACTCGGGGCACACAGCCCCTAGGGATCACATCCCCGATATAGTCACGATGTCAAATCTATACTAGTGTGCACACTACTCGGGGTCTCGCTCCGAGTCTTCTCCTAGGAATCTCCATCTGGGAGGCTCAATCACTGGATCTAGTCCGAGCTCTCTCTCTGGATCTAGTCCACATATCTCACCGGAATCTGGTCCGGGACCACAACATAAGTAACCACCACTCCTGGAACGGGATCCCTATGGGGATACCCACTTTGGTCTGTGGATCGTGACTCTCCAGGTCGACGTCTGGAGGAGACCATATAAATCATAAAGAGGGTTCATATTCATTTTCAAATCTCTTTCTTTCTTTCTTATAACACTTTTCAACCAGGTCTCATACCCGATTCATCTCAATGGGATTCCTCGAATCCGATTCAAATCACTTTCACAGGCCTCGGCCTGAATCCACAGTTCAACAATGTCAGGGCCCACCCATAAACCCCCAGGATTATGGACTAAACTCTGCTCCTGTCTGACTTACGCATGACACGAAGGCCAAACTGATGCCCAACCTTCATGTGACACGTAAGTCGGACAAGGGATTCTCAATCCGACCGTCCAAAACTTCCGAACTTCCTAGAGTGCGCAAAGTCTACTGTGGAACGTACATGTGATGTCTCCGTCTCTCTCGATCAACATCCCGCGCCTCAACAACCTGGAGGGTATCGAAAACACGAAAAGACTGTGAATGGACAAAAAGAAAGTATAAATTGAAAAACATTCATCAGAAAACATATACATTTATACCCTACGTTTAAAAGCCAATGCATGCATATCAAGTTCATTTCATTAAACCATGTATGAAAAACCAAACACATTTATTTTTTCCAAATCTCGGGCCTCAGCCCAAAACTATCGAAAAATCGTTTCCTCCGGGCCACTGCCCAAAACCTCAGAAAACCATTATCATCAATTCTCAGTGAAATCCAAAACACATTTGCAACCATATTCTCATCCATCGAACATGCTGGATCTATCCGAGTCTTTAAACTCCCGAGTCTTTAAACTCAATAACCAGGCCTCAATAATCCGAGTCTTTAAACTCAACAGGCCTACGGGGGAAATATCAATATCCGAGTCTTTAAACTCCCGAGTCTTCAAACTCAATCCGGGTCTTTAAACACAATCCGGGCCCGTCCCCCGTCAATCACAATATCCGGGTCTTTAAACCCAATAACCAGATCCAGCAAATCCAATCCAAACCTTTTGAAAACCATTCGAAATCCATATCCAAACCCGAATCCGAAACCGCTGGTCCGAAGCCCTTCCGACATCCAGAACCGTCATTCCAAATCCAAATCCAGAATCATATCCACCTCATTTCCAGATCCGAGTCCGCAACCATCATTCCGTAAGCCGGAATCCGGAATAATCATTCCGAACCCAAACCCGAAATCCACTTTCAAGTCCCGAATCGAATCCCGAATCATCACCCGGAAGTCCGATTCCAAAACCCAAAATCACATTTCTCAAAACCACTTTTCTGAACTGGGCTTCAAGCCCGAAAACACTTTCCAAAATCCTTTTACTTTCTTTTAAATCAAATTTCAAATCTCGAAATCAATTCATTAAACTAAGTTCAAATCACATATCCATCAAAATCTCCTAAAACGTGAATTACCGTAAATTCCTCGAAAAACGTGCAAAAACCGTAAACCATCACAATCATAAATCAAATCATAGAATCACATATAGAAAACATATAAAAACATATATGCATGCATCAAGAGTTAGAAAGCAAAGTCCACTCACAGACCATTCCGACGTCGCCTCGATACTTCCATCGTTTCTGACCATTCCACTATCCTTGGCTTTCCCGAACCTGTCCAAAACCCACACTAAGGTCACTAACTACTTTACATAGGTCATACGAAGGCCCCATAATCTCCCTGCATTTTCCACTATTTTTAACTGAGTCCTAAAACCTTCGGGTACCCCGAAACATATCGAGTCGATGTCCGATTAACTTGAAACTAGTGCCAAAATGTTTGGTACATCGATTAGACTAAACACCATGTTGGACACTTCCCTGGATTCTGCCCCACGAGCCCTCACACGCCTTCCAAAGGGGCTGCGCGTGGGAGCCAAGCGCCCAGTACAGTGTCATCGTCTTCCCTGGGAAAACCCGGTCTGATAGATTCGGTTCAGCCAGTTCAGCCGTGAACCGGCGTTCATGTTTCTTACACATTTCGATTCATTTTTTAAATCTTTTACTTCCACTAGGTTCGTCCTTTTACTAGCAATCTATTCAACTACTAAAATCACGAAATAACGGTCTACAACTCACCTCCTAGACTCGAAGAAAAACCCAGAAAAACCAGGTTCTGGTTCCGCCCACCAGCAATCCTTCCGGTCACTGATTCGAGTCCCCATGCTAGCCAGAAGCTTCCTAAAGCTGCTAGGATCACCAAAGTCATTCAACCAAGCTTAAAACTTCTCAGATTCCATTTTGAACAAATCGGGAAAACAGGGTACCAGAGTCTTACCCATGCCTTTGCTCACCGCCGTGAGCACCACTGCATCTCTGAGCATCCCTCCATCATTCTTTCATCCTCTGAACACCACCACAAGTCACGGTTTGATCAAATAAGGTTGCACTTCAACCACGCGCCCCCCTCCCCCCCCCCCCTCCTCTGTTTTTCAGATTCTGCTCACCTTACACACACCCAACCTTACTCCAGTTCCTCCCAAAACATTCACTAATCTCCCAACTAGTCCTTGAACACACCCACTCAACTCAAGAACTCACACACCCTGGCAATGATCGAGTTTACCTCTCTGTCTTCAGTCTCTCTGTTTCTCTCTTTGCACGACTTAAACCAGCACAACACTTATATTTGCCATCGTGAAAGTAGCTAGAAGCCACTAGACAGTGACCAGGTGTCACTCACCCAATGGACACAGCCCCTAAGTAACCAATTACAACTGTCCACTTTTCCTTATCCTGTCTGCACAAAACCCAAGGAATAAAAAGACTGAAATACCCCTCCAAGTCCAAATTACCATTTTACCCTTCACCTTCTTAGAACCATATCTTATCCGTACGAAGTCCAATGAAGGCGTGCCGCCTGTCGTTGAACTCAGGACATCGAGATCTATCTCACAGTCCTCGGTCTACGTGTCAAAACCTTATCGTGTGAAAAGTAAACTTTTCCCCTTCGTTTAACCAAATTACAATAATGCCCTCAACCTTCCGAACATCATAACTTCCTCCTCGGATGTCGGAATCGGGCGTGCCAACTGTCTACGGACTCATGACGTCCCGAACTACGTCACGGTCATCGGTCAATATCCAATTAACCGCCCGAACTAAAAGTTAACTTTTTGCCCGAACTAGGGGCAAAATCGTCATTTGCACTGTCCGTCCGAATACCTCCGACTAATCACCGATTAGACTCACTAATCTATTAATATTCACTTTGCTAATCCCGGCTCTCGGGACGGGTCGTTACAAACAGGGTCTCATGTCCGAATTCTCATTTCATAAATCGAACTGGGACTCAAGCCGATATCACAACCAATTGGGCCCTGAACCCGGAACCATAAAGCAACAGGACCTCAATTCTGATTTCACAACTAACGGGGCCTCAAACCCGATAGTACAACTAACTGGGCCTCAAACCTGAATCGTAAACCAACTGGGCCCCCGATCCGTTCGTATAACACAAATGGACCCTCGGTCCGATTCCTCGTCAATTCAAATGGATTCCAAGTCCGAGATTTGTAAATCAAAGGGGGTCTCATGCCCGATTTCATATTTCTAAATCCAAAATCTGTTTATTAAACTCTCGTTGAAAACATGGTAAGCAAAGGTACGACATAAAGCTGAAAACCTCGAAATACGTACAATTATGTCGATCCTAAGCTACCACAAATAAATGCACTCATGGCATCACAAAACATATATTAAAAAAATTATAAAAAATGTATGCATGCATCGAATTCGAAAGAAAGGTCCACTCACAGACCGTCCGAAGCCGCGCCTCGATACGCGTGCCATACCGTCTCCCGGGTCAAATGTCGCCTCCGGGATTCCCGAACCTGTCCAAATTCATTTAGAGGGTTATTAACTACTTAAATAACCCTTCACTAAAGCCCCGTAATTTTCCGAATTTTCTAACTATTTTTAAAATCGATCCTAAACATTCGGACAGCCCGAACTATATCGAAGCGATATCTGATTGACACGAAACCATTCCTAAAATGTTTGTTACATCGAATAGATGATTTCACATGTCGGACACTTCCCCAAAGGAGGGGCCACGCGCCCGCACGCGCCCTAAGAGTGGCCTGCGCATGGGCTTCACGCGCCTGCTACAGTTATCCCCTACCTTCGATCGAACTGGGTCCGGCCGGTTCTCTGGTTTCCTGGACCGGCGTGACCGGTCCGGCTTGGTTCCTCCCTCAAATCTCGTCCGTTTTGTCCCAATTCAATCCTAAAAATCCTATTTCAAGGTTTCCTACCAATTCTAATCATCAAATTCCAATAAAATAACCCAAAACCTGATTATGTCAACCTCCCCTCCACGGTCCAAACCTTCAAAATCTCCCCTGGGCTTCAAAGCCACCAACCGCCGTCCAAACTCATCCTAAAACCTTCCTAACCTCAAAGTAAACCCATCCTAACCAACGAAAACTGTCCTTAACGTTTGAAATCAAGAATCAAAGAAAATATGCATAACCGGCTTATCGTGCACATGGTTCCTCCGCCGTCCACGGCGGTTGCGCGTCCAGCCACTGCCTCCCAGTCGTTCTCTCACTCTCAGGGTCGCACAGATGATCAAATGAAAAAGCGTTGGATGGGTTTGGCTCAAAAATAAGATCGGGTTGAGTTTGTTTGGAAACAAAGAAATGATCGATGAAGTTGGACGGGAGATGCATGAATGAATGAGGTTGGCCAGTGGATGGGTGACACTTGTCACTCATCCATTGGTCCACTGAAAAGTAACTGGGCCCACAAAAGAAAAAACTTCACTTTTTGCCTCGTAAAATGTGTCGTCGTAAATAGTTCCCCGGAACTTCCGTGAACCGTAACTTTTCCGTCAAACATACGAATTTGACGTGCCGCCTATCTACGGATTCGTATCGTCCTGATCTACGTAACGGTCTTCGACCCTCGTCCATCGGACCTCCTGGGTCAAAAGTCAACTTTTGGCCCAAATTACCAAAATGCCCTTGAACTTCCGAACGTCATAACTTTTTCCACGAACATCGGAATCGAGCGTGCCACTTGTCTATGAACTCGTGACGTCACGAACTACGTCACAGTTATCAGCCCAAGTCCATTTGATCCCCGTAACTAAAAGTCAACTATTTACCCATTCTAAGGGTAAAATCGTCATTTCATCCGAACGTCCGTTAATCCTCGTCTAATCTCCGATTAGCCTTGCTAATCTGTCATTAATTATTAATTAATCTCGCTAATTCGGGACGGGTCATCAAATCTGAGGTGATGGGTTGATGTTTGCCTAGCGACGGACGGTTGGGGTCCGGACAATAGTTGGGACGCAGCCAATAGTATGTGGTTGGACGTTGCTAGAGTGCAGTTCGTGAGTAGTTTGGGTGGCACCCCGATGTGATGTGATGTGGGTGCACCGGTGTGTTGTGTACGTTGGATGATGGGATTGACCACGGTCAATCGATATGTCAGGATTGAGTGTCCCGAGATTATGGTAATGTTGTAGATTGGATAGAGTCCTAGATGGACATAAGTAGCGATCAGATTAGATCCGATAGTGACAGTTTGGAGACTCGAGGTGAGTCTAGATGTCGGCGGAGATTGCAGAGTGATGCGAGATACGATATGAGGACTCAAGAACGAGTCGAGATCAGAGTAGAGCAGCGAAGCGCAGTGGAGCCGGGAGTTGTCGGCTGGTCACGAAGTCGTGACATATCGTGGTAATGGATTGATCGGTATGAGACCTAGTTGAAATGTGTTTTGAGAAAAGAAGAAAGAGATTTGAAAATGAATATGAACCCTCTATATGATTATATGGTCTCCTCTAGACGTCGACCTGGAGAGTCACGATCCACAGACCAGAGTGGGTATCCTCATAGGGATCCCGTTCTAGGAGTGGGAGATATGAGTTTTGTTATGGTCCCGGACCAAATTCCGGAGAGATGTTCGGACTAGATCCAGAGATAGAGCTCGAACTAGATCTAGAGATTGAGCCTCCCAGACGGAGAATTCCTGGGAGAAGACTCGGAGTGAGACCCCACTCGGAGTGAGACCCCGAGTAGTGTGCACACTAGTATAGAGATGATTAATCGTGACATATATCGAGGATGTGTTCCCTAGGGGTTGTGTGCCCCGAGTTGGCATCTTCTCGGAAGTGCCGCGGATGGGTTATACGTATGCGTACGTATGTGAATCTTATCGAAAGTGATTTAGGGGCGGAGACCCTGGGTTCCATGTTTTAGAAAGTGATTTGGGGGTGGAGACCCCGTGTTTTATGTTTTGGAAAGTGGTTTGGGGTAGAGACCCTGTATCCTGTGTTTTGGTATTTCACTGAGAATGGTTTTGGGCTGAGACCCATGTGACGTGATTTGGGTGAGTTCCTATTGATTTGATTTACGGGTTTTTATGATTTCAAGTCGGGGACCCATAAATAGCTTTATGGGTCATGACGGTTTATGGGGATCGTGCATGAACCCTTGAAAGATTTTGAGAATATGTTTGACAAATGGTTTTATGAACATTTGGTAAATGGTTTTTAAATGCATTCATATGCTTTTATTGAAGGGCATAAAGGTCATTATGAGAAAATGTTTTATTAAAATATTATCTTGTCCACTCAAGACTTTTAATGTTTTGAATGCCCTTCAGGTTGATGGTGGATGCGGGATGTAGCAGAGATCGAGACATCATACTCCTCCTCCTACGATCCTGGTGTACTCTGGAAGCCTCGGTGTGGGCTAGAGACAGAATTTTCCCTGGTCTGACACTTCGTGTTAAACGGGATCAGGCGCGTCCCACGTTAATACCAGGGGATTTGGGACGGGTCCTGACATAAATGGTTTTATATGTTTCTATACGTGATTTCTATGTTTATGATTATGATCTTGATGATTTACTGTTTTGCACGTATTTCGAGATAACTACGTATTTGCACATTCTACGAGTTTCCGATTTATATTGTGATTTGACCATGGTTTTGATGATTTGATTTCGGGATTTGAAATATGATTTGATTTCAATGATTTATGATGGATTTTGGAAAGTGATTTCTGGCTTGGAGCCATGTTCATGTGATTTCAATAAACGAGATTTTGGTTTTGGAATCGGATTTCGAAAAGATGATTCTTGATTCGGTATTGAAACTTGAAAGAGAAATTCTGAATTTGGGTTTGGGATGATGGTTCCGGATGCCGGCTTACGGAATCATTATTGCGAATTCAGATATGGATTTTCTATGGTTTTCACTTGGTTGAAAAATAGTTTTGGGTTTAAAGATCCGGAAAAAGAAAAAAACGGCTGGATCTGGTTTTAATTTTAAAGACTCGGTTGATTGACGGGGGAGGGCTCTGGATTGATATGTTTTGATTTTAAAGACTCGGTATATGTTTTGAGTTTAAAGACTCGGTTATTATGATATCCCCCGAGGCCTGTTAATTGTGTTTTGAGTTTAAAGACTTGTTGATATCTCGGGAAGGCCTGATTATGCGCATGGTTTTGAGTTTAAAGACTAGGGCGCACTTGAGATCCAACAACTCGCATGATTGATGATTTTCACTGGTTTTCAGATGTTTTGGGCAATGGCCCTGATGATTTGGTTTTGATGAGTTTTGGGGATGAGTTCTCGTACTTTGATGTTTGATTTATGATTATGGGCTGAGGCCCTGGATTTGAATTACGGATTTGAGGAAAGAAACGATTCGGGTCTTCAATAATGGTTTTGGATATGAAATAGTTTTGCGAATTGATTTTCATATGCATGCATTGGTTTTTGTGTGGAGGGTATAAATGTAATTTCTTTCTGATAAACTGTTTTCTGAAATTACTATTTATTTTTGTCCACTCACAGTCTTTTGTGTTTTCGATACCCTCCAGGTTGTTGAGGTGCGGGCTGTTGGTAGAGGGAGACGGAGAGATCGCACACGCGATCCACATTAGACTCTGTGAGCTCTGGAAAATCCGGAACTTATGGACGGTTCTTTTGGAAATCCCTTGTCCGACTTACGTGTTATATGGAGGTTGAACGTTGGTTTAGCCTTCGTGTCACACGTAAGCTAGACGAGAGCATGGTTTAGCCCTTAATCCCAGGGGATTGAGGGTGGGTCGTGTCACTCCCACTCTTGTGCTCCATTCTCTCATCCTCAACCTCCACCCCATGCACAAATAAACTCAGAAACCACAACTTCTCCCCTTGAGCTCACCTGACTTACCCACCCTATTCGTACTCGCATTTACACTAGCATAACTAAACCCGCAACTCGCAATGATATCACCACACGGTACCCCCTCCCCCGTGCTCTCCTCACTGCCTTCGATACTATCGAATCCACCTACCCCTCCTAAGCTTCACGACTTCTAGCATGGCGAGCTCTCATGAGTGTGGAGATCAATTTTGTCCTTTGTAGCCAGACTTGGACCCTCATCCCTCTTACCCCGTATTAACATCCAGTCGGCTACAAATGGATCTTCCATATCAAATGTAACCCGGATGGCTAGATTAAGCGTCACAAGGCAAGCTTAGTTACCAAAGGTTTTCATCATCGTCCCGACATCAACTACATCGGTATCTTCAGTCCTGTGATCAAATCAGTAACCATTCGCACCATCCTTAGCCTTGCCATATCCAACGAGTGGTCGCTTCGACAACTCGACGTGAAAACTGCATTCTTACATGGTTTTTTGCAGGAGGACGTCCATATGACTCAACTTCCCAGTTTTGTGGACCCAACCCGCCCACACCATATCTGCCACCTTCAGAAATCTCTCTATGCTCTCAAACAGACCCATCGCGCATGGTTCTAGTGTATTAGCAACTTTATTCTCTTAATTTCCTCAGAGTCGGAAAAACTCGTCTCTGTTCATTTTTCACCATGCTACCAATGTCATTTACCTTCTGTTATATGTTGAAGACATTGTATTTACAAGAAGTGATCCCTCCTTATTGACTACCTTGACTTGGTCATACTTTTGACATCAAGGACCTTAGCCCTAATGAGCAATTCCCTCAAGTTGTAGGTCACTTAATCTCCCACCTCCTTACACATAAACCAAGTTAAGTATGCCCATGATCTCCTTGTGCTTCACAACTTGTTTAACTGCAGGCCCTCTTCAACACATCTTTCTGCCAAGCATCTCTCCTCACCCATGGTTTTTCGAGAGCTCATTGGCTCCTTTCAATATCTCACCATCACTCACCCAGATATCAGCTTTATCGTTAACACTGTAGCCTAGTTCATGAGTTCCCCTCGAACACCCTGTCAGGACCCGAATCTAGCACGATATTGTCTGCTTTGGGCCCTCTCGCCCTCACAGTTTTATTTTCGGGAGCTCACGATGCAACTTCCCAGGGGCTCACCCATCATGAAATTGTACCAAGCTCAACTCGCTTAACTTTGGAGTTCCAATCGAACCCAAAGCCACTGAGCTCCCAAAAGACCTCGTATAGATCAGAGTTGCATAGCGGCCTAATCTATCTAACACGATATTGTCCCTTCTGGGCCGCAAGACACACCGGCTCAGCCTAGGGGCTGCATGACACACCAGCTCAGCCCTGCAGGGTTTTGTTCCCGGGAGCTTACAGTGCAACTTCCCAATAAGTCATCCATCATAGGATTGCACCAGTCTCCACTCGCTTAACTTCGGAGTTCCAATCGAACCCAAAGCCAGTGAGCTCCCAAGAGGCCTCGTATAGATCAGAGTTGCATAGCGGCCCATTCTATCCAACACGATATTGTCACTTCTGGGCCGCAGGATGCACCAGCTTAGCCCAAGGGCCGCAAGACACACCAGCTCAACGCAAGGGCTGCAAGACACACTAGTTCAACCATACAAGGTTTTGTTTCCAAGAGCTCACGCTGCAACTTCCCAATAGGTCACCCATCATGGGATTGCACCAGCCTCAACTCGCTTAACTTTGGAGTTCCCAAGGAATCCAAAGCCAGTGAGCTCCCAAAAAGGCCTCGTGCTAGATATGTGTGTACCTACACCTTTAAGGTACACCATCATTCCCCTCCCAAACCATTCCCCTCTCGCAGGAATGTGGGATCGTTCACCGTTCCCTCCAGGACACGGGTCTTACACACCCCACCTTATTGTTTCCAAACACCTCTTTCGCTATGTCAAAGGCACCCTAGATTCTGGTATGCATTTTCAGCCTCACAATGGCACCCTTGGCCTCCATGCCTATTTAGATGTCGATTGGATAGGGCGCATGCATTCTCGTTGTTCCTCTAGTGGATACTTGATTTATCTGGGCCCTAAACTTGTCTCTTGGTGCTCCAAGAAGTAGCCCACTATATCCCGCTCCAGTGACGAGTCTGAATATCGTGCTCTCGCACATGCATGCGCCGAAACCACCTGGTTATGTTATTCACCGCCTACATGGCCTCCAATCCCATCTTCCACACTTACACTAGCCACGTCGAGCTAGAATACCACTTCGTTCCTGAAAAAGGTGGCACTTGGCAACCACCGACTAAATTTCATCCCCTCTATCGACTAGCTAGTGGACCTCCTTACCAAGGCTTTCCACAAATCACAACATCAACTTTTGTGCTCCAAAATTGTTCAACCTCGATCGCCCAGTTTGCAGAAGGGAGAGGGGAAGGTGTGTGTCAGCCGTGATTTCTCAAATCACCACACAAGACCTTCCATAATCAATTTCCCTCCCTAACTTCAGTAACTTGTCCATCACATCTATTGATTTTTCCATGCTAGAGTAAATGGTCCAATCATAACTTGTAAAGCTATGTATTAGTATATAATGGTGCATCTCTCACATTCAAAAGTCAATAAAAATCACATTTTCACACCCAACTTCCAATTGCAATGGAGGAAGAGGAATGCTTGCAATTGAGTAAATGAATAAATGGTTGGAGATAAGAACCATATATGGGGTGAAGGGATGGATGGATTCATTAGAATAGAGACTTGAACATATGGAATGTGCTTCTTCCATTATGGCATGAACAAAATCCGAAACATTTGAAGTTCTTCTGAAAATTTTCATCACTATAGGTTTAAAACACCTTTCCTAGAAATTTTTGAAAAACTCCAAGTGTTTCAGGTTCTTTTCATCTCACTCACCGACTTCGCACTACCACACCAATTTTCCTCGTTCTCGACTCTAAACCCTCAACATCGATCTTTGTCTTTAGACTATGGACCCCCACTCCCCCCAACTCTTTCTTCCCTCTTCGATTTCGTCTTCTTCACAAAGATGCTTGGCATCTTTGCTCGAATCTAACCTCGAAGTAGGGATGGTCAAATGGGTTTTTTTGAGGGTGTGGGTAAACCCTTACCCTACATGGGTACAAATGGGTTTTATACCTATTCAGACCCATCCTCAATTTTTGATGGTTTACCCAAACCCTACCCATTGGGTAATGAGTACCCATGATATTTTATATTTATTTTCTCCTTTCAATTTTTTTTTTCTTGTGTTTCATTTTGTTTTAACTTCTAATTTTTTTTATACCTTTCAATTTATTTTTCTTTTCTTTTTTCTTTTTACTTTTCATTTTTCTTTTACTTTTAAATTTTTTTTTTTACTTTCATTCGTCTTCAACTTTTTATTTTTAACTTCTAATATTTTTTTCTTTTAATTTCGTTCGCTTTTTTTTTTGCTTTTCATTTTCTTCAAATCCTCTCAATTTCTATTCTATCCGTAATTATCAAAATTTGTCGAGTTGACCAAGACTAGTGAATGAGTTATTTGAGAATTTGACTCCGAAAACTTTCCAATTAAATGAAAAATGAGTAATAAATGTCGAAATGGAATTCAAAACTTAAAAAAAAACTCATTAAAATTTTTATTATAAACACTTTTTAAGAATTTATAAAACTCCCTTTAAATTATTTCATGGTTGTGAAATCTTAAAAAATTTATAGTTTACTTTGATTTTTGTTAAATCATTTAAAATGAATTATTTAAGTTCTTAAAAAAATTGATGTTAATATAAATTCGTAACATTTTTGTGTATAATTTTTTTGATGAAAGATGAAATAACTGATATTTAATTGAAATAAAGTAATTTTAAATAATAATACCTAATAAATAAAATAATAGTAAGAATATAAAGAAAAAAATTAGTAAAGGGAAGAAAGTGTTAAAAATTCATAGATAATTTGAAGAATGAATAAAGAATATACTTTAAATTTAATGGGTATTAAATACCCTCAATACACATGGGTAAACCCTTACCCTACCCATTAAATGATGGGTAAATTTTTACCTATCTAATTTCTACCCATTTTAATAATACCCATGAGTACCCATACCCATAAATAATTATGACCATCCCTACCTCGAAATCCAACCGCAATACAACATGTCTAATCAATGTAGACATCGATTGCAAATGAAGAAATAGTTAAGATCCGCTATTGGTACTGGTGGACGTGGCAGTTGGGTGCAACATGATGCTACTAGGTGCGGGAGATTTTTTTTTTATGTTAATTTCACTTTTTCTAATAAAAAAACATTTTTATTATTAATTCATTATTATAATTATTTAATTATTTTTTGTCACGTGATGCCTAGTTGCCATTAATTTAAATCACACAATGGGCTCTTTTTTTCTTTCTACATTAGCATTTAATAGAAAATTTAACGAAATAATTAATAAATGAGCTATGTTATTGCGTTTAAAGAGCAAGAGATTAATTGCAACATTTAAATGTCATATAAGAGATTAATTGAAACATTTGAAAGTCATGTATGATATTACTACAAGATATAAAAAAGCATGGTATTAAAGTGTACTTTGCATATGTTTTAATATAATTTGATAGAAAAAATGAATACTATTACTCCTAGGGCACATTTACTTCTCAAAAATGAAAATAATGGGTAATGTGAGAAATAAGCAGTCAGAGAAGTGGTAATTAGAGTAATAGGTAATCATTCACATTGAGGTGTTTACTAAAAAAAATAAACAGAATATTAATTAGAATAATTTTCATTGTTATTATTTACTAAGCATTATCAATTGGAATGAAAGTTAATTGATTACTAAAATGCCCTTTCTTTTTTCAAATTTTTCCAACCTCTTATTCTATTATCTGATCACCATCTCAAAATCTATTTGTTGAAAGTTTTGATTCATTGAAAAATAAATAAAGTGTTCATCTTCATTTCTGAAAGATTCCATTTATTAAAAAATAATATTTTTTTTCTTTTTACATGCATAGAGATATATTTGAGGTGAGGTGATAGATCGAGTTAGAAAACAATAGGATAAAGAACATCATTAACACTTTTTCCTAGTTGATTCCATTATTCCAAATTCAGTTGGTTTTAACGTTGACTTATAGAAGATTAATCTCAAGTTCAAATCTCAATGACATATCGTATGAAAAATTTCCAAAATTTTCTTTTTCCCTGTAATTAAAAAAAAGACTAGTGACATTATGATTAATGATTTTATGCAGAACCCACTTACTAAAAAAAATTTAATTTTGTAAGTATACACAAAAATATTTTATAATGAGAATATATAATGAAAATCATTCTCATTGATTTAAGTTGTATTACCTTTAATAAACATCCCCTTATATCATCAATTGGCCCGTGATAATTTGTCCCTCTCATATTCTCATTCAACACCATTTGGTTTAGAAAATTTTGGTAAGACCACTTTTACACACCCTCTCCTCTATTTATTTATTTATTTCGGGCTGTTCCCTTTCAGCCTCTCCTGACTCCTCTTATATGTGTTATTTCCCATTAATGAATATTGCTTTTTTTTCTAAAAAAAAAAGGAAAGAAAATAAAATAAAATAAAAATGCCTGGCCCCGTATCTGTGTATACTTTGATAAAATGATTAAACATGGAAAGGCAGTACTGCGCAGGTAAGCCTCAGCCTTATGCCCTTATGCCCTTATGCGGCCTTCAATGCATTTGATACTTCATTCGCTCCTCACTGCCCATTTCTCGTGAACAAACAAGTTCAATTTCATTTCCCTTCTCTTCCCTTCCCCTTCCCCTTCCCCTTCCATTCGGACCATTCCCTTTCCTTCCCCACTGGGCTGCTCCTTTCGGTTTCGGACCCACAAATCTCTCTCTGAAACGACAGAGAGAAGTGGTCCGTGAAACCCGTTACTAAAACATTATACTCTCTACGCTTTACTCTTCTTCCTCCCATTTTCACAAAGGCCTTGCCTCTGCCCTCATTTCTTGTCTGCTTTTGCAATCATGCCTCTTTTCGTATAACCAAGGATTATGGGCATTTCCGTCTTCCTCATATATAGCCCTTTTGTTTGCTTCCACTTGTTTTTCTCTCTAGTCTAGCTCTTCCTTTCATTTGGGTCTCAAGTCTCTATCCTGGAAGAAAAGAAAACCCTTTGATTGCTCTTCTTTGTTTGATCTTCTTTTCCTCAAGACCAACGGGCCATGTGCTTTTATGGAATTTCCACGGTGAATGCCTCTAATGGTGTTGTGGGTTTAATTCTCTGATTCTCTGAACAAGAAAGGTGTAACTGAATTTTGGTTGCAACTTCAGAAGCTGAACAAAGGTGGTGGGTTTTGGAAGGTCAAGGGTTTTAAGCCCTCGAAACGAAGAAATTTGAGTTCTTTTCTACACAGAAAGCCTTCCAGCTTGAGAAGAAGGCAACCAAACAATGGCGGGTTTGTGCTTATGGTGTCTTTTTCTAGTTGGGTTTCTTCCTCAACCTCGGGTTGTCAATGCTCAGCTTTATGATCAAACTACATTATCAGCCATTAATGACGAGCTTGGAGTGCCTGGCTGGGGTGGCAACAGCTCAGATTACTGCTCTTGGCCTGGCATTAGCTGCGTTTTTAACCATTCTATGGTGGAAAAGCTTGATCTTTCTCACCATAACCTCCGAGGTAATGTGACACTTATTTCTGAGCTCAAAGCTTTGAAGAGGCTTGACCTCTCTTATAATGATTTCCATGGATCAATTCCTTCAGCTTTTGGAAATTTATCTCAGCTTGAATTTCTTGATTTGTCTTTGAATAAGTTTGGAGGTTCAATTCCACCGGAGCTGGGTAATCTCAGAAACCTTAGATCATTGAACCTGTCCGATAACTTTCTTGTAGGAGAAATACCAGATCAAATTGAAGGTCTACATAAGTTAGAGGATTTTCAGATTTCTAGCAATAAGTTGAGTGGTCTTATCCCATTTTGGGTGGGAAATTTGACCAATTTGAGAGTTTTTACTGCCTATGAGAATGAATTGGAGGGTAAAATCCCAGATAATCTAGGTTCGGTTTCGGAGCTTGAATCTTTGAACCTGCATTCTAACCAGCTAGAAGGTCCTATTCCCAAAAGCATTTTTGCTTCAGGGAAGCTGGAGTTCTTGGTTCTGACCCAGAACAGACTAGGTGGAGATATTCCTGAAGAAATTGGAAGCTGCAGTAGCCTTTCTAGTATTCGAATTGGAAACAATGATCTTATAGGTAGCATTCCTCATTCAATTGGAAATGTTAGTAGCCTTACCTACTTTGAAGCAGACAGTAACAATCTTTCTGGTGAGATTGTTCCAGAATTTTCCAGCTGTTCTAATCTCACCCTCTTAAATTTAGCCTCAAATGGATTCACTGGGAGAATTCCTCCGGAGCTTGGGCAGCTTATGAATCTGCAGGAATTGATTCTCTCCGGTAACAGTCTGTTTGGAGATATTCCCTTACCAATTCTTCGGTGCAAGAATCTTAACAAACTTGATCTAAACAATAACAGAATCAATGGTACCATACCAAGTGATATCTGTAACATGTCTAGATTGCAATACTTGCTGTTGGGTCAAAATTCAATTAGGGGGGAGATACCTCATGAGATTGGAAACTGTGTTAAACTGCTTGAGTTGCAAATGGGAAGAAACTACTTGATTGGAGGCATCCCTCCTGAAATTGGTCATATAAAAAATTTGCAGATAGCCCTAAACTTGAGCTTCAATCATCTACGTGGGTCTCTTCCTGCTGATTTAGGGAAACTTGACAAGCTGGTTTCTCTTGATCTCTCGAATAATCTGCTCTCTGGTACCATTCCAACTGCATTTAAGGGCATGTTAAGTTTGATTGAGGTTAATTTCTCAAACAATCTGTTCACAGGCCCGGTACCCACATTCGTGCCATTCCAGAAGAGTCCAAGTTCAAGTTTTCTTGGAAATAAGGGGCTCTGTGGTGAGCCACTGAGCTCTTTCTGTGGAAACAGTGCTGACCGTGGAAATTTCCCTCACAGGGTTTCCTACAGGATCATACTGGCAGTTATTGGTTCTTGTTTGACAGTTTTTGTGTCGGTAACCATAGTTGTTGTGCTGTTTATGATGAGAGAGAGAGAGGAGAAGGCAGAAAAAGCTGCAGGGACCGAAGACGAGGTAGCGAATAGCCTACCGGTGATAGTAGCAGGCAATGTCTTTGTTGAGAATCTCAAACAAGCAATAGATCTGGATTTTGCTGTTAAAGCAACTATGAAGGATTCAAACAAGCTCAGTACTGGGACTTTTAGCACAGTTTACAAGGCTGTTATGCCTTCCGGGCTGATTTTATCGGTTAAGAGACTAAAATCAATGGACAGGACAATCATTCATCACCAGAACAAGATGATTAGAGAGCTCGAAAAGCTGAGCAAACTCTGTCACGATAACCTAGTTCGCCCTATTGGATTTGTTATTTATGAAGATGTTGCTCTTTTGCTGCATCATTACTTGCCCTATGGGACATTATGTCAGCTTCTTCATGAATCTAGCAAGCTACCTGAATATGAACCTGACTGGCCAAAAAGACTCTCTATTGCCATTGGGGTAGCAGAAGGCTTGGCTTTTCTTCATCACGTGGCAATTATCCACCTTGATATTTCCTCTGGTAACGTGCTTCTAGATGGTAACTTCAAGCCTTTGGTTGGAGAAATCGAGATATCAAAGCTCTTGGATCCATCCAGAGGCACAGCCAGTATCAGCGCGGTTGCAGGCTCCTTTGGTTATATTCCTCCAGGTATGTCATTTGATACACTACAATTTTCAATCCTTTCACTTGGTTGAATTCTTATTGGTGTTCTAATCTATTCATACGGTTATTTTTTTGGGACCCTGTATCGTCAGAATATGCGTATACAATGCAAGTGACAGCACCAGGGAATGTATATAGCTATGGTGTTATTTTGCTTGAGATCCTTACAACCAAACTACCCGTAGATGAGTCGTTTGAGGAGGGTGTAGATTTGGTGAAGTGGGTGCATAACGCTCCGGGAAGAGGCGAAACCCCAGAGCAGATTCTTGATGCAAGGCTCAGCACAGTTTCCTTTGGTTGGAGGAAAGAAATGCTTGCAGCTCTGAAGATTGCCTTACTCTGCACTGACAGCATTCCAGCCAAACGGCCCAAAATGAAGAAGGTTGTGGAAATGCTTCAAGAAATAAAACAGAAGTGATGGATACATTCAGTCGTTTGAGGCATGTATGTCATGAAGCCCCCAGATTGTGATTCAATTTGTGAATGTCAAGTTCAAACCCATGGCGACGTGGTTATCCTTGATGTTCCATTCAGTCAGGGTTCTTTCGGATCATCTATCGACTTGTCCTGTGTTCAAGAAAATGAAGAGAATAGCTCTTGTAATCGGTTTGAATGAAACTCGAATAGGTGGGCGTGAATGCAAGGAGAGTCCTCCCATAGGGAAGGATTGCTCTGAGTTTCTGTTGCATATATAATGTTGTAGATTTTGACTTTGAAATTATGTGCATCATCAACAATCATCTATAGTTTCCTTTTTAATCAAAGACCAAAACTTATGCAAAGAAAATCTAAATAAAATAGTTCATCCTTGCCACTAATATCATCCCATATTGGAGTTCTACTCAAGAACACGAAAAATCTCAAGCCGGAAAATTGATAAAATAAATGACGATGTATAATGAATAGTTTCTTTCTTAATACCACCCATAAAACCTCTAACCTAAACCAATTTAGTAACATTGACGTGAAAGATAAACAAATGGAATGAGGATAAATAAATTCCAAATTGGTTTTCGGAGCTGAGATTAAAGAACGGTTCATTACTAAATTTATTTATGACACAAAAAAGCCAACAATCCTTTGCATTTGGTTATGGCTATATAAGTGATTAAGGTTTACATAAACATAACCGAGTGAAAATGGTGATCGTAATCTTCAAGCCTCGGGACGGGACTTGACAATGAAATTCTGACGACTGATGGGATTCATAACCACAGGTGGGCCGGCAGTACGAGGCCATGCCTGAAACTTCTTATCTGTTGCTTCCCACCAATCTTTCTTTGCAACAGTTGATGGAGTAGTTCCTAAGTTAATTAATTAGAACCAAACAACGTAAGACTGATTACTTAATGCAACAACTACTAAACAAAAAACTTGAATTAAAAAAAAAGAAATAAAAATTAAATAAAAACCTAACTTGCCTCCAAATATTTTCTTGTCAGCAACAAAATGGTCAAATGCCCATGCCACTGCAAATGATCCCGCTACAGCAGAAATGATGTATTTTGCAGCCATGTTCAAACTTCAAATTTCCACTGAGAAACATAAACCCAGCCGTGAGAGAAAATGCAAACAAAACTAGGAAAATGAAGGCATTCAAACAAACCCCATAAGCCGTAGCTAGGTATGTTCCTACACCGGGACTGGGTTGTATCTCCCGGCTTCTTATATCTCCCATTTTGTGGCTGGACATAGAAAAGAAGTGTCAACTAAAATGGACTAACTAGCTAGTTCCCTAATGCCCATGGGAAACGTAACCAAGTTCTGTAATCGGTGAGAAACACTTGCCTAAACTGGGTTGTATCCCTATCAATTCGAATGGACTAACTGCCGTGTCCTGGAGACATCAACTTAGAGACCTTAAGACCGACTGCAAGGAGAGATTCTGCCTTATCACCGCGTGCATACAGAAATGTCTACATGAGAACCCCGCGACATACAAGTTTTACTTGTCCACGAGGGTGGGACTCCATGGGACAGGACTGGACGTACTGGACTCAGTTCCCCAATCCTATCCAGACTTCCAGTCCCAGTCCCTTAACCAGTATCCCAACATAAGACTGGAATCTAGGTCCAGACATTACATGCCTAGAACACACTCCTCAAACCACAAGAAATCAATCTCAGATGGGTTTGCTCAATTAACAACTGCTTTCATAAAGAAGCATCACCAAAGCAGAGAACCGAAGACATAACCAATAATATTATATCCTTCATCTACCAACTAATACTGAATTTTTCACAGTTTTGCAGATGATCAAACAAAATCAATTTCTATACTTGATAATTCTCATAATCTTCATTCTCTACAATATAACCCCACCTTTACAATGATGATTATAATTTCTTCTTCTCATCTCTGTCACTGAAATTATTAAATTAAAGATAAAGATTGAGTGATTTTCCTCATTTTTTCTTGCAATCGCATGTCTCCTGCTTCATTTTGAGTTTGGTTTACAAATTACTAAGAACCCTCATAGAAAAAAGAAAAGAAAAGAAAAGAAAAGAAGAAAGAATACCCAAAGTAAGGACAAACAAATGAAATTATCAAGTAAAAAGTACGAAATTTTGAGGTTTCAGAAACGCTAACTCACCTTGGAAGATCGGATTTGAGGAAGTGATGGTGTCAATGGCAGCAGTGAGAATCTTGAAGCTTCTTTTATCTTATAGCAAAACTGGATAATGAGAGGAAAGGTGTCGAACAAGTAATAAAAATACTTTGTTTGACTTGCTTTTGTTACGGTAGTAAATGATTCTTTTTGGTTTTGCAGAATTTATGAAATATTTCACCTTACACATAAAAGCATTTTCAAATCATGAATTGATTTTAACGTTCTACTTTTTTTTTTTTTTCCTGGTCCACTCGACTTACGCTTATCAAGTAGTATTATGATTTATTGACATTGGCTTTTTACTAGTAGGTATTGCATGGATATAATTAATAAAAAAATGAATTTAGCTTAGAACAAAATTCTAAGAATTTTAAGAACATTAAAATATTTAATGTTAAATCTTAATTTTACTTCTTCAAAAAAATAGTAGGTATTTCGTTTATATAACCTTAATTTTTTCCTTGTTTGTTCCATAAAGTTAGGTCTTTCATTAATTTTTTTTTTCTAATTTATTACATAAGTTTTTAAAGTCTTTATTGTTATGCTTGTATATTCTCTTACATGGAATCAAAGTAATATTAATATGATAGTAAAAATAAATAAATAAATTAGCCCAGGACATCCGCCATTGATGACAAGTTTGATATCTAGGTCTCACGTTCAACCTATGTATGGTTCTATGTAATTGAACTTATGTATGGCAAGTTTGACATCTAATTGCTGGTTCATTGAATTGCCCTTTAATCTCTATAAACACATAAAATATCTGGGTTTATGGTTGAATCTCAAGATGATGGTTCAACTAAGAACACTCTGATACTTAAGTCAGCTTAATCGTTGGAATAAACTGAAAAATTATAACTACGAGAATAATTATTGAGTACCAGAATTATGAGAGGGGGCGCTCTATTTATAGTGGAGAGGGAGGCCTTCAAAGCTTTTGATTGGCTGAAAAAAGTTTGCAATTAATAAGCAATTAATAAGTATTACTGGTTAGGTAATACTTGTAATTGACTTTTAACAATAAATAATTAATTGAGAAGTTATTTATTAGAAGTAGGAAAAAGATTTTTAATTAATTAAGTAATCTTTTAATGAAAAGAAGTTTACTTATTAATTGAATTCTCATTTAGCCCTTATCATTTGGCCTAGAAGCTCATGAGTTTGTGGGTACCCATTAGATCTGTTGGCAAAAATTTCAACCCGACCCGCTAGCTGGCCCGAAAGTTAACGGGCTGGACTTGGACTTAGGGTGTTCAAACCCGATAGGCTTGGGCCTGATAAGGCTCGATAAGTTGAGTCCAACTCGCTCGTATTAATTTGAAATGATATTTCAAATAGGGCCCAATGCAAACCTAAATGACTATTTAGTGGAAAGAAAAATGCTCCAGACTTGAATGGCCATTTAGAATCATAATATGCACGTTAGTTGATGTGGGGTGTGCAATGTGGATGGTAGGAAAATACTAAGATAATGTCTAAAACATCTATAGTTAGCTAAGCACTCCACTCCACTTGGGTTGGCTTTTTGGGTTTTATTCTAAATCCTTACAAGGTCCACTGTTACTACTCGAGAGCCTTAGAAGAAGATGGAATATGATTTATGCCGTAAAGACTGTCTACTTTGTGTGTGTGTGTGTGTGTGTGTGTGTGTGTGTGTGTGTGTGTGTGTGTGTGTGTGTGTGTGTGTGTGTGTGTGTGTGTGTGTGTGTGTGTGTGTGTTTGTTTGTTTGTTTGTATGATCCTCTTTGATGGATGCCTATTGGTTAAGTACTAATTGGTGGCCTTAGTTTTAGATTTAAATTTGTTAACACTTCTCATAGGCCCATTATTTTCTAAAATAGAGTTATTAGGTTGGAGAAGTAATGCAACTTTTGTTTGTTGTTTATCATCAACTCTGCCCCCCTATCCTCAATTTTTGTTCAATCTCCTTGAGATGCGAGCATCAGTGATATCATGTAACTAAAACTTGGATAAGTATATTATCATTGGGTTGTATTATCATTGGATTGTATTTCTTCTATCTTCTATCATGCAACAATTCAGCATATCGTAAAATCCCTTTTTCGTGTCTTTCATATTTTTTTCCGAGGTACATAATTTGTTGAATAAGTCATTTTTAAAAGCTCAATTGGGGTTGGCCCAAATGGGCTTATTAGGCCCGATCCCGATAAAAACTCAATCCAAATCCGACTTGACAAAAAATATGGACTTTCATAATTGCGACCAAGCCTGCTCGACTCGACTCGAACTTTTGAAAATTATGAGATAGGCCCGGCCCGGCCTGACAGGACCCATCCCAATCCCCCCGGGATTAGTGCGGGATGACCCTGCTCCCGTCTGACACGAAGTGTCAGACAAGGGATATTTCCGACCTTTGCCCTCCTGGGCTATCAGAGTACGCCAGGATCCGGAGGAGGTATGTGATATCTCGATCTCTGCTACAGTCCACACCGTATCCAACCTGAAGGGTATTAAAAACAGAAAGACTGTGAGTGGACAAATATAAAGATTTTATAAAAACATATTTCATAAAGAAGACCTTTATACCCTCCACTAAAAAGCATGCATGCATTCGAAAACCATTTATCCAGAAAACCATAATGAAACCAAGTACACGGGCCACTGCCCAAATCCATAAGGGACTCAGCCCAAATCATAAGAAACTAACCATACGGGCCACTGCCCAAAACCTGTGTAAATACACATCATATATCATATATAGCATACATCACATATACATATAATTCACACAACCAATCCTGTCACGGTTTCCAAAGCTACGCACGTGCTACCCGGGTCTCAATCCCAGTCTTCTCAAAGTCAAGGTCCGCAGACCACTGATCCTACTCGAGGTAATAGTAACCATAGCCTTCCTGAAAGTAAGGAACCCAACTAGGGGGTGACTCCACTCAGTCTGTGCTCCGTGACTACTCCGGGGTCCACCCAGGCCAACGACCCTCCCCGGAGGAGATAATAGAAGTAAAGGAAGGTATATGAATACATATATATACATAACATAAACATTCATGCCCGGTTCCCTTGAACCGTCATGATCCATAACATCCATAACAAGGGTTCATGCTGGTCCCCATAAACCGTCATGAACCAGAATGACCTGACAAAGGTTCATGCCGGTTCCCATAAACCGTCATGAACCACAATGACCTTTCCAGAGTTCATACCGGTTCCCATAAACCGTCATGAACTTGGAAATCCATCTATGGTCCCTGACCTGAAATCATCAGTGTAAAACAACTGGGTCTCGTGCCCGAACATATGACTCAACTAGGCACCGTGCCCGATATCTAAGGGTCAGTCACGACTCCGATCATAGTGATGCGTGCAACCATCCATCCAGGACCGCTCTCAATCCTGGTATGTCGCCGTGAACGAATCAACCAACGCGACCACCACAAGCTCATGGTGCACTCATCACCGATCGCTATCCTGAACCGTCAGCACTCCGAAGTCGAGCCTCCCCAGGCTGCCCGACCACGAATCGTGCATCGTGACCTCTCCGGAAGGAACACATCCCAATCCGGAGGCGAGCGTTCTATCGTCGATCGCCGTGCACATAGCACCCGCCGCGACCCCGATTTAGACCCGAAGGTCGTAAATAGCGTCATATGCTCGAGACAAACCAAATGGGTCTCATACCCGAGTTTATCCATTTAGAAATCCAAAACCAAATCATTTAAATCAATAAAGAAATACATACCCGTATAAGCACCGTATAAGGTTGAAACCTCGAAATACGTGCTTATACGTAACCACATACAAATGCACCCATGGCATCATCAAACATGTAATAAAACATATAATAAACATTTATGCATGCACCAATTTAGAAAACAAAGTCCACTCACAGACCGTCCGAAGCCGCGCCTCGATACGCGTGCCATACGGTTCCCCGAGTCAATCGTCATCACCAGGACTCCCAAACCTGTCCAAATTGTAATAGAAAGTTACTAACTACTTAATTAACCTCCTACCAAAGCCCCGTAATTTTCTGATATTTTTAACTATTTTTAAAACCGAACCTAAACCTTCTGATGCCCCGAAACATATCGAGACGGTGTCCGATCGACTCGAAACCAGTCCCAAAATGTTCGTTACATCGAATAGATGATTTCGTATGTTGGAACCTTCCTCAAATTGTGTGCCACGCGCCCTCACGCGCCCCAAGAAGCCACTGCACGTGGGCCTCACGCGCCTTGCACAGTGTCACCAGCTCCAGCGATCGAACCGGTCCGGGCCGGCCGGTCCGGTCCAACCCCTGCAACTGGACCCGAACCGGTCCAGGCCTCCTTCTCCCTCATTTTTCATCCGTTTTCCTCCATTCCAATTCCTAAATTCCTATTTTTGTGTTTCCTATCTAACCCAATCCTTAAAACCTAAGAAAACTACCCGAAACCCCTTGGTTCGAAATGGACCTCACGGTCCCATTTTTCCGATCGGTCCCCCACGGCCTCTCAGCTGTTAAACCTCACCAAAACCGTCATAACAACTCCCCAGAAACCTAATGGACTCATTAGAACCATTAAAATTGAACCATAACAATAAAAATGGAATTTGGATTGAAAACGGACTAACCGGGTACCCGCACGGGTTCGTCCCTTCCAGCCGCCGTTCACGGCGGCCCTGGCCATCCAGGCCAGCCACCTCAACTCCCTCAGCCTCCTGGTCTTCTGTCCTGGTCTTGAGTGCAATTTGGACGGGTTTGGGTTGCACGGGAATGAGAGAAAATGGTGAGATCGGGTGGGTGTTTGGATGAATAGAAAGCAAGAAGATGATCGATGCATGTATGGGAATTAAGGGCCAGTGGATGGGTGACTAGTGTCACTCATCCATTGGTTGCTGAAAAGTAACTGGGCCCACTAAAGACAAACGGTCCTCGTAAAACGTGTCGCTGGGAATAGTATCCCGAAACTTTCGTGAACCGTAACTTCGCCGTCGAACGTCCGAATTCGACGTGCCGCCTGTCTATGGATTCGTATCGTCCTTATCTACGTAACGGTCCTTGGCCCTCGGCCATTGGACCTCTCGGTCAAAAAGTCAACATTTTGCTCCTATTCACCCAAATTACCAAAATGCCCTTAAACTTCCGAACGTCATAACTTCCTCCTCAAATGTCGGAATTGAACGTGCCACCTGTCTATGAACTCGTGACGTCACGAACTACGTCCCGGTCATCGGTCAAAATCTTTTTAACCTTCCGAATGAAAAGTCAACGTTTTGCCACCATCAGGGGCAAAACGGTCATTTCGCATCGTTCGTCCGTTACACGGCCCAAGCCCAAAAATTTGGGCCCAGCTTGCCCGACCCAGCCAAATGATGAGAGAATAAGGATCTCAAGAAGATGTCTTATTTTGGCGATATAAGCACTCATTAATTAATATTTTTAGCTAGCAAATATATTTAATTAATGTGCACTAATTATACCCAATAATGATTCTATCATGGGCAAAATAGTCAGTATTTAAATTATGGCCCACATGGAAGGACCACAAATTTTGGACAAATTATGTTTCCACAAATGTCCTTACATCCCCTGGGAATTCATGGAATCCTAAAGAAATTAGGCTTAGGAGCTTTAAAATTTCATCTTTTTGTTGGAATAGGAATCCATATGTTTTTTTACTCCTCTCCAAATTAGGAAAGAAATAATGAAACCGTAGTTTTTTTTTTTTAATAAAAGGGGCTGGCCATCTCTTTATAATTCACATAAACGTTTCTAAGCAATTGAGTTACCAAATTTACTTAGAAAGACTTGAGTGAGTGCTTCATGAAGGGAGGAAAAAAATCCCAAAATGTTGGTGGACATCTTACAGAAGGTAAGAATTTAGATTTAGTTTTTTCTCTCTTTTTTTTTGCTATTTTTCGTAAGCAGGGACCGCCTAGAGTGGCTGCATTGCAGTGTAGCACGACACACATGGGTGTGGTGCACCCTCGGCTAGGTTGCAGGGTTGCGGCTAGCATAAGACGCTACTTTTTCTCTCTCTTGTTGCGGCTTCTGGGTTGCGGGTAGTGGCTTTTTGGGAGGAGCCGTGACTGCTCCCCTTTCTCCCCTCTTTTCCCCCCTTTTTCTCTAATGCCTTTTGATGCAATTTATTTTTGCATATGTTCTATGTAACGTCCCAGACGTTCAATAAGGGTAAAATTGAAAAAGTGGGACAAAATTGATCGTTTTACCCCAGAAATAAAACTGTTGAGTTTTTAAACAAAAGTCAAAGTGTTGACTTTTGACCAGGACCTCATTTAGGTAATCCAAAAAGTTTGTATGATGATCTCGGTCTCCTGAGTACGTCGATAGGCCACATTTCAAAAATGGATTTTAGACGGTTTTGTTCCGGGTCTAGATTACGTAGGGGTATTTGGGTAATTTGGTTAGGAGGGCATTTTCGTAACTTTGCTTATGGGATATTTTTTGTGGCTGAATTGGATTGGGACAAGTGTCCCTTATCCCTTAAATCCTTGTGCATCGACGTGGGAATTGTGGTGAGTATTATTTTAAGTTTGAGGTGTGGTGTGTGAATGTGCTTCTCGGCCAAAAGAAAATAAAAAAAACTAAGAGGAATCGTGAGGAAGAGATGATGATGGGAAAAACCAGAGAGGAAGGGGATTGAACTAGAGATAAGATTAGGGGAAATGAGAAAGGAAATGAAAGAAATCAGTGAGGAATGAAGAAGTAGACCGTGAGTGTAAACCCAGATTTTTTTCTCGTGAGCTTGAAATTGAATTTGAGGAATTGGACTTCAATTGCTTGAATTGAGATTGTAAGTCCCTTCCTCAAACCATTTCGTGCAGAACCATTGAAAAACCGAAGTTAATTCCTCAAGGATGGACCTGGAATCGAGTTTGAAAATTGAATTTCAAAGCTTGATTAAGTTCATTGATTTAAGGTGAGTTGATCCTTAATTTGGACTTGGAGACTTATTTCTAGGTTAATTCTGAGTATTATAGTAGGCTCAAATGTGAAAAATAGGCAGGAATTGAAGGTTTTGAAATCGGGTCGAACACGTGGTTCGAATGACCCGTTTTACAGATTATCAAGTTGAAGTCTGAGGAACAAGATGAACAGTAGTTGGTGCGTGAGTCCCACACGCAGCTACTTCTGGTGGTTTGTGGGGGCGTATGCCACATCCTCTAGGAAAACAGTCAACATGAATGTTCATCCTTTCGATGTTACAAGTTCAACGGTACAATTTTCGAGGTGATCAGATATCGTCCCTAGATTATTTTAGTTGTCCGAAGGGTTAAGGTTTGTTTTAAATTCATTTAAAAATCCTGAAAAATTATGAGATTAGAATAGAAGATTTAAGGGATGGTTAATGGGCTTTGGATGTGAATTTTGACCGGTTCTATGATTCCCATAAATTATGGAAATACGTACATAGTGGACTTTTTGGGAATCATAGAACCGGTCAAAATTCACATCCAAAGGTGTGTGAGTGAACTTCAACCTACGAAATCCTATAATCTTAATCATACGGTGTGTGAGTGGACGTTTTTTCTTCTAAACTATTATGCATGCATACTCACATTATTTAAATGTGTCTCTATGTATTTTTTTTTATGATATTGTGGTAATTGGGAATTTATATGAATTTTGGTGATTTTATGAATATTTTATTATTTTTTATCGTACATTTCACTAGGTGATAAACATTGAATTAAACATCATTTTATATCGTTTATACTTATCTTTTAATGTTTAAATACCAAAAAATTGGATAAAATAACATATTTTGTGAAAAATGTGCAGAATTGGATAAAGCTTGAAATTACAAAAAATTAGGCGAAAGAATCACTTCAATTGGAGTTATATTGAACATATTATGATCGAATGAAAGAAGACCGCCAAAAAGATTGAAGGAATTCAGTAGGGGCCTACCGAATCCAAACAGTCAGCCCAATACCAGCTCGCCTGGCACCTACCGAACCATTCTTAAGCCCTTTCTTTGCGCATTGACCAGCCCGTTGACCACCGAATTTCAGCCCTGAATTCAGCTAGCGCCTACCGAAAAGCCTCCCTTCCTTCAGCGTGCGTCCACCAATATTTTTCCTGCTCTATTCCAGCAACATCTGTCCATGAGGAAAATTTATCCAAATCATGATTGGATTTGTTTTCCTTTGTTTCAAGGAATCCTTTTTGTTAATTAGGTTCTGTATTACCTCTTTAATTAGGATTTTTATAACCTTATTCCTTTAAGACTTCAATTTAATTGAAAGATCCTGGGTTATAACCTTATAACCTTAGGATTTTTCCAACTAAAACTGCCACCAAAATTGAAAGATCCTGGCAGCTTTTTCGCTTCCCTACGTAATAGGTAACAAGTCCTTTGATAATGTCATGCTTGATTTAGGTGCATCAATCAATGTTATGCCATATCATATATATGCATAAATGAATCTAGGAGAATTAAAGAAAGACAATGTTGTTATTCAATTAACAGATCATTCTCAATCATATCCAAGGGGATATGTAGAAGATGTTCTTGGACAGGTCAATCAGCTTATCTTTTTGGCTAACTTTTATATACTTGACATGAATGAGAGTCCTTTGGACAACACACCATTGATTTTAGGTCGTCCATTCATGAGGACTGTAAGAACAAAGATAGATGTCCATAATGGTCTTCTATCCATATAATTTTATGGGGAGATGATAGAGTTCAACATCTTTGAAACTATGAGGTATCTTACTACTAATGTTAATGTTTGCTTTGCTATTGACATTTTTGAATCTATGTCTCAGAAACACTTGAACCATATACAGGATGATGAACTCGAAATAAGCATCCAAGAAGGAGCCGGACTGACCCAAATCAGGAATGAAGTCCTCTTCAATGCACTAATTGCGGTCCATGAACCCAGAATCCTTGAATCAGTCATGGCCCTAAATGAAATACCGAGATATGTAAGTCCTCCTCCTTATATTCCAATCACTTTTGGTACTAATAAAATGCTTCCTAGAAGATAATGACATATTACCCGTCATTATTTCTTTAACACTGAAACCTGATCAAGAGACAAAACTTCTGACTGTACTCAAGAAGTATAAGACCACAATTGGATGGACACTAGCAGACATCAAAGGAATCAACCCTGCCACTTGTGCTCATCGTATCCTTCTTGAAGATGATGCCAAACCCACTCAGGAAGCACAAACAAGACTTCATCCACCTTTGATAGAAGTAGTTAAAAAAAGAGGTAATCAAACTTTATGATTGTGGTATTATTTACCTTATTTCAGATAGTCATTAGGTATCTTATGTGCAAGTTTTCCAAAGAAATATTGAATCACCGTAGTAAAAAATGCTGAGAATGAATTAGTGCCTCAACGAACCATCACCGGACATAAAGTTTGCATCGATTACTGGAAACTGAATGCCACCACAAGGAAAGACCACTTTCCCTTGCCCTTCATTGACCAACAACTTTAGAGACTCACAGGATACTCGCACTATTGCTTTCTTGATGGATACTCAGGATAAAACCAAATAACCATCGCTCAGGAAGACTAAGAAAAGACCACTTTCATGTGCTCTTTTGGTACATTTGCTTACAGGAAGATGCCATTCAGTTTATGCAATGCACCAGGTACTTTTGAACGTTGTATGATTTCCATATTCTCTGATTATGTAGAAAAGATTATTGAAGTATTCATAGATGACTTTAGTGTATTCAGAGATAGTTTTTGATGCATGCTTAGAAAGCCTTGAACTTATGTTGCAAAGATGTGTCGATTCTAGGCTAGTACTTAACTGGGAGAATTGTCACTTCATGGTCACTCAAGGGTAGTTTTTGGACATATTGTGTCGGTTAAGGGCGTAGAGGTTGATAGAGCTAAAGTATTTCTTGTGCAGTACTTGACACAACCCATCCCAAATCCCCCGGGAGTACTCGGGGTTTGCCATGCACCCGTTTAACCCACGTGTAACACGAAGGCCAGACAAGGGATACCCAAGCCAACAGCCCAAACGGGCTTCTAGAGCGCGTCAGGATAAGTGGAGGAGTGACATGTCTCGATCTCTGCTACAGCCCGCATCCTCAATCAACCTAAAGGGCATTAAAAACCATAAAAGTTATGAGTGGACGAAAATAAATAATTTAATAAAAACTCATTTCACAGATGAGGACATTTATGCCCTTCACTTACAACCATGCATGCATACTAAAAAAAGTTAAATTAAATATCATAAAAACCGTTTAGAAAACTAAAGACATTTTTTTCCTCAAATCATTAGGGCCTTAGCCCAAAATCGTAAAAACAATCTTGTGTGGGAACTCAATCCAAAACCGTGAAAGACTGAAATTCATAAATCCAAATCCAAGTGGGCCATTGTCCAAATCCGTAAACACAGAAATACCATTTCATAAATCCAATAAATCATATTTACCAAATACCCATCCTCGGAATCCCATATGCCTAGCTTCCTAGGCGTCATATCACAGTCTAAGCAACGCGTGCTGCCCGGGGTCTCTCCGGGTCAATCTCTGACATCCCAGATGTCTGACGTCCTATGTCAGGACCCACCCCCAATCCCCCAGGATTAAGGGCAGAATCCTACTCCCTTATAACTTATGCATGACACGAAGGCTAAACCGACGTCCAACCTCCATGTGACATGAAAGTCGGACAAGGGATTCTCGATCCGACCGTCCTAAACGTATCTGAACTTCCTAGAGTGCGCCGAATCTACTGTGGAATGCGGGTGTGATGTCTCCGTCTCTCTCGTCCAACAATCCGCACCGTAACAACCTGGAGGGTATCGAAAACATGAAAAGACTGTGAGTGGACAAAAATTAGTATAAGTTCAGAAACAGTTCAATAAAACAAGTACATTTATACCCTCCATTTAAAAACCAATGCATGCATATCAAATCATGTTATGGAACCATTCATATCAAAACCATCAATGAAAACCATTATCGAAACCCGAATCAAATTCGTCATTCAAATCCAGGGCCTCAGCCCAAAATCACAAATCGATCTCGAAGTACAGGAACTCAGTCCCAAAACTCATCAAATCCAATTCATCCGGGCCACTACCCAAAACATCTGAAAAACCAGTGAAAAACCAGTGAAAATATCAATCATGCGAGTTTGCTGGATCTCAAGTCTGCCCGAGTCTTTAAACTCAAAACCATGCGCAAGAATCAGGCCTTCCCGGGAAATCAACAAGTCTTTAAAATCAAAACACAATCACATGCCTCGGGGGGTATCACAATAACCGAGTCTTTAAACTCAAAACATATCAATCCAGGGCCCTCCCCCCGTCAATCAACCGAGTTTTTAAACTCAAAACTAGATCCAACGGTTTTTCTTTTTCTTTTTCTGGGTCTTTAAACCCAAAACCATTTTTGTCATTAACCATTAATCTAATCTCGACTTCCGGGACGGGTCGTTACATCCTAGACGTCTAATCATAGCAATCCTGCTCCTGAGTCACAATACGGTCTGGTTGCTCCGTGCAATGACCCCTCGAAGGCAATGCGCCCTGACTTCCCCAGTGTCCTAGACATTGGTTGGAGCCCATCCATATATCCTCATATAAGGATGGTATATGGGAAAAATTTTATAAAATCATTTCAAAACCTTTCAAAATCTTTTAAAGAGGCCATGCTCGAAAATTTCATAAATCCATCATAAATCCATAAATCCAATTTTTCAAATCCAAATTCCAGTTTAGGGTCTCCAAACCCGAAATCACATTTTATAAACCACAAATGGGACTCATGTCTTATATCATAACCAACTAGGCCTCTAGCCCAATATGTAAACCAAATAGGCCTCCAGCCCGATATCTCAGTAAATCAAATGGACTCCAAGTCCGATAGTTTCGAAATCAATTAGGTCTCATGCCCGATTCCTTATTTCCAAATCTAAAACTATTATATTAAACCATCATGGAAAACATAAGCACATATGAATTCAACATAAAACCATACACCTTAAGGTACGTGCAAATACGTAATGTCACGACCTGGCCCATCTAGCACAATATTGTCTGCTTTGGGCCCAGCCTTCACGGTTTTGTTCTCGGGAGCTCACATACAACTTCCCAGTAGGTCACCCAACTTGGGATTGCACCAGCCTCAACTAGCTTAACTTTGGAGTTCCCAACGAATCCAAAGCCAGTGAGCACCCAAAAGGCCTTGTTTAGATTAGAGTTGAACAACAGCCCACTCTATCTAACACCATATTGTCACCTCTGGACTCGCTTGCCCAACCAGCGCTACCCATAGGGTTTTGTTCCTAGGAGCTCACAGTGCAAATTCCCAGTGGGTCACCCATCTTAGGATTACATCTGCCATTAGGCCACATCAGTGACATGTCAGTGCTGACTAGGCTCTAACATGTGACACGGGTCAAGGCCCCATTGGTCCACCTCTAATAGCTATTAGATGACGACCTCACCCGCTGATGTCATCATCTTCTTCAACCTCCGTCCGAGTCTGCAATTCGGGTTGTGCAGACCCGCGGACCCGACCTGGCCACTGTTTCACCATTTCTCATCCTTTTTCATCTCCGTTTCTTCTTATAGATTCGTTTAAGTCTATCCTATCGATCTATGGATTCAAAATCATGAAATCACGTTTAGATTTTACATGCGAACCCTTGAACAGTACGAGAAAACTTCCTTCGTCAATTTATCTCCGTCCTGGCCACCATTTCCTGCAATTCCAAGCACCCTGAGCTCATCTCACTCCCCAGTACCTCATCCAGTCCACGAAATCGATCAATACCAGCTCAAAAAAAACTTTTCATTTTTGAACTTAAACAGGGCTTTTGAGTTTTGCCCTTACCTTGCCGTCGTTGCTCTACCGTGGCCACCACCGTGATCATCCCGACGTCCCTTCAACTTTCGTTCACGGCCCAATAGCATCAGATAAATTTTAGGGGGTGTTTGTGTGGGTTGGGGTGTACGAGTTAGGAGGTTTCTACGGGTTTGGGGAAAAATGGAGAAGATGGCTGATGAGATGAAGATAAACTGAAAATATTGGGTTTTGGGCCAATCAAATAGGTGACACTTGTCACTCATCTGGTGGGTCCTCTCCAGATATTTCCCAATCCAAATATGTCATGTGTTGTCCTTTCTCGATTTGCATGAATAGTACCGCAAAACTTCCTAGACCCGTAAATTTCCTGTCAAATGTCCGATTTTGACGTGCCACCTGTTTACGGACTCGTGACGTCCCGATCTACGTCACGGTCATCGGTCAAAGTCCATTTGACTCAGGCGGTCAAAAGTTAACACTTTGCCCAAACCCAAGGGAAAAACGGTCATTTCACACCGTCCATCCGCGATTTCTCGACTAATCCTCGATTAGTCATGCTAATCCGCAATTACTCACTAAACTAATCCCGAAATTCGGGGCAGGTCATTACAAGCTTCCCCCCTTAAATAATTTCGTCCTCGCGTTTTCACTACCAACTCGTGGAAATCTAATCTGCCTCACACTTGGGCCTCACATTCGGTGTACTCCACCCGATAATTCTGTTATTATACGGACACCTCCCCAAACTGTCACCACCTGAGAATACCACCTTGGTATTAGAGCTCCAACCGTTATCTCCAATGGGCATTCAGTCACTAACATCACCTTGGAAATCTACTACTCGAGTCACGACACCAACCTCGACTCACACTGGAGTCATACTAAGGGTACCTCGCACTACAACTCCCTCAGTGTAGCGTAATATTTTGCCGTCACAATGGTACGAATCTCACGTCATAGAGCCAAGCTCAAAATGGCGGCATTTATCGGCCTTGATACTAGCATCAGTCAACTCCCTCGGCGATCCATATTGACTCCACCAAAGTTACAGGGCAGTCACTTCATGCAAAGCAATCTAACCTCTTGTCCCACCTGTGGTTACACTAACCACACACTCACTCAACCTGTGTGTACACCAACCACGTCTCACTCTACTTGTGTGTAACTGGACCCCATCGAATACCTGCCCAGCAGTGATAACACATCTCTTCTCTGGGGTTCCATTGGCCAACCACGGCTCTGAGCCACTTGAGCATCCACTACCCTGAGCCACCTGAGCACCTCTCACACATTCACTGAATCCTACTCTAGACGAGCACACAGTATCCAATGTTCAGTTCACGTCCTCACCAAACCAACTACATCGGAACTAAGATGATCTCCAACACATCCACGATCACCACTAGTGCATGCCCCAAGCACACACAACATCCTCGCATCTACCATCCACTACATGGCTAACCTACCAATCACTGTTCAATTTTGGAGTCCATCTGTCCAATATCGTACAAGACAGATCACCACTCCAGACCCAAACACATCCTACTCATTCGGTTACCAAATCTCACTAGTTTGACTCCGAAATGGAGCCAATCCCATCAACGCACTCTCATCACCAACACCACCAGTTTGAGTGAATGAATCCAATATGCATACTCACTCACATATCCAAGACATACCTAAGATAGAGCAATTTCGAATTAATTCCATACTTACCCACATGACCAAGACAGAGGTTAAATAATCATTTCGTCCTACAATACGATTCTCCTCTGCTCCTAGCTTAGCATAATCAACAAGGTAATTCAACCAGATAACGACCAGACTTTGATTCATAGTGTCTTACACCCTCTATGAAATCCCTCGCTGTCACACCACTACTCATCACCTTTTCCACACCTGAACAACTTAGTCAAAGATGGAACAAGTATAGATTGTGGGTTCTGATCAACCCTGTCGTCACACATAGGGAAAATCAAGGACGATCCAAGATGATGACATCAAAATTCATCCTATGTGAGCGTAAACACAATCCTCGCTACACTCACCATGTTCACCACTCTCACCACTTATTCTCAATTCGAAATCACATTCACAACTTCTCTTGATTCCGAAGTTCCAACCATATTGGAAATATATCCATCTTTTCCAACCATTGGACATTCGAGTCCTAACTCACTCGGATAACATCCATCTATACGTCCCATAAAAAATCTAATACCCAACTCACCTGTCCGATTATGACCGTTTATGCACATCTAAAAGGATGTCAATCCAACCTAACCTGATATACTGCTCGACTGAAAAGTTACAGCAAACTTTTGTGTGATTTGAAGCCAAATCACATCATACCACCATATCTGCAAAATCGACCACTAATCCCCATGACAGTACTTGCATTGTCCCATTATACCGTTTCGTCGAATCACCACTTAATTATCTCAATCACGTCTATCCTCTCAATCACTATTGGGAAGAGTCCCAACACATCTCATCCACCGCTGGATTACATCCAATCCGTCTCTATTCGAGATCCCGTTGTGGAATCTCAAGTCTCATAATCCTATAGACAGCCAAGCCCAAAGCTCTGACCAACCAAACGGAAAAAGAGAAGTCACCTCGTCCAACTAAGAGTATTCTCTGATAATTAGTGTAATGCTTAATCATTTCCTCGAAGATAAACACTTCCATTGATTCTCCTCAGCTTCTTCCAACTTCAAATAAGTTCTTAGAACTTCCTCAACTCACCAACTTCTCTTGATTAATGACCCAAAACCAAGCATGGGTCCACCACGCTTCCGCTGCGCTACTCTGATAAAACTACCATGACCAAGCATACGCGGAAAGGAAACGTTCCTATTTTTATCGGATGTCCTCGTTCGGTCCAAATCAAACACGAGCACATCACTACAGAATCACATCTTCAGCTCGTGGCTCAACATCTCCTTTCTAGTGCTCACATCCCACCAAACCTGAAACTCTGCTCATACCGAGCTAAAACCTTTAATCCATACTAGGGTTGGAGGAACTTGCCTCCCTCGTGCCCTACAACTCTGGGTACAACCACTCTGAAAAACATACCAAGAAAACGAGAATGGGGAACGTCCCTCAACGTCACCCAATTCTCACCAGCCTCAACTAACTTCACTAGGTTCACTGGACTCACTAGGTCCGCACGTTCATACTACTAATTGGTCTAACCCTGGACCCCAAACACTACTAATCATCTCAATGGTACGCTAGAATCGGATCCCACCATTTCACATAGTGTTAGGCCAACCAATCTCTACAATCTCCAATAAGACTCAAATAGACCCAACCAGAGTCGCCCACTAAGGGCATCCACTAACTCCACTGCATTCTACATCGCCATCGCCACCTTGACCAATTCCCCAATCACAACCCTAATCCAAATGTCCGACTCGCATTCCAGACCAACCACTCAAACTATGGTTACCCACTAAGATCATCTACTAACTCCGTTATACTTATATTCTCCAAACCAACAGGCACAACTAGGGTTCCTCTAACCATCAAACTCAACTAGGGTTCCCCAAACCCGGCTGCTGGGTACAATATACTCCAAACTTGACCTAACCGATTCTCACGGCTTCGGCTGCTGAAAGTAGTAAAACCAGCCTAGCATGACCAATAAATGGTGACAGGACCCGCCCCGATCCCACAGGGACCACAAGGGGACGTGCACAGCTCCCGTCTGACACCCTAAAATTCATACCAATTTTAACCTCAAAACATCAAATGCATAAATAACCAAATTTAAGTCATACAACAAATCCGAATTAAACAGATGTCAGACAAGGGATGAAATCCAAAATTACAAGTTGCGAGCACGACTCTAACATAAACCTGCGGGTAAACCACCCAGCAGGGGTTCAGGTACGCAGAAGTAGATCTATGCCTCAGCCTCAGGTTCCTCCTCTACCTCAGTATCACGACCTGGAGGAGTTACCAAAAACATTAAAGGGTGAGTGGACCGAACTCAAGTTTATAAAATCATTTGATAAGTAAAACATATAATTTACCCCTCCGTTTTCCAAACATGCATGCAGCATCATTTAAAATCATAAATAATATAATATGAATCATAAGGCATGTAATAAAACCATAACCAAAATTTTATCCACTGCACTATACACTCCAATCCCGACATCCCTGATGTCTGACGTCCCTGACATCCAATAAGGTCACAATCACAAGGCTACGCGTGCCACTCGGGTCTCAATTCCGAGTTCAATCCCCGAACCCTGTTCGGTTACAGCATCCCTGATGCTTAGCGTCGTAGACGCTAGACGTTCTAGACGTCCGTGACCTCTCCGGGGTACCTCATCCGGAGGAGACAATATAATATGGAAGGATCTATACAGTGCAGTACCAAATACATTTTATTGATATCCAAATGCAAAGCATATATGTATACATAGGTAAAATCTGAACCGATCGTTACGTTTCATCAGACGGGTCTCATGCCCAAATACCGTGAAACGTGCCATAACCGAAATTTCAATATCATCAAAACCATTTATCGATTCCAGCATGTGAACATATAAGTAAATCAGAAAACATTTAAGCATGCAAGGGTTTAATGAAAACGGGCCCACTCACTGTACGATTCCGCTGCGAATCTGCGCGTACGGACCTGTACCGAGATTATCGTACAATTCCTGTCAGTTCAATTCACACGTAAGGGTCACTACAAGTCCTTAATATTTATTCAAAAGAAAGTTCGAAACAGAAGCCGGTTCGGGAAAACCGTCGACACGTTTCCCGAGGCAGCCGGCCCTAAACTGACCCTTCAAACTATCTCAGATCAACATGGTTAATTCACCAAAAATGTTCAGAGTAATGAGAGGAACAAAAGTCATGTTGATCGTGATCGGAGATAAGGTCCAACGCGCCCTCACGCGCCGCCCAAAGTGGCTGCGCGTGAAAGTCACGCGCCTGACACTGTAGCTACAGTGTCACCTCCTTCACCCGTTTGTCTGTAATACGGGCCTGCCACCCGCGGCTTGACCCGGTTGAATACCCATCAATTCTTACTCGATTTCAATCCAATTTGATCCTAACATGTTCATTAATTATCCAATTTAGGTTCTGTGACAAAAATCAACCTCGACACATCCCCAAACGACCCATCGACCCGCGATCAACCAATCGGGTCAATCACCAGAACTTCCTGGTCTCAAACCCATTGTCCAATTAACTTCACAGGAAGCATAATAGGATCAAAACGAACCAAAATGAACAATCAATTGTGTCTGAAAGTACCTGAAGGTTGTCGTCCTAAGCTCTGCAACTTCCCTGAAAACAGCAGCCTCCGTCCTAGCTCAACCGTGGCTGATAGCCTTCAATTTCGATGTGGTTGAGTTCCAAACACTCCCAGAAGACTAAACCAGGCCTTGGTTTGGCCCAACACTCACCAAAAATCAAAAACCCGATTTCCCTCCAAAAATTCCCGAAATGGTTTCTCTCTGGTTCCACTTCTATTTTCCGTCCTTTCAACACCAGAGTGAAGCTCATACACTATATAATCAGTTTTAAACAATTTCAAGCCGTCCCAGAGGCTCGTGGGTGTCCAATCTGTCCACTGAAATTTGTCCCCCGAAAGCTTCGAATTTCAATTAACAACTTGATCGTGCAGGCTGGACGGTTCAGGCCACATTCAAAAGCAAAAGACAGCCCAGACTTCCCAGCACATATTAGCATAATCAATTGTGCACTGAACCACCGCACATGGTGGTGCCGTCCATGGTTCCCCCGCGGTTGCCATAGTAACTAGGGCAAAAGACCAAAATGCCCCTAGTTCAATAATTACCAAAATGCCCCTCACTTCCTAGACCCGTAACTCAGCCATACGAAGTCCGATTTCGGCGTACCGCCTGTCTACGGACTCAGGATATCGAGACCTACCTAACTGTCCTTGGGTCATGTGAAAATTAGTTGTCAAACAAAAAGTCAACATTTTCGCCCGTGAAGTCCAACTTACGGTAATGCCCCTGAACTTCCGATAGTCATAACTTTTTCCCTGATCGTCCGAATTAGACGTGCCACCTGTCTATGGACTCGTGACGTCCCGAACTACGTCACGGTCATAGGTCAAAGTCCATTTAACCTACGAATCAAAAAGTCAACAATTTGACCATACCATTCACAAGGGTAAAAACGTCAATTCACATTTTAAATTACAATATTAAAATCCTCGAATTTCCGGGGTGTTACAAATGGCCTCAACTCCGCAATCTCGTCATATACGACCCTTCTCGGGTCCAACTCTAAACTATGGCACCGATCAACCTATGGCGTAGATACACTCCATAGTTGCGCTACGATTCCTTTATACTAAATCTTGTACTATTTACCCTATCGTTCAGGTTGATGATGGGTTGATCCTCGCAGAGACATCACATCCGCAGCACGTGTGTACCAATGCTTTGGTTCCAAATTGACAACCTTACTCTGATACCACATGGTATCAGAGTAACACATGTTAACCTCGCTCTAATACCACGTTGACACGACCCATCCCAGTCCCCCCGAGATTATACGGGATGTCCCATGGTCTCGTCTAACCCACAAGCGACACGAAGGTAAGACACTCGTCTAACCCACGTGGAACATGAAGGCCAAACAAGGGATACCCAGGCCAACAACCCAAACGGGCTTCTAGAGCGCACTAGGATCAGTAGAGGAGTGTGATGTCTCGATCACTACTACAGCCCGCATCCGCAATCAACCCGAAGGGCATTTAAAACCATAAAAGATGCTAGTGGACGAAAATAAATAATTTAATAAAAACTCATTTCACGGAAGAAGAAATTTATGACCTTCACTTAAAACCATGCATGCATACTAAAACCAGTTAAATTAAATAGCATAAAAACCGTTTAGAAAACCAAAGCCATTTCTATCCTCAAATCATTAGGTCCTTAGCCCAAAATAGTAAAATCAATAATTTGTGAGAACTCGTCCCAAAACCGTAAAACAACGAAATCCGTAAATCCAAATCCAAGTGGGTCACTACCTAAGTCCGTAAAGGAAGAAATACCATTTCATGAATCCAATAAATCATGTTAACCAAATACCCATCTTTGGCATCCCAGATGCCTAGCGTCCCAGACGCTTGACGTCCGGGACGGGTCGTTACATGACGTCCCAGATGTCATATCACAGTCTAAGCAACGTGTTCTGCCCGGGGTCTTTCTGGGTCAATCTCTGACATCCCAGATGTCTGAGGTCCCATATGTCTAATCATAGCAATCTTGCTCCTAAGTCACTATACGGTCCAGTTGCTCCGTGCAAGGACCCCTCACAGGCAATACGCAGTGACTTCCCCAGTGTCCCAAATATCTGGAGGAGACCATCCACATATCCTCATATAAGGATGGTATATGGGAAACATTTTATAAAATCATTTGAAAACCTTTCAAAATCATTCAAAGGGGCCATGCCTGGAATTTCCATAAATCAATCATAAATCTAGAAATCTAATTTCTTAAATCCAAATTTCTTTTTAGGGTCTCTGAACCCGAAATCACATTTTATAAACCAAAAATGGGACTCATGCCCGATATCATAACCACCTATTCTCTAGCCCGATCATGTAAACCAAATGGGCCTCCAACCTGATATCTCATTAAATCAAATGGACTCCAAGTCCGATAGTTTCCAAATCAAATGGGTCTCATGCCCAATTTCATATTTCCAAATCCAAAACCATTCTAATAAACCATCATGGAAAACACATAACTACACGCCTCAATATATGTGCAAATATGTAAATACAAAATACCACAAATATACGTATTCAAGGCATTCAAAACATAGATATAAAACATATAAAACAGTTATGCATGCATCACATTTAGTAAACAAAAATCCACTCACAGACCGTCCTCGCTACCGCCTCGATACGTATGCTATAAGCCTCCACGAGGCTAATCCAACCTCTTCGGGTCTTCCGGACCTATCCAAAACAAACTCAAAGGTTACTACCAACTTAGACAAGTCCTAATCAAGAACCCCCAACATTCCCGAAAAAGTCAACGTGTCCCAGACACGCTTCCCGAGGTCAAAAATCTCGATTTAACCAACCTAACGATCTCCCATCAACCCAAAACCACCACCATTGGATCCAGATCATTGAAACCCTTCTAATGACACTAGTCCCACCTCGAAACTTAAGCTCACGCGCCCTTACGCGTGTGGTCAACGCACGGTCAATGCTGGGAAAAGTCAACTCTGCTGACGTTAGAAAAGTAAATGCCGACGTCAGCGGTCAACGATCAACGCTGATGCCACTACTGACGAGACAGACAGTACCACGTCTCAGCCTGCCATTGGTCCACATCACTGACATGTTAGTGACACGTGGCAGCCCATGATTGGGCCACATCACTAACATGTTAGCGCTGGCTAGGCATTGACATGTGACACGTGTTAAGCCCCCATTAGTCTACCTCTAACAGCTGTCAGATGATGACATCACCCGTTGATGCCATCATCATCTTTAACATCTGTCTGGGTCTGCAATTCGAGTCGTGCAAACCTGCGGACGCGTCTCGACCACCGTTTCACCATTTCTCAATCTTTTTCATCCCTGTTTCTTCCTATAGCTTCGTTTAAGTCTACCCTATCGGTCTATGGATTCAAAATCGTGAAATGAGGCTTATATTTTACTTGTGAACCCTTGAACAGTACGACCAAACTTCCTCCGTCGATTTCTCTCCGTTCTGGCCACCGTTTCGTACGATTCCAAGCTCCCTGAGCTCGTCTCACTCCCCAGTACTTCTTCCAATCCACCAAATCGATCAATACCAGCTCAAACGAAACACTCCATTTTGAACTTAAACAGGGCTTTCGGGTTTTATCCTTACCTCACCGTCGTTGCTCCGTCGTGGCCATCACCGTGATCGTCTCAATGTCCCCTTTAACTTTTGTTCACGACACAGTAGCATCAGATGAAGATTAAGGGGTGTTTGTGTGGGTTGGGGTGTACGGGTTAGGAGGTTTCCATGGGTTTGGGGAAAAATGGAGAAGATGGCTGATGAGATGAAAATAAACCCAAAATATTGGGTTCTGGGCCAATCAGATGGGTGACACTTGTCACTACATCAAGTGGGTGCTCCCTAGATATTTCCCAATCCAAACATGCCACGTGTTGTCCTTTCTCAATTTTCATGAATAGTATCATAAAACTTCCTAGACCCGTAACTTTCCCGTCGAACGTCCGATTTTGACGTGCCACTTATCTACGGACTCGTGACGTCCCGATTTACGTCACAATCACCGGTTAAAGTCCATTTGACTCGGGTGGTTAAAAGTTAACATTTTTCCCAAACCTAAGGGCAAAAATGAACATTTCACACTATTCGCCCGTGATTTGTTGACTAATCATTGATTAGTCATGCTAATCCGCAATTACTCACTAAACTAATTCGTAAATTCGGGATTGGTCATTTCACACTAACAGCCAGACACAGTGGTCACACAGTCGAGATGGCGAGGTTTCAGTTCTAGAAGGGCCATGGTTCAATGTTTGATGGTTATAGGGGCAACATGTAACGCCCCGAAAAATCCGAAAATTGTAAAATATTAAAATAATGTGAAAACGACGTTTTTACCCCTGAAGGGATATGGCTGAAAGTTGACTTTTTGTTTGAAATACTTTTTGAACATTTTTCTAGTGCCATTGTGTAGGTCTCGGAACGCTGAATCCGTAGACAGGTGGCACGTCAAAAACGGAGCTCGTATGAAGAAGTTATGGGTCTGGGAAGTTCAGGGGCAAAATGGTCATTTGTGACCTCAAGGGCAAAATGGTAATTTTATGTAGATTGTAATTAAACGGTGAAGAAGATAATTATCACCTGAATTCAGATGCTGATTCAGCCTATTATATGAATCATATACCTTATCAAGTGACAAATATCACTTGTTGTTGATGATTAGTGGCATGGGTTAGAATTAATTAATTGAGGTTAACAAATAAATGAGTTTGATAATTGATGAACAGTACACGACAAAAACACAAAAACAGAGAACACTCATACTTCTCCTTCACCTTGATCGATTTCTGTAGACCCCAAGGCAATTGAGCAATCAATTAGCTTAATTGAAGAGTGAAAAACCGAAGGGAAACCAAACAAACCCAGATAGAACACCCTACTGAGCATACCCGAAAATCACTCAAAACCTTAATTTTCGATTTTGAATTTCTGGACGGTTTCGTGTGAACTTGAAGTGATGTTAAGCTTTCTGGGAGCTGAACGACTTGAACCCAATCAACTGAAACAAAAATTGGAGCTGAATTGGTGATGAACAGACTCTGCAACTATTTCAGAAAATCGAGCTTGAGTTCAGTTACTTAGAGGTAATAATTCATGAAATTGATTTCGATTTCGTGTTTATAATGGTCCTATGATGCTTCTGGTATGAACATTTGAAGGAAGCAGGCTGGTTTTGGGTAGAACCCGAATTCAAACCCGACGGGTGTTCATCTTGAGTCGAGACGTTTTAGGGTTTAATTGATTAAATTGAAGTTACTGAACCGTAAATTGGATTGAATTGATGTTAGTGAGTGAAAGAACGGATGGAATTGGGTTCGAATCAAAGGAAATCGAATCGGGTCTGATCGCGGGTTGCAGACCCATTTATCAGGAAAACGGGCGAGGAAGAAGCACTGTAGCAGTGCACTGTTCACGGCGCGTGGCTGTCATGTTCAATAGCAATTTTGATACCCTGAAAAAGGGTGGCTGTTCAGTGCACTGTTCACGGCGCGTGGCTGTCATTTATCAGGAATCGGGCCTGATCGTGGGTTGCAGACCCATTTATCTGAAAAAGGGTCCAACAGCAATTTTGATACTCTCGATGATACAGACCTATTAGCGTCGGTTTCGGGTCAATCAGATATAAATTGAGGATAGTTTTGCGTGTCCGAAACGTAGAGGTTACGTTTAAATTAATATTCTTTTATTCCAACGATTAGGAAATTCGTACATAAGCTTATATGATACTTGAGTAACCCCATGTTACGTATTTGATAGGCAGAAACAGTCTCGGGACATCAGACGAGAACGAACGGCTTGAATCCGAGCAATATGGACGGTGTGTGAGTGGACTTTTGTTTTCTACCCTAAATGCATGCATATATGTTTTAACTGCTTTTAAATGCTTATAATAGGATTTAAATTGATTTGCTATGATTAATGATGTGATATGATGATTTCCGGATTTTGGGAATATTATATGATTATTATATTACTTTTGGGCACGATTTTCGAGAAAATCATAAAATTGTGATTTTGGGCGATGGCCTAAGATTTGAGATGGATTTTGACTCTGAAATTAAGTTACATGATTTAATTGACGAAATTGATTTATAAATTATCTGTTAGACATTGTGTTATAAATGAAGTTGTGAAACTTAACTGTGCTTTGTAAAAGCTATATTTCGGGCAGAGGTCCTGTTGAAATATTGATTTGATTTTGAGATTTAAATGGTTTTGAAATGAGATTATTGGCTATTGGTGACTGTTCCACATGTACCATCCTCTGTGATTTGATGGTCTCCTCCAGACGTCGTAGATCCTGGAGTAGTCACGATCCACTGCTTGGAGATGAGTAGCTCCGAGGGGAGGCTCAGTCTCAGGAGTGTGAGTTTATGATGATATCCTCCAGACGTCGTTGATCCTGGAGATGATATCACGCCAGACGTCGTTGATCCTGGGGAGGTACTCAGACGTGAGACACCCGAGTTGCACGCGTTGCATTGATTACGTGGCGGGTTATTGGATATTGAGTTTGGATGTTAAGGATTCTGGTATCATGATTGATTTAAACTATATTAACTGTTTTCTTTTACCTTTGATTTATATAACTCATGTTTTATACGATATGCATGCATGTTTGTGAAAACTGGAGGGTAAGACTATTTTGATAAATGTATTTCTAAACCTTTATTTTTGTCCACTCACACCTTTAATGTTTTTTGTACCTTCCAGGCCCGTGCATAGGTACTGAGGCTCGTATCGAGGCAGAGGAATAAACAGACCGTTGCGTACTCAAGTATCTGACCACGTAGGATTTTGATCTTTGTTTGTAAATATTTCTTATGCTCTGTAAACCGGTTGATAACTGAGGTAGTCAACGGTCCTAAAAGACGTACCTATCCCTAGTCTGACTATGTGTGTTGCATGTTGTGTTGTGTATTTATATATATGTTTGGACTACTTTTGATATTTTTAAAGTCATGGTCAGACGGGAGCAGGATCTATCACGATTGTCGAGGAATAATCGATATGAGTCCTGTCAAATTGGTATCAGAGCATAGGTTGCGTTCTGAGTCGGGCACATGGTGTGCATGTGTTGGTATACTGATCTGTTTCTGTTTACAGCTACCTCAATATGCCTCCGCGACGCGAGCCTCGTGCACAGCCTGGTGAAGAGATAGAGGGTCCAGATGTTGAAAGAGCTCAACGCTTAGGGGCCACTAGCTTTACTGGCCAGACCAACCCAGACGAAGCCTATGATTGGATAACCCAGTTGGAGAAGATTTTTGAGATCATGCGATGTCCACCAGGAGACATGGTTCCATTGGCTACGTTTATGCTGAGTAGTCAGGCGTATCGATGGTGGCGCGGCTTACAGTTGACGGGATTGGATGCCAGCACCCTGACTTGGGAGGATTTCAGGCATCGTTTTCTAGACCAATTCTATCCTCGTTCCTTTCGTAATGCCAAGGAAGTAGAGTTCCTTCAGCTGCAACAAGGAAATCTGTCTGTGGCTGACTATGAACAGAAGTTCTTGAACCTAGCTAATTTCGCTCCTCTGTATATGGCCAACGAGGAGGATAAGTGCAGAAGGTTTGAGCAGGGGTTGAGGAATGAGATCCGTGGTGCTGTAACTGTGGGATCGTTTGCTACTCTGAGGGAGTTATCTGATGCTGCCGCTAGGATTGAGGCAACATTACCAGTACGACAGCAGTCTTCGGGTTTTGGCCGGCGCCGAGAGCGACCATATCAGGGAGCCCTAAATCAAAGATGGCCAAAAAGGGGTGGTTTTAGTTCTGGATCTTCAGGTGGTACTAGACCAAGTTATAGTAGCGGAGGAGGTACACAGAGATTTGGTGTACGACCTCAGGCAAAAACTCAGTCCAATGGAACATTCGTGGGATCTACTGCGAGACAGAGTGAGAGATCTAGTCGGCCGAGTTCAGTGACTTGTTTTTCTTGTGGAGAGCCTGGACATATTATAAGGAACTGCCCATACCGGTCAGGTAACAGGGGTATAGGTCGGGGAACAACAGAGCAGAATTTGAATACAGCCTCGACTTCTGATGTGACTGGAGGGAGCGGAATTGGTCGCGGACGTGGTGGATCACGGGGACGTGGTCAGACTTCAGGACCACAGGCTCGAGTGTTTGCAGTAACCCAACAGGAGGCCCGAGCTACTCCAGGAGTGGTGAAAGGTATGCTTCCTATTTTTGGTCATGATGCACGTACCTTAATAGACCCGGGAGCTACTCATTCTTTTGTTTCTCACACTTACGCAACCTTAGCTGATAGAGAGATTTCTACGCTTGGTTGTGAGATGGGAGTCAGTACACCGACCGGTGGTGTATACGTAGTCAATCAAGTGATACGAGATTATCCTGTATTGATAGGGGGTGCGCATCTAGTAGCTGACTTAATATTGTTCGATCTATGTGACTTTGATGTTATTCTGGGAATGGATTGGTTAACAACCCATCATGCCTCTATCGAGTGTTTCGATAAGAGGGTGATACTCCGGAGCCCAGGATTGCCGGAAGTAATATTCCAGGGAGATCGACGAATGTTACCTGCCAAAGTCACATCGGCCCTCACAGCGGAGAAATTGTTGAGGAGAGGTTGTCAGGGCTATTTGGCACATGTATTTGATGTACGGGATACCTCAGTTAAAGCCGAAGACATCCCCATAGTATGTGAGTTTCCAGATGTGTTTCCTGCGGATTTGCCAGGGTTACCACCACATAGGGAGGTGGAGTTCACTATTGATTTGATCCCTGGTACGCGACCTATTTCTTTGACTCCTTATCAGATGGCCCCAGCGGAGTTGAAGGAACTGAAGGTACAACTACAAGATCTAATTGACATGAGGTTCATTCGACCGAGTGTATCACCATGGGGAGCCCCTGTGCTATTTGTCCGGAAGAAAGAAGGCAGTTTGAGATTGTGCATGGATTACAGACAGCTCAACAAGGTCACAATTAAGAATAAGTATCCTTTGCCCCGGATTGAAGATTTTTTTACCAATTAAGGGGGGGCGAAGTATTTCTCAAAGATTGATCTTCGTTTGGGTTACCATCAGTTGAGGATTCGCGAAGAAGATATTCCAAAAACAGCCTTCCGGACTCGGTATGGTCATTATGAGTTTCTAGTAATGCCGTTTGGGTTAACCATTGCACTGGCGACATTTATGGATCTAATGAACCGAGTATTCCGGAAATATCTGGATCAGTTTGTCATTGTGTTTATTGACGATATTTTGGTGTATTCCAAGAGTAAGAAGATGCATGAGAAACATTTGAGACTTGTGCTTGAGACACTGAGGGAGAACAAGCTGTATACGAAGTTGAGTAAGTGCCAATTTTGGCTAACCAGTGTGGGATTTCTGGGGCATGTGATTTCTGCAGAAGGCATTTGTGTTGATCCTCAGAAGGTTGAAGCAGTTGCAAACTGGGAGCAACCGAAGACAGTAACCGAAGTGAGAAGCTTTTTGGGATTGGCCGGTTACTACAGACGTTTTGTCGAAGGATTTGCTACTATTGCCGCTCCACTGACCCAATTGACCAGAAAGGGAGTTAAGTTCATTTGGAATGAAGCTTGTGAGCGGAGTTTTCAAGAATTGAAGAAACGATTGACATCCGCTCCGGTGTTGGTTCTCCAGACGAGAGTGGAGAATTCGATGTGTATACAGATGCATCTTTGCATGGTTTGGGGTGTGTGTTGATGCAACATGGAAAGGTAATTGCTTATGCCTCTCGACAGTTAAAACCACATGAACACAATTACCCTACCCACGATCTAGAACTAGCTGCGGTGGTGCATGCACTCAAGATCTGGCGACATTATTTATATGGTGCAACCTGTAGACTTTTTACAGATCACAAAAGTTTAAAGTACTTTTTTACAAAAAAAGAGATGAATGTGCGGAAAAGAAGATGGTTGGAATTTCTTAAAGATTATAACTGCACGATCGAATATCATCCAGGAAAAGCAAAAATAGTAGCAGATGCATTGAGTCGGAAATCAGCTCATTCTGTAGCACATCTGAGGATGATACATTTACCCTTATTGGTTGAGCTTCGTCGGACTGGTGCTATGTTGAAACTTGATAACCAAGGTGGTTTGGTAGCAAGTTTCCAAGTTCGACCAATCCTACTTGATCAGTTAATTGAAGCTCAATTCCAAGACCCTATCTTATGTATACTCCGAATTGAAGTGGAAGCAGGGGAACGACAGGATTATGCAGTGAGTGAGGATGGAGCCTTGACAAAAGAATGTAGATTGTGTGTTCCTGCTGATGCCGTGTTAAAGAAGGAGATTCTGGAGGAGGCCCATAGTTCAGCGTATGCTATGTACCCAGGAGGAACCAAGATGTACCGTACGCTGCGAGAATACTATTGGTGGCCAGGTATGAAAAGAGAAATTGCTGAGTACGTGAGCAAGTGTTTGCTATGCCAACAAGTAAAAGCTGAATGACAAAGACCCTATGAGCACTGCAACCGCTTCCTATCCCAGAATGGAAATGGGACCACATAACCATGGATTTTGTGTTTAAACTTCCGAGGACGCCCAGAGGCCACGATGGAGTTTGGGTGATTGTGGAAAGACTTACCAAGTCAGCACATTTCTTACCTGTAAAGGAAGATTTTCAGATGACCCAATATGCTAACTTATTTATTAATGAGATCATCCGTTTACATGGTACACCTGCCTCTATTGTTTCAGATCGAGATCCGCGATTTACATCTAGATTCTGGTAAAGTTTATAGGAAGCTTTTGGGACGAGATTGCATTTCAGTACGGCGTTCCACCCCCAGACAGATGGACAGTCGGAACGGACCATCCAGATCCTGGAAGATATGATGAGGGCATGTGTTCTGCAATTTCAGGGAACTTGGGAATCACACTTGCCATTGATGGAATTCGCCTACAATAATAGCTACCAGGAGAGCATTGGGATGGCACCTTATGAAGCTCTATATGGACGACAATGCAGAACTACCTTGTGTTGGACAGAAGTGGGCGAAAGGAAATTGTCTAAGTCTGAATTGATTGATCTGACGATAGAGAAAGTTAAGCTCATCCGGGATAGACTCAAGGCAGCCCAAGTAAGGCAAAAGAGCTACATAGATAGCCGGAGGAGAGATCTTGCATTTGCAGTGGGAGATTGGGTTTTTTTGAAGTTATCACCCTGGAAAGGCATAGTATGATTTGGCAGACGCAGGAAATTAAGCCCCCGTTTCATCGGACCTTATGAGATTATCGAGCGGATCGGCCGAGTAGCTTACAAATTAGCCTTACCTTCAGATGTTTCCAGAGTTCACAATATCTTCCATGTATCAATGCTGCAGAAATATGTATATGACGAGTCCCATGTATTAGAAGAGAAACCTATTGAGCTCAGAGAAGACCTAAGCTTTGAGGAACAACCTGTGCAGATCTTAGATCGAAAGGATAAGGTACTCCGCCGAAAGACAATTCCCCTAGTGAAAGTGCTTTGGAGAAATCAAAATGTAGAAGAGGCTACTTGGGAACCCGAAGCTCAGATGGGAGAACAGTATCCGTACTTGTTTCCGTAAAATTTCGGGGACGAAATTTCCTAAGGGGGGAAGGTTGTAACGCCCCGAAAAATTCGAAAATTGTAAAATATTAAAATAATGTGAAAATGACGTTTTTACCCCTAAAGGGATATGGCTGAAAGTTGACTTTTTGTTTGAAATACTTTTTGAACATTTTTCTAGTGCCATTGTGTAGGTCTCGGAACGCTGAATCCAAAGACAGGTGGCACGTCGAAAACGGAGCTCGTATGAAGAAGTTATGGATCTGGGAAGTTCAAGGGCAAAATGGTCATTTGTGACCTCAAGGGTAAAATGGTAATTTTATGTAGATTGTAATTAAACGGTGAAGAAGATAATTATCACCTGAATTCAGATGCTGATTCAGCCTATTATATGAATCATATACCTTATCAAGTGACAAATGTCACTTGTTGCTGATGATTAGTGGCATGCGTTAGAATTAATTAATTGAGGTTAACAAATGAATGAGTTTGATAATTGATGAACAGTACACAACTAAAACACAAAAACAGAGAACACTCATACTTCTCCTTCACCTTGACCGATTTCTGTAGAACCCAAGGCAATTGAGCAATCAATTAGCGTAATTGAAGAGTGAAAAACCGAAGGGAAACCAAACAAACCCAGATAGAACACCCTACTGAGCATACCCGAAAATCACTCAAAACCTTAATTTTCGATTTTGAATTTCTGGACGGTTTCGTGTGAACTTGAAGTGATATTATGTAACGACCCGTCCCAAATTCCAGGATTAGATTAGTGACTAATCACGATTAGTGAGGCTAATCCGTGATTATTTGGGCGAAATCGGACGAACGATGCGAAATGACCGTTTTGCCCCTAGTGGTGGCAAAACGTTGACTTTTCAATCGGGCAGTCAAATGGACTTTGACCGATGACCGCGACGTAGTTCGTGACGTCACGAGTTCATAGACAGGTGGCACGTTCAATTCCGACGTTCGAGGAGGAAGTTATGACGTTCGGAAGTTTAGGGGCATTTTGGTAATTATGGTTAAAAGGGGTCAAAAGTTGACTTTTTGACCAAGAGGTCCGATGGCCGAGAGCCGAAGACCGTTACGTAGATAAGGACAATACGAATCTATAGACAGACGGCACGTTGAATTCGGACGTTCGACGACGAAGTTACGGTTCACGGAAGTTCTGGTTACTATTCACGATGGCACGTTTTACGATACAAAAAGTGCAGTTTGTCTTTAGTGGGCCCAGTTGATTTTTAGCAACCAATGGATGAGTGACAAGTGTCACTCATCCACTGGACAACACATTACATACATGCACTTCACCGTGCATTTTCATTTTCTTCGTTCAAACACACACCCATCACCCGATCTCACCCAACCATTCAAACCAATCCAACCCAATCCCAGAGGAGCAGACCTGAGTGACCAGAGGGGTCGTGAGAGACTAAGGATGGCTGCTGGGCGGCCAGAACCGCCGTGGACGGCGGCGTGGAGGCAAAGAACCCGTGTGGGTGCACTGTATGGCCATTTTCCCTTTTTAATTTGATTTTGATGTTATGGGTGCTTATGGACGATTAGGATGAGTTCAGGGGGTTAATAGGAAGCTATTAGGAGGGTTTTGGTGGGGGTTGACGGTTGAGCAGCCGTGTAGGCGGATCGAGAAAAATCGAACTGTGAGGATCAAATTGGACCGGTCGGATTTCGTAGGTTTTAGGTTGTTTAGTTAATTAGGATTGATAGCAAAGATTAAAAGAGGAATTTAGGAATTGGAATGGAAGCAAACGGACCGAAAATGAGGGAGAAGGAGACCTGGACCGGTTACGCCGGTCCAAGTTGCAGGAAAAACCGGACCGGACCGGTCTGACCGATGTAGGGGATGACAGGTGACGTCATCCTGCTGACGTCATCATGTCAGGGATGACGTCAGCATTGTCAGATCTGACAATGTCGGCTGACATGTCAGAAAATGGGCCAACAGGAGTGCGACACGTGTCACATGTTAGTGCACAGTCAGCACTGACATGTCAGTGACGTGGCCTAATCAGGGGCTGACACATGGAACTGACGTGGACCAGTGCCATGAAGACACGTGGCACCTGTCAGAGTCTGACATGTCAGACCTGACAGCTGTCAGCCTGACGTCAGCGATGACGTCAGCAGGTACTGTAGCTGGCGCGTGAAGCCCACGCGCAGCCACTTCAGGCGGCGCGTGAGGGCGCGTGGCAGGGAATCTGGGGAAGGTTCCAACATACGAAATCTTCTATTCGATGTAACGAACATTTTGAGACTGGTTTCGTGTCGATCGGACACCGTCTCAATATGTTTCGGGGCATCAGAAGGTTTAGGTTCGGTTTTAAAAATAGTTAGAAAATCGGGAAAATTACGGGGCTTTGGTAGGAGGTTAATTAAGTAGTTAGTAACCTTCTATTACGATTTGGACAGGTTTGGGAGTCCTGGTGATGGTGATCGGCTCGGGGAGCCGTATGGCACGCAAATCGAGGCGGCAGCTCGGACGGTCTGTGAGTGGACATTGTTTTCTAAATTGGTGCATGCATAAATGTTTATTATATGTTTTATTACTTGTTTGATGATGCCATGGGTGCATTAGTATGTGGTTACGTATAAGCACGTATTTCATGCTTTCGGCCTTATACGGTGCTTATACGGGTCTGTATTTCTTTATTGGTTTTAATGAAATGGCTTCGGATTTATAAAAGGATAAACTCGGGTATGAGACCCATTTGGTTTTGTCTCGGGCATATGACCTCAGATTCCGGGCGCGGTGCCCAGCTGATGTCCTATGTTCGGGCACGAGACCCAGTCACTTTACGACTTTGATTTCAGGTCAGGTCAGGGAACCTTAAATGGATTCCCAGTTTCATGATGGTTTATGGGAACCGGCATGAACCCTTGTTATGGTATCATGGTTCATGACGGTTTATGGGAACCGGCATGAACCCTTGTTGGTTATTATGGTACATGACGGTTTATGGGAACCGACATGTTACATCGTTGTCAACCTTAGAGGTGGTGGTGCATGGGAGACTTGGGGGATGGCAAAATCATCCTGAAATTTCATGTTCTTTTTATTGGGAGTAATCCCAAGTAGTTCAGATTCGGCGATAAATGTATTTAAGTGAATCGTCTTAGAGTTGTCTCTTTACAGTTTTTATCTCTAACATGTTCTGCAGCTTTTTCAATGACGTACTTGGTACAATGTCCTTCGTTGATAAGATCTATACGGTATTTTTGATGGTTTTGTAAGTGTTGATGGTCTGTCCATAGCAATCATGATAGAAACACCACTTTGTCTTCTCATCCTTCTCCCGACCTCGTTTGACATGTCTCGACTTTTTAAACCAAATTTTATCCCTCATCCCATTGTAGATCTGGATGACAATCATGGTGAAGACTAGATTCAGCCTTTCAGTGGATGGGGCTCTAAAAGACCAATTATCCTTTCGCTTGTTTGATATTGTGGTGGGAACCTTGGAGGTGGCATCACCCTTGGGTGGAACCATTCCTTTGGTGGGCTTATTGCCATCTTGACGTGCTTCGTTGCATTCACTAATAGTTTCTCATCTTCCTATTATGCATGTCACTCCATTAGGAAGATCATATTGGTTAGAGTACGATCATTGTTCATGACAATGTCTCCGTAGAGCACGTTAACCAATGGTAGTCCTTCCTTTAAAACTATCGAAGCGATAAGATCGCTGCATCAGATGATGCGAGATTATTCTTTGTAGAATCTCCGAACGTAATGACGGAGAGATTACTTATATCTCTTTCTCACGAAGAAGAAATTCTCATCTTTCACTTACATTGTATGAATTTGCATGTATTCCTTCATGAATGCGAGTACTAGTTCCTCGAAATAAGAGATCGACCTTCAAGGGAGATGGTTGAACCATGTCATAGCCTTACCTTGGAGTAAAGCTTGAAAAACTTTGCACATGAGTGCATTGTTTTGATGATGTGGCGCTATGACTCCACGGTAATAGTTAATTTGTTTTATTGTGATTGAAATTCCTTGAAGTGAACGAAGCTCAAGGTAGAGAATCGTTACGGGAATTACTCATTTTTTATCAGTGGAATGAGTAGAGAAGTTGAAGAAGTTCTAAGTTGGCGACACAGATCTTCCTCCAAATTTATGTCGTATTGGATCCCTAGAGTCATTGATCCAGCATTCTCCTCATGTTGTTGTCATAAATTTAATTGGGGCGTGGGGGAGGAGTTCAGTGGTCATGGTGGAGCTGACTCTTTTGGGTTGTAAAGTCTAAAACAGATGTAATTGAGTGTATTTCCTAATCTCGCCACTGCGATCTGTTGATCTCCCATGGTTAGCCTCGACTTGTCCATTTGAACGAGTTTGTGTACTCCATGAGATTGCACATCGAGAAGAGTTTTGATGAGGGATCTATCTTCAGAATGGCCCTTGACTTTTCCTCCTAATTTTCATGTGTTCATTGGTAGAATCTTCATGGATGGTGCCTTATGACACCGAGTGAGATTGGACATGGTGCTTGCTTTGCCTATGAGGGGCATAGCCCTGAGGATTTTGTGAACTAGTGCGTCGTCAAGTTACCAACAATGAGTATCCATTGTCCACAAATTCTTGGAGTAGTTATACTTGAACTCGGAATTGGTTGCTAAGCCGGGAAATTTTCAGTGAAAAACAAGCCCTTGAAGATGATCCACGTGAAGCACAGCGAGTGTCACGCATCGTTCCTAACAACGCGTAAGTTCCTTGTCTTTATGATTATTTTGATTCCTGGTGGCACAGAGCTCTTTCATAATGAATCTTTAAATCCTCATAAGGAAAAATTATGTGGCTAAATATCCAAAGGTATTTTGGTTATTTTTCATAGTGGGGGTATTTTCATGATTGGCTATGTTTTTTTCCTGAGTCAGGATAGTATTGAAGGCTCACTTAGAAGGTGATGCATGGAACTAGGGAATCAAGATTGGTGACTTTCATCTGGAATTTGTGCATTTAAAAAGGAAGGAATGATACAAGGAGGATGCAAGGGGAGCAACCCATTGATTTTCATTGGGAGATGAACAAAACACCAGAAAATGACAATCTACATCGTTCAACGAAAAGGTAGGCTGTGAGGTTGTTGTGAAAATGTTCCTTGTAATCTAATGAATGAGTCCCAAGTGCGCTCGAGTGTCGTCGACGGTCGTGGGTGGAGGATTTTGGAAATTGGTTCTTTGAGAAAATTCCTCAATGGGAAAGGGGAAAGATATGGAGATCAATTCAATGAAAAATAAGGTGGGGGAAGTTTTCACCTCAACTCTGCGATCCTGCTTTCTTATCATTGAAAGCCTTGGTAGCAACTAAAGCGAAATACTCATGACATGGTTTCATTACCATGCCATCTTTAAGAGAAGGGACGGTGACTAGTTGATTAGAGCTTGGCGACAGAGCTGGGAATTCCATGATAGCATTCTGGTTGAACTGGGTGATGTTCCCTGAAGTTCAATGTATAATTGAGTTCCTTGCACTGATCACATATTTTTTGATGTAAAGATTACAAGGATTGGTTGAGAATTACATGATTTGGCATTGGGTCGTGTGACCTAGGTCGGGACCCGTTGTAGACTTCTGGGTCAACCCGCTAGAGCTTGAAGGTTAGTATAGGTGCAACTACACCTGTTCGTATGTGGGGGCGGATGGGGGTAATCGTAGGCCATTAATAAGCCATGAATTTAGCATCATTTTATACCTTTGTTGCACACGTGTTGTGTATGGTAGTCTTATATCTAAGTTTTGCGTCTTATCAGTCATTATGCCTCCACGACGATAGTGCCGTCATCAACCTAGTAATGAGGTTGAGCATAAGGAAGCTAGATAGGGAGAAACCTTAGACCGATTCGGTTAGCCATTGGATGCCGTGATACAGAGGGGTGGGATCCCTGGTGGGCTTGATATCGAGAGGGCCCAGCAACTTGGATGTAACGACCCATCCTGAATTATCGGGATTAATTAAGACTTAATGACGGATTAGCGAAGCTAATCGGCGATTAAACGAGGATTAACGGACGTTCATGGCAAAATTACGATATTTACCCCTAAACGAGGGCAAAAAGTTAAACTTTGACCTGGGAGGTCCGATGGCCAAGGGCCGTGGACTGTTACGTAGATCGAGTTGATACGAATCCATAGACAAGCGGCACTTCAAAATCGGACGTTCGATCGAAAAGTTACGATTCACTGAAGTTCGGAGGAACTATTTACAACGACACATTTTATGAGGCAAGTGGACTTTTGTCCTATTGTGGGCATCATATTATTATTTTTGGCCCAATGGATGAGTGGCAAGTGTCACTGATTCATTGCCCACAAGAACACTTACATGCACCAAACCCCCTCCCCTGTTTCGTCCTCCCTAACTCGAAAACCTTCCCATTTTGTAAAACCATAAACACCCATACCCATCCCCATATTATCACCCTTCTAGGGACTTGACAGAAGAGGATGAACGACTGAGTTGACAAGGGGACTACACGGCTAGCGGACGGCGGAGACCACCGCGGAGAAGGTAATATGAGAACCTCCTTTTCATTATTCGAATTCAAAAATTGGGTTGGGACGTTGGGGGCTATCTTTGTGGGTTGGGAAGTGTCTGTTGGGTTGGTAGGGAGGCTTAGAGAAGGTTTTGAACGACGGGGAAGGGCTAGACAGACCTAGGTGCAAACGGGAAATTTGGATCGTGATCGGGTGTTTTGGAACAGATAAGTTTTAGGTGGTTTTCATGGTTTTAAATCGTTGGAATGATAGAAATGAAGAAAAATAGAGAATGGAATCAAAAGGGGAAGAAACGGAACGAAAATGAGGGAGGAATGGACTGGACCGGGTCCGCCGATCTGGTCGGACCGGTTCGGTCGATCCGGTCGGACCGGTTCCACCGATCCAATTGGACTGGTTCAGCCGATCTGGTCGGACCGGTTCCGCCGATCCGATCGCACCGGATTTACAGGTGGACTGGTCGGACCCAGTCTGCCGAAGAACAGGGATGGGTACTGTGGAGGGCGAGTGAGCCACATGCACAACCCCTTTGGGTGGCGCTGGGTGCACATGAAGCATTTCTTAGGGGTGGTTCCAACATGTGAAATCATGTATTCAATGTAACGAACATTTTGGGACTGGTTTCGAGTCGATCGGACACCGTTTTGATATAATTCGGGACGTCCGAAGGTTTAGGATCGACTTTAAATATAGTTAGACATTCCGGAAAATTACGGGGCTTTAGTGAGGGGTTATTTAAGTAGTTAGTAACCCTATATTACAATATGGACAGGTTCGGGAGCCCGAAAACGGCGATTGGCCCGGGAAGGCGTATTGGCATGCGTATCGAGGCGCGAATTTGGACGGTCTATGAGTGGACTTGTTTTATGAATTTGATGCGTGCATAAATGTTTTATATGTTTTAATGAACATGTTTTATGTTGCCATGAGTGCATTTGTTTGTGGTAGGTTAGCATTTACATATTTGCATGTATTTCGAGGTTCTCGGTTTTATACGGAGCTTATACATGCTATGTTTTCTATGATGGTTTAAATGAAATGATTTTGGATTTAGAAATATGGAATCGGGCATGAAACCCATTTGATTACGAACTCCCAGAGTTGGAGTCCATTTGATTTGGTAAGAAATCGGGTTGGAGGCCCATTTGAGTGTACGATCGAGCCGACGACCCTGTTGGTTTACGAATTCGGGATTGAGGCCCATTTGAGCTATGATATCGGGCCTGAGTCCCAGTTGATTTATGGTATTGGGCTTGAGGCCCCGTTAGCTGTGATATCGGGCTAGAGGCCCAGTTGGTTGTGAAATCAGGCTTGAGGCCTCGTTGGACTATGAAATCGGGCTTAAGTCCCAATTTGGTTGTGAAATGAAAATTCGGGTTTGGGACCCTATTGAGCTGTGGATTTAGGTCGAGGCATGTGAAAATGTATTCGAATCGGATTCAAGGAATCTCATTGAGATTCGGGTATGAGACCCAGTTGAATTGAGATTTAAAAGAAAGCATTTTGAAAAATGTATATACCCTCGGACATAAGTTGATTGGTCTCATCCAGACGTCGACCTGGAGAGTCACGATCTACTACCTAGAATGAGTATCCCCATAGGGAGCACATTCCAGGAGTGGGAGTTATGATATGGTCTCGGACTGGGTCTGGAGACAGTCATCCAGACATTGTAAATCTTGGATGTTGGACAGAGCCTCCAAGATGTGGAATTCCTGGGGGTAGACTCCGAGTGAGACCCCGAGTAGTATGTATACTGATTTAGATAATCGTGACAGATATAAGGGATTTGTTCCCTAGGGGTTGTGTGCCTCGAGTTGTCATATGAGATGTCGAGGATGGGTTATATGTATGTATATACGTATAAGGTTTTACGGAAATTGGTTTGGGGATGCGACCCCGTGTTCTATGGTTGGTATTTCACTGAGAATAGTTTTGGGCTGAGACCCACATGACGTGATTTGGGCAGAGTCCCACATGATTGGTTTTGGGCTGAGTTCCCATATACTTGATTTACGGTTTTCAGCCAAGGCCTCAATGGATTTGTGAATGTTTTGATAAATGGTTTTCAAATGCATGCATGTTTTTAGTGAAGGTCATAAATCTTATCTTTTGTAAAGATGTTTTTATAAACTCTTTATTTTGTCCACTCACGACTTTTGATGTTTTGAATGACCTTCAGGTTGATCGCGAATGCGGATTGTAATAGAGACCGAGACATCACACTCCTCCTCCGGATCCTTGCGCCCTCTGGTAGTCCCAGTTGGGCTAAGGACAGAATTATCTTTGGTCTGACACTTCGTGTCAGACGAGAGCAGGCACATCCTACGTTCATCCTTGGGATTTGGGAAGAGTCCTATCATTGGAGCCATTAAGTTTGTTAGGGAATTAGATCCTAGGGTGGCCGATCGATGGATTTCACGCTTCAAACGAATCTTTCGGGTCATGGGTTTCCTTCATACCATATGGTTTAGATATCAGCATTCTTCATTGATGGCTATGCACATGTGTTGTAGCATACTTTGCTATCTACGGGTTTGAATGAGACTAGTGAGTCTTGGGAGTTCTACAAGAAATGTTTCTTCCATCATTTTAATCCTCAGTCTGATCAGGATGATTGAGAGGCAGAGTTCATGCGTCTAGGGCAAGGAGACATTAGTAGAGGTTTTAGAATTTGGCCTGGTTCGCACAGGGTACAGTGGTGACTAAGGTGATGAGAATTCTTCGATTTATGTTGGGTCCTAGGAGTGAGATTTGGACGATGGTGCTGGCTAAAGAATTCACCAAATTCTGAACACTTACAAATATGTTATCTCAGCTAGAGTTGAGCTTGAGAGAATCCCAGTTCGACCGGATGGTTCTGGAAGATGCCGGGGGCGTCAGGGGAGTTTCTACTTCTTGATCTTGTAGTCCAAACCGATTGGGTTCTAGTGGATAGGCTGCTTGAAGCACCGGGGAAGGTTGTTTCTATTGTGGAGAGTAAGGACATTTCAAACGAGAGTATCCATATCGTATGGACGGGGGTGCTACGAGTCCATGTATGGGATGGCAGGGTCAGTAGTGGACACTTTCTTTTATTGTAGCATTAGTGTAATGACCCGTCCCAAATTTTCGGGATTAATTAAGATGAAACTGAGGATTAGTGAGGCTAATTAGGGATTAGACAAAGATTATTGGACGTTCAGGATGAAATTACGATTTTGCCCCTAGATGAGAGTAAAAAGTTGACTTTTGACCTGGAAGGTCCAATGCACGTGGATCGAGGATCGTTATGTAGATAGAGTCGATAGGAGTCCATAGACAAGCAACACGTCGAAATTGGACAATCGATGCGAAAGTTATGGGTCACGAAACATTTCAGAAACTATTTATAGTTTCACATTTTACGAGGCAAAGTTGACTTTTATCTTATGTGGGGCCTAGATATTTATTACTGAGCCCAATGGGTGTCACTCATCCATTGATTCCCATCCCACATACATGCATACCCATTCCCTCTCTTTCATTCATCTTCTTTGTTTTTCCTAACCCTAAACACGTACTCAATAGAACAACCCACCCCAACCCGCACAAACCTTCACCCTCTGCTGATGGTATAAATGAAGAAGTGAGAGAGGAGGTCTAGACAAGCTGAACGGTGGAAACGTCGTGGGTTGTCATGCACGGTGGCCGGAGACCTGACACGATGAGTTTTAATTTGAAAATTCAAGGTTTAGATTTTAGGGTTATGGGGCTGTTTGATGGATTAGGATAGTTTCCTAGGACCTAGACAACCCTTGTGGGATCGGTTTCGAAGGCTGAGGCGACATGAGTTGGCCAGAATCCATGCTTGAAGATCAAGCTCACTGTTCACTGATTCTAGGTGAAATTTTTGTATGAATTTTATGGTTTTGAGTAGATAAACATGTTGTTGGATTGATGATGATCAGTTAGGAAGAAACTAGAGCAAAAACAGTGCAGTATTGAGAGAGTTAGTGTCGGGTTGGGTCACGGGTCTGTGCGACCCGTTACAGTCAACCGGGTCAACCCGAATAGAGGAAGAAGACGATTATGACATCATCATTTGACATGTGTCAGAGGTGGACCAATTGGACACTGACATGTGGCAGCTGTCAGGTACAGTCAGCTTGACATGTTAGACCACATGGACCAATTGGGCGATGCCACGTGGCAGACTGTCAGAGGTGTTAGAGGACACATGGTAGATACGTAGACCAATCGACGTATGACACATGGCACTGTCAGATCTGACAGATGTTAGAACCTATTAGGTGACATCATGCTGACGTCAGCGTGACGTCAGATCTGACAGTAGTGACGTCAACGTTGACTTTATTGAAGTCAGCGTTGACTTTTTTGTCAACATTGGCCAGCCACTTTGACCCGTGCATGGGGGCGTGTGGGTACATATTTGGAGGTGGTACTAGGACTATTTTAAATCTCTCAACGATACGAATCCAATGCTGGTGGTTTCGAGTAGATTGGAGATCGTTAGGTTGGTCAAATTGAGGTTTAAAGCCTAGGGAAGCATGTCTGGGACATGTTGACTATTCTAGGAATGTTGGGGGTTCTTGATTAGGACTTGTCTAGATTGGTAGTAACCTTTAAGTACGTGTTGGATAGGTCCGAATAACCCAGAGAGGTCAGATTAGCCCGGAGATGCTTATGGCGCTAGTATCGAGGCACAACTTAGACAGTCTACGAGTGGACTTTGTTTTATGAATATGATGCATAAATGTTTTATATGTGTTTATGAACATGATTTGAGATGCCATGAGTGCATGTGTTCAAATACGAATTGTTGAGCATTTTTCGCGGAAAATGCGTTATTGCACATAGTTCGAGATTTTTGTTTTATATGTTGTTTGGGCTTCGGCCGAGAATACTCCCTGCATGAAGTCGGGGATGAGTTGAAAGTGTTTTGGAAATGAGAAATGGTTTTTGGATTTGGAAATATCTTTTGGCTGTATGACCCAGTTGATTTTAGGTTTGACTTAGAGTATATCCAAACGTGAGATAAGTCGTCTTGTGACCAAATTATGAGTTTTATGAAAGATATTTCGGGCATGAGACCCAGTTGTGGATTTGATAAGAGTCGAGGAATCCTGGGATATGAAGTGTAGTAGGACACTGGTTTTTGGGCTGTGACCTATTTGGTGATGTTCCGTGTTTGAGGTCCTATTGATGACGGTATTTGGGTGAGTCCCTGGTGATATAACACTCACCTCCGGACTGCAGATGTGTTCCTTCCAGAGAGGTCACGATGTACTGCCTGTTGTCGAGCAGCCGCGAGAAGCAATGACCAAGGGAGGCTCGACTTAGGAGTGCTGATCTTATCCTTTGAGATCGATCAGCGATGTGTTCGGGAAGATCTAGAGACGGTCACGGCAAGTGATGTGTTCACAACTACATGCTAGGATTGTGAGTGGTCTTGAGCTATATGCACATGTGCTAGCATTAGAATCGTAACTGACATTGAAGATGGGACGTATTCCGATGTGTTCTATAATTTGGGTTGAGCCTTCGTTCTAGTTTTCTTTGATTTGGTTTTGGGTTGCGGCCCTGTATGATTTAGTTTTGGGCTGAGACCCTACTGAGATACTGACTTCGATTGAGAAGCATTTTTCACAGGAATTGATTTGGGAAGCAATACGTCTTGCTTCCGAGAAAGTATTGGAAATAAATGTTTTATGATGCATGCATTCTTTTACGTGAAAGGTATAAATTATGATTTCAATAAATGATTTTTATAAACTATTGTTTTGTCCATTAACAGCTTTTATGGTTTTTAATACGCTTCAAGTTCATCGCGGATGTGGGCCGTTGCAGAAATCGAGACATCATATGCCACCACCGATTCTGGCGTACTCTGGCAAATCCCGATCGAGGGATGAGTTTATCCCTGGTCTGACACGCGGTGTCAGACGGTAGTAGGCACATCCCAAGATAATCCAGGGTGATTGGGATGGGTCCTGTCAATTAGGAAGTCACACTTGGGAAGCCATTAGATCAGGTGATAGCTAGAAAGGACGCAATGGAACCGCAGGTGGGCGAGCACGTGTGTTCGCATTCACTCAGACAAGTATGTAAGCTTTATTTGGTTTGGTTGTTTGAGTTGTAGTGGGGTCCGGGATGGTACGTCTTAGTTGGCGTAGGTTGGTTGAACTTTAGGGTTGACCAAGAGGACTCGGAGAGGATCTTAAGCTTAGTGAGTGGTCTTTCCAGATTTAAGATCAGATAGACATGGTATAACGTTGGCGACTTTTTCCTGGTATGACTATGGAGGGATTTTGATGTGGAAAGGGCCATGTGGGAGCCTAGGTTCGGAGGCGGGACTTGTTTTCCACAATTTTTGGTAAGAGCAGGTGCAAATTTTGAGGATGAAATTCTTTTAAGAAGGGTAGATTGTAATGACCCAACCTGTAATTACGAATTAGAGGGAATCTTTTGGGATTTTGTTGGGATTTTGCGGAATTTATTTAGCGTTTTTGATGGTTTTTCCCTAGGTTCATGATTGACTTTCTATTTGAAGAGAAGAATGAGATTATGAATATTTTTTGATTTAGATAAGTTGGATCCTTATCATCTTACCTTTTTCGCTCTTTCTCTACCCTTCAGTTTAACCATACAACACACACACAAAAAAATAACCACACATCACCCAATGTTGTATCTTGATTTTGAGGGGGTTTTGAATGACACCAAGGATGGAAACTTACTCAGGGGACTCTCATGATCTCAAGGCGGTCGAGTTTGAAGGGTGAAACTACTAGGATTGGACGTGGTGAGAGGAGGTTGAGTACCTGAAGCTTTCGACACTAATAACTTTAAATCTGGGTAGCTATTCTATTCTGGTTTGAGTTTTGGAATCCTTGGGTTGAGTAGATAAATATTGATGTAAAGTTTGTAAGATTTGGTTGAGAAATGACTAAGATATGAAGGTGTGAAATTTGGACCTTCAATGGAGAGTTCCAAACTACCGATGGCACCGATAGAGGCCTTCTTCTCCAGTCAAAGGATGACGTCAGCTGATGCCGTGATGATGTCACTAGGTGATGTTATGATGACAACATCTGTCACACGGTAGAGGTGCCATGTGGTAGGCATCAAAGTTGTCGGGAGAAGGTCATTGGTGCCACATGGTAGGGGTACCATAAGGTAGTGTGCTAATGGTTCCACATGGCACGAGTTAGGGGGTGCCACATCACAGAGTTGGCAGGGTTTTAGGACATGTTGTAAGGCACGTCAGCTAGGGCTGACGTCAGTAGGTGACATTCGCAGTGGAAGTCATGTGCATGGACCAACGTGTGGAAACTCTGACCTATGAGTGTAGGCGAGTGGGCTCAAATTTTGAGGTGAAACTGGTCTTGTTTAAAAAGTTTCGACGTCCTGAATCCAATGGTTATCATGGTGGTTTGAGGTCGATCAGTGTTCGTTTGATGGTAGTTTTATTGGGTTTTCTCCTCAAGATGCGCGTTCAGGATGTCTTTTTAGTTTCGGGGGCGTTTGGGGTTTCATGTTTGAACTTACATAGATTTTTTTTTGTGACCCCAGGGTGTGACTTTGATAGCTCAGGACATCCCCGAGGCTTCAGATTAGCTTATTGCACAAGTTTCGGGCAATCGACGATACTGTGAGTGGATGTTTTCTCTCATAACAGTTGTGTATGCATATTTACATATTTAGGTAGTTTTATGACATGGTTTGAATGTCTAGGATATGATTATTTGGTATGATGCTATTTCTAGATAAATGTTGCATTTTCGATATATATATATATATATATATATATGGATATTCAGTTGTGATTTTCTAGAGAGATGTTTTACTGGTCGTTTTGGAAACTAAGTTTTGGCCTGGTTCTCGGGAGGTAAATGTTGTAGACTGGTTCCTGGGGATGGAAACTGTTTTGGGCTGGTGCCCAGGTTTAAATGTGTTTTGGTTTGGATACTATTTTCTATTTTAGTCAACCTCTAGAAAATGGATGGTTATTTCGGAGTTGGACTTCGATGATTCCCAAGGGCGGATTCGGGCGTGGTCTGAGTTGAACTCAACACGTGCCGACGAACTTGGACTCCTTAGGAATCATGGTTGTCTACCGGTAATAGAGATGGGATGCTAGTTGAACTAGCGGCCTGGTCAGACCAACGAGGTGAGGTTTGACTTTTGTGGCTGGTTGGACCAGGAGGATCAAGTTTGGCGTGTTTGGACTTGTGGTGTGTCTAGGGGTTTTTTAATTATTTTCAATCGGGGTTTTTAGAATAATGTTGGCTAGAGGCATTTATGTCTTTTATATGTTTGTTCATGCATGTTTTTATAAAACAAAGGGTTTAAAGGATAATTTTGGAAAATGGTTTTCCAAAGCATTATTTTTGTTCACTCACAGTTTTCCTTGGTTTTGGCACCCTCCATGTTGATCTCGGGAGGTGGGTTGTATTGAGGTTGAGGGATTTTCGTGGGTTTGACGACTCGATAACTAGAGTAGGTTATGATAGTTATCTTCCTTTGTGTCTATTCTTCTGTCTATGTTCATTGTTTCTGGACTACGTCTATACTTGACACGAGGGTTTATCCATTGTTTAACACAGGTGTTGTAATATAACCGAACTGAGGGTAATTTGGTAATTTGAGTGTGTTTGTGCCAGACGAGAGCAAGGCCTTTCACGAAAAATCGAGAGGGCATTCCGGGGAGGATCCTGTCAATTTGGTATCATATCACTAGGTTTTTTCATGTAGGGTCGCACACGTCTTGTGCATGGTAGTCTTGTTTCTAATGTTTGCCTCTAATCATGCATTATGCCTCCACAACGATAGCCCCATCATCAACCTGGTAATGAGGATGACGATAGGGAATCTAGATAGGGAGATACCATGGACTGGTTTGTTCGGGTATTGAATGTTGTGATATAGAGGCGTAGGATCCCTCGGGGGCCTGGATATTTGGAATGCCCAACGGCTTGGAACCATTGTGTTTGGTTGTTGATCGCATCGCGAGGTGGTCGATCAGTGGCACTTTTTGCGCGGATCTTCTGGGTGATGTGCTACCCTCATGAGCATATGGTTCAGATACGACATTTTTTTTATAGCTCTACACAGGTGTGGTGACAAACTTTGATATCTACGAGTTTAGATAAGACTACCGAGACTTGGGGACACTGTTCCTTGGCTCAGTATACAGATGACTTTTTCACTAGTGGAGACAGATGATGAGGAAAGTAAGCAAAGGGAGCCGAAAGTGGACTCGACCATTCCCCCTGAGCAGTTAGACCTTGCTTTAATGGTTGAGCAATTTGAGCCCCTTCATACTTGCAATGAGTTGAGGCAAGTGAAGCTGACTACCAAAGACATTGGCTAGGGTGATCTTTCTCCCACTTAGTTGTTGAGCTTATCGTGTTGACCAACTTACATGTCGGGGTAGTCTAGTATTTTTTTTGTATTTTCCTTTGTTTTATAACTTTGGCAACGGAGAGGTCTCTTACCATTTATCAATATAAGCATACTTTTCATATATGAATTTCGCTAACTGTTGTTTCCTCCGAGCGTTGCTTCGTCTATTGTGTTTGCTTGTATTTAACAGCGTAAATGTATCCTTGTTTAGACTGACTGAGATTGTGTTTGGTTAGCATGTATTTAATTTAACAAATGTCCGCATGTGTAGTCTGACCGAGTTGTGTCCGGTCTGGATAAGAGTATGCCTTTATAGACAGACAGCGGATGTGATCAGTTAACATGTATTTAAGTTAATAAATGCATGCTTGTGTCTATAAAGTAGTCTCAGAACTCGGTATTATTTTGAGTCCTTACCTTCGTTAAGGACTTGTGTTATACAGACCTCCTGAGTTTTAGAAATCGTTGTATGTCCCTCAGTTCCCCAAGTGATGGGTCGAGGTAAGATGTGAGGAGAGAGTTGAGGTGAAAATTGGAAGTGTTGTACTTGTAATTTTTCATGATAAGATAGGAGTGCTGAAAGGATATCGTGTGAGCGTATGTGTGCTCAACTAGTTTGTCTATTATGTTGACTGATATAAGTGTTAAGGCATGGCCTTTCGGTGGTTAGTCTGCATTGGGCAATAGATCTAGTGTGTTGGGGACTTTTCCTTGTTGAAGGCACAAGTGTTAAGTATCGACCGACTAGTGTGTATTGTCTTTTGTGGTTGGTAATCACCACAACCCCCCCCCCCCCCCTCCCTTATCGTGTGAGTGTCGTACTAAGTGGTATGTGTACCCTCAATGTAAATGATTTAGAGGGTATCTTGGTATGTGTTGAGCAAGAAACAGTAAAGAAAATGAAATCTTGTCATTGATAGTTGTTCGGTCAGCAAGGACCTGTACAATGTGGGCCTAAGTGCAGCTTTACAAAATTTTGGTCGGTTTACTAGTGTTGGGTATGGATTGAAATAGATGTAGTACCTTTTGAGGTGGTTGGGCAGAATGTCTGCCCATTTTACTTTTATTTTTCCAAGTTGAGTCTTCAGAGTAAGCTCGATGAACATGTTAATAGCCTCAACCAAGCCATTTTACTGAGGATGATCAGGGAGGCAAACCAATGATGTATCATGTCCCTGACACAAAAGGCCTTGAATTGGGGATCGATAGACTCCGTCCCATCATCCTTGATGATGGTATGTAGGAGGCTGAATCGGCTGTTCATCTTCTAAGAAATGAAATTATGGATCTCAACTGCAGTGATGGTGGCGAGTTCTTTAGCTTCAACCCATTTGGGAACTAGTCTACAGTGATGACTGTGTACTATGTCTATCTTTTTCTTATCGATATCTTGCCACTTTAGTCGAATCCACATTGGGAAAAAGGGCCATGGACTGAGAATATATGTCAAGTTCTCAAGTGAGAGTGGCATAAACGGGGCGAAACATTAGGACTTGTCACAATGCGGAGCTAATTCAACTACGTTGGCATGTGTGCTCGCCCATTAAAAACCTTATTTGAAGGCCATGTGGACCACCGGGATCTAGAGTGGTTTTCACAGACGCTTACATGTATCTCTTTTAGGAAGATCTTCCAAGCATGTGAGTCGCAGCATTTGAGCAAGTGAAGAGGGTAGCCCTATTTGTAGAGCTGACTATTGTGGAGTGTATATCTAGCTATGTGTCGTTGTATTTTCTTGGCCTCGACCTTGTCGGTCTATAGTTTCCCGATGGTGGGGAAACTGATCAGGGGAACCATCCAAGTTGAGCTGGTGTTAATGGAATGAACGACCGAACTTGTGCTGCTTGGCTGCTGGAGGATCTCAACTGGGACATTTTAGCTCGTTTCCTCAACAAGCGATGATGCCAATTAGGCAAGTGCACCAGCGTGGCTATTCTCGGATTGGGATATCGTTGTAATGACTTGGGCTTGGAAATCACCAAGAAGCGACTGGGTCATCGTCTTTCAAATAGCCATAGAAATATCATTGGCTTCGAACTCGTTATTGACCTAATTAATTATGAGCTGAGAGTTACTGTATACGTGGATCTATTAGGCTTCCATGTGTTTGATTGGTGCAGACCCGCGAGTAGGACCTCGTACTCGAATTCACTGTTATAGGCTTCAAGCATGAAGCAAATGGCATATCCCAGTGGAAGTATGTCTAGAGTGGTGAGAACAAGGCCAGACCTAGAGCCACTGTGGTAAGAAAATTCATCAACATACAATGGCCATGCGGACTAGTCAACATCTAAGGTAAGTGGTATGGATACAGATGGGAGTTCAGAGGTTGTTTTGTATGCTAGCTTAGGTTGAACGTAGGTGAACTCTGGGATAAAATATGCCATGACATGTCCCTTCTTGGCTGGTCTGTGGTAAAATTTGGTCAAACCCGTTGAGCTTGATGACTCTTTTGAGAAGCCGACTTAAGGTGTCAGATTTCTATAACACTTGGCGAAGTAGGCCTTTTTTCAGTATTATGATGGCGTGGGCCTAAAAGTACAATAAGAATTTCCTAGATGAAATGATTAGACCAATGAAAAGTGTTTCGATGTCAGTACCTTGTCTCAGTGTCTTGGAGTGCTTTGCTTTTGTAGTATACTGGATCCTTGGTTCCATCTGTTTGTTTTGATTAGTACTGAGCTGACCACAGAGTTGGAGAAAAATAGGTACATAATTAAGGGCTCGCTGGTCTTGGGTTGGGCCAGTAGCGGTGCCCTGCTCATGTATTCCATTAGCTCGGTGAAGATTTTCGTGCATTCCTCGGTCTAGGTAATGTGTTTGGACATAAGTTAAGGCCTTGAAGAAAGGGTTGCACTTGTCGGTGGCATTGGAGATAAAATAGGTTAGTGTTGCAATTCTGCCTTTGCATTTTTGGATTTCTTTTTGGGTCTAAGGTGGCTTTATATGTATCGTCGCCTTGATTTTCTATGGGTTGTCTTTGATTCCTCGTTGGTTGATTATGAAGCCTAGGAATTTGCCCAACCTGACCCTGAAGAAGCACTTGGCTGGGTTCAAGAGTATTTTGTACTTCTTCAAGATGATGTGCATTCGAGCAAGGCTGATTATGTGTTGGTTAGCTGTCTTACTTTTCGCCAGCATGTCATCCACATAGACCTCCAATGTCTTGCTGATCTGGTCGGTGAACATGTAGTTAAGTAGAAGCTGGTACATTACCCTAGCATTCATCAGACTGAAGGGCACTGCTTTGTAGCAATAAAGACCCTAGTAGGTGCGGAAAGTGGTGTGAATCGGATCAGTTGGGTACATGAAGATCTAATTACATCCTGAATATGCACCCATGAAGTTTAGTAGCTCATCCCCGACTGTGGCATTGTCCAATTGGTCAATCTTGGAAAGGGAGAAGCTATCCTTGGGGCAGTGACAGGACCTGTCCTCGAAGGACATAGATCACCGTGCCCGGTCCTGCTCCCGTATGACAAGTCAACAGAAGTCCCGAAAATACCCTTCAGCACCTGTCAGACAAGGGATAACTGCACTGATTTCCGCTCATGCCTCCGCCTCTCGATCAGCCCCGAATGTCGTGACACGGCCTGGAGGGTCATCAAAACAGAAAAGGTGTGAGTGGACAAAAATAATATCATTTAAAATACGTTTTGAAACACATCAGTTACCCTCCAGTTTATCAAACCATGCATGCATAGGGAAAAATATATGAATCACAAGCATCGGCTTTCCAGCCAAATCACAAAACAAATCAAATCCCGGCTCTCAGGCCAAAACAGATGAAAACATAAGCACCTGGCCACACAGACCATAAACCCGTACTCAATACCAGTACGTAATCACAATCAACATCAAAAAATACAACCAATCACTCAATCAATAAATCAATCCGCACTATTCACAAGTGCACAATCAATCACACAATCACATCCGCACTACGCGTAGGCCAACCTCGGGAACTGCACTCAGGCACCATCCGAGTCATATCCATCATGTCTGAGAACTGTACACGCACCATCAAGACGTACCACATACTCGGGAACTGCACTCACGCAACATCCGAGTCCCGTCTAGGAACTGCACTCGCACCATCCAGCCCATGATCCAGTATACAGGATCCACAATCTCAAACACAATCCATATCATAACACATATCGATCATACCCATGACCTCAAATCAAGTCATAAGCATTTCCAATAGGGTGTTTAAGTTCAAATACCACTCTCGGTAGTAGTGCCTGCCACAGACTCGTGCAGACCAAACCATCAGACATCACGATCTAGACTCCACATCCAACGGAATCAATCGCCCGTACCAACTACTCCGTATCCCTAGTTCGGGATTCCATCGACAAGTACCAACCCTGGTAACCTGTCCAACCAAACTCTAACCAGTCGTAACTCGGCTCAACCAATGTCGTCTACCAGGTCGCCCACAACCTTAGTTGCACCAACAATCCATCACAACTATAGTAGCATGACAACCTACTAGGTCTAACCGATAAGTACAACCTCAAGTGCAGAGTGCAGTCCCATCACTCAAGCTGACATGACTAGACCGGACATGAATGACATTCTCAGCTCCGAGAAGTCGCAAAAGTCAACTACTCGCCAACTCACCTTTCCGAACCATACACCTAGGGTAGGGTTCCACGATCACACCTAGAGTTCCCCAAACCCGACTGCATAAGGCAGTATAATCCACGAATTGACCGTCTCCGCTGTCTTGACATCGTAAGGACGTCAAGAAAATCCTAGCATCAAATCAACTAGGATTCCTCGAATCTGACTGCTAACTGCCATAAGTTCAACTAGAGTTCTACGAACTCGACTGCTAACTGCCAGAAGTTCAACTAGAGTTCCACGAACTCGACTACTCCTAGCAGTAAATCCATTTAACTCAACCAAATCAGATCATCAGATGATCACAGCACCAAACTGCCGTCAAACTGATCCTACGACATCGTGAAGACGATCCCAACTAACCGTCTCACGATCAAAACTCTAACGTACTGTTACGTTCATCCCTTCCTTAGGGTCCCACACTGTCATCCACAACAGAACTATGGCAACCCCGGCATCTAGTGCCGAACCAAGATGTTCCACGATCCAATCCTACTAACTAACGTACCGACATCCTACTATCAAGTTGACCACGAACTGTAGCCCCTTGAGATATCACATCCTCGACCTGCGCGCACCATAAGAGCAAACCTGCTCTGATAAGCAATCCTATGCTCTGATATGAGCTAACTGAGCTCCGATATAAGCCAGCCTAGCTCTGATACCACGCTAACAGGACCCATCCCAATCCCCCCAGGATTAACGCGGGATAACCCTGCTCCCGTCTGACACGAAGTGTCAGACAAGGGATATTTTCGACCTTTGCCCTCCCGGGCTATCAGAGTACGCCAGGATCCGGAGGAGGTATGTGATATCTTGGTCTCTGTTACAGTCCACAACCACTGTCAAACAGAAGGGCAGTCAAAACATTAAAAGCTGTGAGTGGACAAAACAAGAGTTTATAAAAACATTTTACCGAAGACATTTGTACCCTTCACTAAAAAGCATGCATGCATTCGAAAACCAATTAACCAAATGGAACCATCTGTGGGAACTAAGCCCAAAACCATAATCAAATCAAATATACGGGCCACCGCCCAAATCCATAAGGGACTCAGCCTAAAACCACATCCATACTGAAACCAAGTACACGGGCCATTGCCCAAATCCTGTGCACATCAGATATCACATAACAGATATATCATATATACATATAAGTCACACAACCAATCCTGTCACGATTTCCAAAGCTACGTGCGTGCTACCCGGGGTCTCAAACCCAAGTCTCTCAGAGTCCAAGGTCAATGTCCGTAGACCAACGACCTGCCATGAGGTTATAGTAACCATAGCCTTCCTGAGAGTAAGGAACCCAACTGGGGGGTGACTCCACTAAGTCGGTGCTCCGTGACTACTCCGGGGTCCACCCAGGCCAACGACCCTCCCCGGAGGAGATAATAGAAGTAAATGAAGGTATATGAACATATATATACATAACATAAATATTCATGCCCGGTTCCCCTGAACCGTCATGATCTATAGCATCCATGCCATTCATATATATATATATGTATATATATATATATATAAAACATCCTCCATGCCCGGTTCCCATAAACCGTCATGTACCACAATAACCTTTCCAGGGTTCATGCCAGTTCCCATAAGCCATCACGAACTTGGAAATCCATCTAGGGTCCGTGACCCGAAATCATAACCGTAAAGTAACTGGGTCTCGTGCTCGAACATATGACATCAGCTGGCCATTGTGCCCGATATCTAAGGGTCAGTCACTACTCCGATCGTAGTGATGTATGCAACCATCCATCTAGGATTTCCCTCAATCCTGGTATGTCGCCGTGAACGAATCAACCGACGCCACCACCACAAGATCATGGTGCACTTTTCACCGATCACTATCCTTAACCATCAGAACTCTGAAGTCGAGCCTCCCCAGGCTACCCGAAAACAGATCATGCATCGTGACCTCTCCGGAAGGAGCACATCCAAATCCGGAGGCGAGCGTCACGTCGTCCGTCGCCGTGCACCAACCATCTGCCGCGACCACGACTCGGACCCGTAGGTCATCAATAGGGTCATATGCCCGAGAAAAAACCAAATAGGTCTCATATCTGAGTTTATCCTTTTGAAAATCCAAAACCATTTCATTTAGACCATTAAAGAAATACCGACCCGTATAAGCACCGTATAAGGCTGAAACCTCGAAATACATGCTTATACGTAACCACAACCAAATGCACCCATGGAATTATCAAACATGTATTAAAACATATAATAAACATTTATGCATGCACCAATTTAGAAAATTAAGGTCCACTCACAGACCGTCCGAGCTGCCGCCTCGATTTGCGTACCATACGGCTCTCCCGAGCCAATCATCATCACCGGGACTCCCGAACCTGTCCAAATCATAATAGAAGGTTACTAACTACTTAAATAACCTCCCACTAATGTCCCGTAATTTCTGAAATTTTTAACTATTTTTAAACTCGATCTGAAAGCTTCCGATGCCCCGAACATTATCGAGACAGTGTCCGATCGACACGAAACCAATCCCAAAATGTTTGTTACATCGAATAGAAGATTTCGTATGTTGAATACACCCCGAGATTCCCCAATACGCGCTCACACGCGCCAAATGAACCCCCTGCGCGTGAGCCCACGCTCTAGGGTACTGTAGCCCTTCTTCAACCTCCAGCACTTGTTCAGACCGACCGGTCCTGCCCAATCTCTGCAACTGGACCGGCGTGACCAGTCCAGGTCCATACACGGTCTAGGTTTCACCCGTTCTTCCTCTAATCAATCCTAATCTTCAAGTTTAGATCCTAGGAACCTAAATCAATTAATTAAAACCCCTAAACCCCAAGAAATCCAACCGGTCCAACTTGAACCTCACGGTTCAAGCTTCCCAAAACCGTCCCTGGTGTCCTACAACCGCTAACCATCCTGAAAATCATTCTAACACCTTCCTAATAAGTCCCTAAGCTCATCATAATCATCTAAAACCAACCATAACAACAAAAGCATAAGATTGGATCAAAGAAACCAAAACCGATCCATACCTTCGGGTTTGGGTCTCAGCCGTGAACGGTGGCTCCATCCTGGCCAGCCACCATTATCCTCAGTCCTCCTCTCACTCTCCTGGTTCCTCATATGGCCATGGGTGAAGGTTTGGATTGGATTGGTTTGGGTACAAAGGATGAGATCCAAAAGTGACTAAATATCTGGGCCCACTAGAATCCAAAAGTGATTTGTCTCGTAAAACATGCAATAATACCCCTAAACTTCCGTGAACCGTAACTTCGCTGTCGAACGTCTGAATTCGACGTGCCGCCTATCTACGGATTCGTATCATCCCAATCTACGGAACGTTCCTCGAACCTCGGCCATCGGACATCGCGGTCAAAAAGTCAACATTTTGCCCCTTTTAACCAAAATTGCCAAATTGCCCCTTAACTTCCGAACGTCACAACTTCTTCCTCGAATGTCGGAATTGAACGTGCCACCTTTCTATGAATTCGTGACGTCACGAAATACGTCACAAAATACGTCACGGTCATCGGTCAAAGTACATTTGACCACACGATTGAAAAGTCAACGTTTTACTCACGACTAGGGGCAAAACGATCATTTTGCATCGTTCATCCGATTTCACCCAACTAATCACGGATTAACCTCACTAATCTAATCCTAGAATTCGGGACGGGTCATTACACCTTGATTGCGTCAGTCGGCTTATTGTCATAGATGCGCCTTTTCTGTTGACGAGCTTGAAACCCAGGTTGATTCTTAGTTGGTGGCAGGTGACATAGGTTGATATAACAGGCATATCGATATAGGACCATGCAAAGACCTCAATGTTTTCGCGAATAAATTTGATTAGGTCGATGCAGAGTGTAGGATTGAGTGTGGTACTGATCTTGACCTTCGGGTCAGTGAAGTTGTGTGATAGAATGACCTCCTCTTCTCCCTCGACGGGCTGGGATATGGTACTTCCAAGTGATCTTGTTGCTCCTCGATTGGTCCATCCTGAATATGTAGAGCAATCTGAGAATTAACGGGGTTAACCTCGAAAGCAGACTTGGTAACCATCATCATTTCCTTCGACTGAGTGATGGATTTCTTAACTAGAGTGTTTGGGTTGCAAGTGTGTGTGGCTAGTTGGTCTCCGTATACCTGTCCGATACACAAGGGGTTGGGAACTTGATTAGTAACATCTGGGTGAAAATGACAGCTCAAAGCTGGTTGATATAACCTCGTCTCAGGATAACATTATTTACAGTTGAACAACCAATGACCAATAATGGGGCTAGGATGATAGCTGACTTAGGGATGGCCCCAATGGAGATGGAGAGAGTAAAACTGACGATCAGGACAATTGAGTCCCTAGTGAAGCTTTAAAGCGGGGTCAATGACTAGTCTAGATTAGATTGAAGGATGTCGAGCTATCAGTAAGCTTCCATTAAAATTATGTTGACTGAGTTGCCAATGTCCACCATGATCTAGTCAATATCTCGACTCGGCCGTCATATGGTAAATCACTCCTTGATCATCTTTATCTAGATACCATATGCTTTACCTCCCAATCTTCTCAGTTTTTTGGGTCTTCTTTCCTGAATGTGGAAGAATTGTATAATGTTGTGCGGAGGAAAATCTTCTTTACTTTGTTAGAGGTCAAGGGTGAAGAGATGGATGGGCCGCCACATATCGTGTTGATCTAAGGGTGATGGGGTACTGAGGGACATTCTGCAAGAACTTGTTGATCTTACGATCTTGTACGAGTGCTTTCACCAAGTCTCTAAAGGTGACACGTTATTCAATGCCATGACCATTATATTTGGATACTAGTAGAAAGCGCAAGTGTTATTGGCCAATGAGCCTGTTGCCAATGTCTAGGCTAGTTTTGGGGTCATGCTCTCAATGTTAATGTGTACGTTCTTGTACGAGAATTTTAGGATGGTGTATACCTCATACTTCGACCGAAGGGGCCGGGCCGTGTTGTTTTCATTAGGCTGATTATACTATCGATGGTTGTCCTAGTGGGGATTGTTGTTGTGGCCATGACTCTTCCCCTTTTTGCTTGGATTGTACGAGCTGGAGTAGTCATTTCCCTTCCCGCTCGAAGAGTGTTGGTTATGGTTCTAGCTTGAGGTCAGCAGCTAGTTGAGGATTGTGTGTTAGTATTTCCCAATCGGTATGTGTTGACCAAGTTCCTAGTGCTAGCTCGTAAGTGTTAGTTGGTGTAGTCTCTCCCTTGTGGGTTAACAGCTCGTTCTTGGTGTGAATCACGACCTATTTCATAAGTTAATTATAGATAGACCAACCTTTGGTATGTACGACGTACCTAATATGGGATTATCATAGGGTGCCCTTGAAAGCGGTAAAGGCTGCCTTATCGTTTGGCTCATCGCACCGAGAATATTGGTGGCTGAACCGAGCTGTGTACTTCTATAGTGGTTTGACCTCACTCCACTAGGAAGAGGCGGTTAGTTTGTATCATGTACTGATTAAGGAAGACTGTTTGGAGCTACTTGAATGTGTTGATATTACCCAGCTCTAGGTTGTAGGACGAGTTAATCGCAGCCTCGGTGAAAGTTGAGCTGAATATGAGGCACTAAGCTTTTTTGGAAAATTTCTTGAAGGAAACAACCAATCGGTAGTTATTGAGGGGTGTCATGGGGTCTCTCTTGCTAGTGTAGAGGGGGTGTCTTGAGAGGTTTGATCTCATGATGGTGCTAGTATTGGTTCATCCTTTCAATGAACGAGTCGTGACTAGTTTTTCCCCAGCTCGGTTCCTGGGTGGCCTTTTCTTAACTTTGAGGGTCCTCACGTAGTCCAAGAGTTATTAGGAAAATGAGTCAGTATTGGGGCCTTTTCTCTGACTCAAATAGTCGGTGTTGTGAATGGGTCAGTTGGTCTCTCTTGGGGAGGAGGTCCCCATGTATTCCTTGGGACGGATGAATGCATGGGTTGGAAAACGAAGAGTAAAAGAATGGATATTTGAAAACTATGTTTTAAACTGTTTCTTTTTGTCCACTCAAAAGTTTTCATTGTTTTTGGTGACCTTCTAGGATCACTGTAGGGAATTTGAGACTCGAGAGGCATAGGCATGAACTATTGACATTTGTGTTATCTCTTGTTTGGCAGGGTTTCTGTTAGACGAGAGCAGGGCCTGAGGGTACTTTTGTTCTGTAATCGGGTGGGGTCCTGTCAGATGCTGCTAAAGAGGTTAGCTAGAACGTCGTTTGCTGGAAACATCCATGGGTGGTGGTACCTCGACATGAGAAAGGTACTGTGGATGCGTCTCATGAGGCGTTTGACCGATCTTCTCTCACAGTGACAATTCGTTCTCCTAGGGGAAGGTGAACTGAACTGGTTAGAGCTATTTGTAGTCTCCGTAGGACATTCTGCTCAGGGTTTCCCTCACGTCGTGGTAGATCCTAATTCCTTGCTAGCCCTTTCATCGAACAATCAAAAACCCTTAGGCTTTGTCTATAACCTCAATTGTATTAGAGTCCTTATTTTTTCCCGTTGCGTGGAATACGCACTTGTCGTGTTTTGCATAGTAGACCACGACCTGCTCAGCCCTATTAGCTTTCTCTTTAGTCTGGAGGAAGACCAGCTTGGCTTGAGCGATTTTCAACTGTGTCAGTACGTTGATGTATTACGCATTCAGCATCTGGCATTGTACCTTGGCCCGAGTCCCATTACGCATGATCTAAGTCATATTCCACTATAGCTTATGAAGTGTTAGGGTTAAATTAGGAGAGGTGTCCCTCGTTATCCGGTTTCCTTATCTGGACCTGATTTTGATATCTCTTGTGTCAACCTGCATGCTTACTAGCTACTTAGGAGAATGGTGCTCGTCTTAGTTCAGATTTGTGTCCTTGGATTAATGTAACGACCCGGACATTCAAAAAAGGAAAATTTGGAAAATTTGAATGAAATGACGATTTTGCCCCAGGAATAGGGCGAACAGTTGACTTTTGGTTCGAGCAGTCAAACGGACTTTGACCGATGACTATGACGTAGTTCGGGACGTCACGAGTTGATAGACAGGGTCACGTCCGATTCCGATATTCGAGGAGAAAGTTATGATGTTCGGAAGTTTAAGGGTAATTTGGTAAATTGGTTAAAAAGGCGCCATTTTTTGACTTTTGATTGGGACTGTGTTTGGAGTTTCCGTAAGTACCGTTGGATAGGTCTCGAGACGTTGAATCCGTAGACAGGCGGCATGCGTCAATCGGGGTTCAGAGGGAAAAGTTATGAACCTCGGAATGCTAAGGGAATTTTGGTAATTAACCATGAAATGGCATTTTGGTCAATTGTGTTTTAGGGGGGGCAACTTTCTCCTTTATCTAATGTGATGAATTAGCTATTGGGTGACTCACGTTGTTCTTTAAGTGACACATGTCACTTGGCAAAGAGAGATTAGTGGCCTGAAGATATACTTAGGTACTAATTTGAATTATCAAATCGTGTGTGTGTGAAAAACAGAGTATGAACAAAAGCTATAATTGATCTCAAGGTGGAGATTGAACTCTTGGGCTGGGATTTTGAGGAATTAAATGAAATCCAGAGAGAAAAACGAAAGGATATCGAAGGAGGATTGATGGGCTTTGAACCCAGTTGTACCTAGACTCAAACCCGAAAACCCTTGATAAACCTTCAGATTGAAATTAAATTTGTGGCCATTTATGAGTGAAATTGACATCGAATTAAGCCTCCTGAGATCATTTCGAGTCAAACGTAATCAAAAACGAAAGAAAAGGACGTCGTTTTGACTGAGAACAGACATGGCAAGAACTGGAAAATTCAAGGATTAGGTCGTGTAATTAGAGAGGTTGGATGTTGAAATTGAGCTTGGAAGTATGTTTATATGGCTCCTGCGAAGCTTCTGAGTGAATCAATTGCACTATTTCGATTGAAATTGATGAAGTTCGAAGATGAACAGTGGTTACATGTTCTTCGATATTTCGAACTCGAAGTCGACTGGATTAAGGTAAGTTCCATTGAAATTAAGTTTACAGTGTAACGCCCCGGACGTTCTGGAAATGTAATATTATAAAATATTGAATAAAATGACGTTTTTACCCCTGTGATTTGTGTGGTCAATTTGTTGACTTTTTGATTGGGGGATCGAACGGACGTTGAACGATGACCGTGACGTAGTTCGGGACGTCACGAGTTCATAGACAGGTGGCACGTTCGATTCGGACGAACAGGGTGGAAGTTTTGATGTTCGGAAGTTCAGGGGCATTACCGTAATTGGGCGTTATTAAGGGGAAAAGTTGACTTTTTGTTTGACAATTGATATGCATTTGACTCGAAGACCGTTATGTTCGTCTCGACGCCCCGAGTACAACGACAGGCGGCACACTTGAAACGGACGTCGGATGACCGAGTTATGGGTCACGGAAGCTGGAGGGCAATTTGGTAATTATTGCACAGAGGGGCATTTTGGTCATTTTCACGGCGGTTACTGTAGCACCACCGTGAAAAACAGAGTGCGGCCGTGGAGCTTTGTGCGTGCAATTGTTTATGGCTAAGTGGACTGGTGAGTGGGGTTTAGTTTATGAATTTTGAGATTGTGGGAAGCATCCATGCGTGTCTGGGCTGAGACAGATTGCACGGGAGAGGTTTTAATTTGTTCTTGGGGTCTGTTTGCGGGAGGCAACTGCGCAGTGACCAGCTGAGGGATTCTCACGGGTTGTCGTCTCACTGCGATCGATTAACTGAGTTAGAGGTTGTGGGGAGGTCATTTTGGTTCAGTCTGGGAGCTGAGAGTGTGAGGAACTGTGAGAGGAGCCGTGAGGAAACATTTTCGGGTTTTTGGAGGGAAGTTTCAGGGTTCAATTCCTACGGTTTTGGGGCCAAACTAAGGACACTGAGGGACTTCTGGGAGTGAAAGGATCACGTTGGTACAAGTTTTGGGTGAGGACGACCACTGTTGGCCCTAGAACCCAAGTGCTGCGCAGGGAGGAACCAGTTGGAGGGAAAAAATCCCATTCAATTTCTGGATCCTGTTGATCGAAACCAAAGGCCGTGTTAGACTTCTGGGGCCACTTCGAGCACAACCGTGCAAGAATTGAAGGAGGAGGAGGACAGTTTGGCCGGGAACCTGAGTCTCAGTTTCAGGGGAAAACCAGTGCTGAGGACGACGACTTCCAGGTAACGGCGAGCTAAATTGTTAGTGCCATTGTGTTCGTATGGGTCCCTTTATGCTACTGGTGAAATTAATTTGGAAATGGAACCGTGTAGGGTGAGTTCCAGAAGTCGACTTGTTCGACTGTTCAAGGTTGAGTTGGGTCGATTTGGTGTCAGTCGAGGCTAGTCATTAACACAGACCTGAAATTAATGAGTTAGAGAAGATAATAGGATCAAAAACGAGAGGAATTGATTGAGAATTGAGCTTGAACTAGTCGGGTTGAGTCACGGGTAACAGACCCGTTTATCAGTCTAACCGGGTAAGAACGATGACACTGTAGCTTGGCGCGTGGCCTTCACGCGCAGCCACTTTGGGCGGCGCGTGACGGCGCGTGCGATGTCATCTCCGATCACGGTCAACATGGAAATTGTTCCTTTCAGTCTAATTAACATTTTTCCCTTTAGGATTCGAGTTGTTCGGGAGTCGTTCGGGATAATCTCGGGAGCCCGGAAGTTTAGGTCCTTAAGGTTTATTTCGCCGAAAAATCCGGGAAATTAGGGAAAAATCTTACGAGCTATTTGAGGATGTTTGTAACCCTTCTTGTACATTCTTACAGGCCCGGACACTTCCGAAGCTACGGAGGAGCGCGCGGGACGCGATTGACGCGTCCTAAAACCGTGAGTGGACTTTTGACTTCTAAATTGGGCATGCATGACTATTTTGCTTATTTATCTCGTGGTTTTACATATGGTTTTATAATGGTGATTATAATACATCGGTTTTACGTGTTTTCTCGTTTTTCGAGATATTTATCGTATTTCACGCATTTCGAGATTACGGTTTTTGCTATTGCATGCGTGATGATTTTGATGAAGTACCTGGATATGAATATGCATGTTTCGGATTTATGATGTTTGATCACATTGTGAAGTAATTTTTGGAAATTGCATGTGTTGGAATTTGCATGTGAATTCGGACATAAGTACTGTTATGATGAGAAATGTTTTCGGAATAATGTTGGAAAACGGTTTGTGATGAATCCTGGTTTATTGTGTTTAAAAACGATTTTGGGTTTAAAGACCCGGTTAATGGTTGGATCTGGTTTTGGGTTTAAAGACCCGGTTATTTAATGACGGGGGCGGGCCCGAAAATTGAGTTTAAAGACTCGTGAGTTTAAAGACTCGATTATTATGATACCCCCGAGGCCTATTAATCATGTTTTGAGTTTAAAGACTCGTTGATATCCCAGGAAGGCCTAGTGTTGAGTTTAAAGACTCGGATGGATCCAACGGCATAATTGTGGTTATTGATTCACGGTTTACTTGATTTGTGCAATTAACGTTTCAAAATGACGGTTTCTGAAACCTGGCATTATTAAATGGTTTTTACATGAATTATGGCGATCCTTTGTAACGTTTTTCATGTGTTTCGGAAAAAGAGTTTTCAAAAGTTAATATGAAAATTTTGAATATTTGGTTATGCATGTGTGTTACAAAACTGGAGGGCGAACCCGATTTCGGAAAAACTGTTTTTCCTGTAAAACTTATGTTTCGGTCCACTCACACTTTGTTGTGTTAATATCCCTCCAGGTCGTGGTACAAGTGCGGGGGCAAGCGCCGAGGCAGAGGCGGAGGCATAAAGTTTTCCGTTGCGGAGTAGTTAGTTCACAGAGTAGGACTTGTTTCTCTAACTTGTTTTGTAATATCGCTCTGTGAAGTTGTGGACTTGACGTCCAGTCGGATGTATTTGTTTAATCTCCCTGGTCTGACAATGGGTGTGTTGTAATATTAATTAGTTTTCCAGTTTTTGGATTCGATTGTCAGACGGGAGCAGGATGCTTCTCGATTATCGAGGCGATAATCGGGGTGGGTCCTGTCATACAGAACTTTAATTGGACCTAAAAAAAATGCTATTGGCTTGATCAATTTTGAAATTCAATCGAGAATTGACAGAGAACTGGTAGGGTCGTCTCGCGGGCTAAAGGACCCGTTTTACAGGTATCCGGGTCGATAAGATGAACAGTACCCTGTTACTATAACAGGCGCGTGAGTGGGAATTTTGAGGTGAGTTTAACATGACTTTTGTCCTATTTAATGTAACGAAAATTTTGGCACTGGTTTTGAGGAAATCGGACACCATTTCGATATTATTTCGAGGGTCCGAAGGTTTATGTTACGTTTAAAATACGTATTTAAATCCCGGAAAAATTAGGGGAAAATTATGGGAAGTATATTGAGATGTTAGTGACCCTTGATAATGATTTTGGACAGGAATGGTGACTTCCAAAATTTACGGAAAAACGTGCACCTCGGAAAGTGAGCGATGTGGACGATGTGTGAGTGGACTTTTGTTTTCTACCCTGAATGCATGCATATATGTTTTAAATGCTTTATGATATGCTTTGAAATGCTTTGGCATGATTGACGTTTCGATGTGATGATTTCTGAATTTTGGGAATAGTATATTATTTTATTTGATTTTGGGCACGATTTTCGAGAAAACTGTGAAACTGTTGTTTTGGGCGAAGGCCCGTGATTTGAGATTTTTTTTTTTACTCGGATTATGAGTCTGGAAATTAATTTGGTGAAATTGTAATGTTTTTAGCTATCTTTTATGGATTTATATGAAATTGGCAACTGAGATTGCGATTGCACGGATTTGCATGAAAATGATATTTTGGGCTTGAGACCCAAGTGGATAGTGATTTTGACTCGGATTTGGAGTCACATGTGAATATGATGAAATTGATGATTTTGATTTATAAAGTAAATTCTGGACACTGTTTTTATGATGGATCTGTGGAACTTGCTTTGTGAAATGAGATTACTGGATTTGATTTGAGATTTGAATGGTTTTAAAATGAGATTACTGTATTTTGTGACTGTTCCACATACACCATCCTCTGTGATTTGATAGTCTCCTCCAGACGTCGTAGATCCTAGAGTAGTCACGATCCACTGCCTGGAGATGAGTAGCTCTGAGGGATTCTCGATCTGAGGAGTGGGAGATTATGATGATATCCTCCAGACGTCGTAGATCCTAGAGATGATATCACCCCAGACGTCGTAGATCCTGGAGTGAGACATCCTAGTTGCACACGTTGCATTGATATCGTGACGGGTTACTTGGATATTGAGATTGGATATTGAGGATTGGTGGTATTATGATTTATTGATATTTGTGTCCAGATACTTTATATCGTGCACTGATTTGATGAACATGATTTTTATGGACCATGGGAAACATGTTTTGATTTTATCGGTCCACTATTCATACTTGATTTATTTCACACTATGACTCATGTTTTATGATATGCATGCATGTTTGTGAAACTGGAGGGTAAGAATGTATTTTGATAAAAGTATTTCTAAAACTTTGTTTTGTCCACTCACACCTTTTCTGTTTTATTGAACCTCCAGGTCGTGGCGCGATGATCGAGGCTAACCGGGAGGTGGAGGCATGAGTGGGCACATGTGCAGTTATCCCTTGTTTGACAAGTGCTGAGGGTAATTCCGGAACTTGAGTTAACTTGTCAGACGGGAGCAGGACCGGACACGGTTATCTATGCCCTTCGTGGACGGGTCCTGTCAATTAAACTATCAAAAAAGGACAGATTGGTCACCAGTTAGAAGTAAGCACCATTATAGTGCTGGCCTAAGGGTACTCTGATGCTCAATTCAATGTAGGTTGATGTATACAAGGTGTATGCAGTAAATAGTAATTTGCAAGTAGATGTGAATAGTAAAATTTAGTTACTTTTTTTGAGGAAATGTGACCCTTTTTAAATGGATGTGCAAGGGGAGAATAATGAATAATTTCGATGTGAGAGAACATGCTCGTATTTTGGGACTAACATGTGGTATCCTTGAATGATGGTGGAGATTCACTCACCTATTAGCTGATGAATAACCCTTGCTAGTGTTTTTTGGTTTTGTGGGCTTCGGCCCATGTGTTCCTTCAGCTCATAAGTGGGTCTTGGGCATGAGGTATTATGCACATTGGGTCTGGTTTAATATGTTATCAACATACACAATCAAAGCCATAAATTTTCCATTTTGTTTCTCTAGGAAAAAAATGTGATCTGAATTACTCTAACGTTAACCAAATTCTTTCATAGATATTGTAAACCTTCCAAACTACGCATAAGGAGACAGCTTTAAGCCATATAAGGGCTTCATCAACCAACATACCCCTTTTCTGGATTTACCAATAGATCGAACCCTAGGAGCCATATCCATATAAATCTCCTCAATCGGATCACCATGTAGGAATGCATTCTTCACATAAAACTGATGCAAGGGAAAGTTCAAAGTTGGAGTCAAAGACAAAAGAACACAGACAATATTTATTTTAGCCACTAGCACAAAGGTGTCTATGTATTCAATTGTATATGCTTGAGTATAGCCCTTTGTTACCTTGCCTTGTATTGATAAGTTCTTCAACCAACTTTATACTTCACTGCATATACCCACTAACATCCCACAAGTCACTTACCAGGGACAAATCCACTACCTCCTATGTGGAATTCTCCTTCAATGACTTCAATTCTTCTTCCATGGTTGCATTCCAACGAAGATTTGCTAAAACATTGTACACACTGTTAAGAATAGATACAATAGACAAAAGATTCAAAAGTGACTTATTTGATTATGTTAGACTGTTGGTGTACTCGTATTTTCCAAGGGATGTAACACTGTATGCTTATTTTTTCACCTAGATCAACTCCATATATGGGTTTAAGAATAGCTAGGATAACATGAGTAGGAAGTTCACAGGTGGGCTAGACAATCGGGATCAATGATAACTGATTATGGTGATAAAGAGAGTTAGGAAGTGTCTTTAATGGCAGTCAACTGACTATGGATTTACAGAAGGTGAACTAGTCGGTGGTGCTATGACAACTGGGATAAATTCATTCTCAACTGTGTCTGACCCCCTTTGCGAATAAGCACCACTTATATCCAACAATTCACCACATGAGTCCAATATATCATAGAGGTAGTATCTGGAACACCAGACGTTAGAGTCTGAACTTTTAACTCTCTCTCCCCTAAAGTGAAGACATATGAGACTCATAATACATAGCATGCTCATGAAACACAAAATACATGGTAATATACATCTTACCAGTATGGGAATGATAACATATACCCTTTCTGATTAGATGCACATCCGATAAAGACACAATGTAATGCACGTGGATGAAGTTTTCTTCTCTGCTACTTATAGAGATGGACAAATGGGTCACAACTAGACACATATGGCGGAATATTAGTAGTGGATGGGGTGGAACTGAGAATAGAAAACACCTAAAAGGGTGCTTGGAAGCCCACAAAATGGAACGGAACATGATTTATGAGATAAACAGCAGAGGTGAGAGCTTTTCCCTAGTATGAGATAGGCCCAACAAGGTTGCTCAGACTACCTAGACTAGATGATGATTCTTTCTTTTAGCTACACCATATTTTTGAGGTGTACACAAGCATGTCATCTGCTGCATAATCCCATGAGAACCTAGAATCTCACGCAAATAAGAATTGACATATTCACCACCATTATCATTGCGAACAATCTACATCTACGACTGAAAATGAACAAACACCATTTTTTGAAAGGCCTTACACAAAGATGCAACTTCTTTGATTTCATCAAGCTCACCCAAGTCATTCTAATGCAGTCATCAATAAAACTCACAAACGAATATGCATAGCTCATAGTAGTAAACTTTTACTTAAAGTAGGTGGAAAAAAAGTACGATGACCCTTTGCAAGTTCACAAATATCAAAAGCAAAACTAGAAACATTAATCATAGTAAATAATCTAATTAATAACTTCTTTAGATAACCAAAAAAGGCATGCCCAAGGTGACAATGCCATAACTAAACTAGTGGACTCTCTTAATTTTTCTTTTTAGGAGCTTCAACTGCTAGAGATTTAGTTAACAAACTAGTACAATCTGATGTTAGCTCTAGGTCATACAACTTCCCCTTCCTAACTTCATAAAAAATTGTATGTCGGGTCCCAATGTCCTTAAAAATACACAAGGAAAGCCAAAAAATGACAACACAATGTAAGGCCATAGTTATTTGTGCAACATACAGTAAATTATAATCAAGGGATGGGACAACAAGAACAGTATAAAGGTTAAGGTTATTAGAGAGAGAAACTGTCCCTTCCCCAAACACAGAGATGGCTTCACTTTAGCAACATTAACCTCTCTATGGGTGGAAGGTTTCAGGCTTTCTACCTACTGAATTCATAAGGAATATGTGTCAAAGCACCAAAATAAATTATCCACGTATTATTTAAAATAGATGTAGAAACATTTAGAACCTACCCATCTTGACTAGTTGCGTAGATTAGTACAAACGGTTTCTCAACAACATTGCCGACATTAACTTTTGCTTTAGCAATAGAGGCATGCGATTTGTAACATCGAGGATCACGAGATTTATCCTAATCATTGAGACTGCTAATAAGTTCAAAACATGTCTCTTTATAATGACCCTTGAGTTTGTAACGAGGGTACCTAGTTGTTGAGACTAATAGATTATGATGCCAATAAGAATGTATTTGGGAATAATAGCTTATGCTCTCTTAAGAGGAATTATATATTGTGCAAGTACACCTAAAGTCGAATACAATAAATTAGAATAAATCCCTTGTTAGATAGTATAGTGTTGAGATTAATGTTCAAAATGGCGCTAGGCACTCCTAGGGCGGTTGATAAGGGCCTAACGCCTCGGCGGTTAGGCGGGGGCCTATGTGGTTTTTTTTAAGATAACAAATTAATAATATATTGAATACTAACCTAGTGCTTTTGGTCTAAATTGAGCTATACTGCTTTGTCAAAGTGTGAAGTTCATTATGTCTACTGCAATGGCTCTACTTAAGTTAGATACTAGTTTTGTGTCTCCAAAGTTGGATGATACCAATTACATTTCTTGGAATACTAAGATTCAAAGATTGTTGGAAAGTTTTTATCTATTTGGGTATTTGGATGGTATAATTCATGCGCTAACTCTGTCTCAGAGATCTTTCAATCACGGATTGATATGGATACAACTCTGTTGAACATGCTTATTGCCACAATATATGAAGAAGAATTCACCAAGATAATTTCCTGTGAAACATCTCATTCAGCTTGGATCACTCTTCAAGAGCATTACTTTTCAGTGTCTGAAGCCGATCTGATGCATTAAAGAGTAATCTTCAAACCTTACAATACCGCAAAAATTCCATTGAGGCCTTTCTGAATAGAATTAGGACAGCAAGACAATGTCTTGCTAGTGCTGGTGTCATGGTTCCTAAGAAAGATATTATCTTGATTACTCTCAAACGATTCCCAATTTCAAATCATCTATTGAAGTGTCATATCCGAACATGCAAGGTACTAGTTATCCTATTTGAGTAATGGAATCTGCTGCTAGCTAAAGAGGTCGATTTGTAACAAGCAGTTGTTCACCTTCAATCCTAAGATTCTTTTCCCAATACTTTGATTGATACTCAAACTCTACGGTGTAATACACAGCAAGACACATAACCATGGGAGTCTTGGGATGGCTACTATGCCAAAATTTATTCTCACAATAAGGTTTTCGATTCTTTTGGAAATCCTGGTTATAGTGGGGAGATTTTTCCGTCCAATGATGATTTTCTTCCAAGTGATTTCTCTTTCGACACTTGCAATTTTCAGGTCTCTCTTATTAATTTTCTCCATACTATCTTATGATGTTGTTGAACAACTTATTTCTTATGCTGTTGTTAGGCTTGTTGTATTGTTTCTGTCACAATTTCATGATGGAGCGACCCTACATGAGTTGTAGGGGGATGGTGTTACATGCCTGATCATAAATTCGAAATCACAAATATGAAATAACCAAACTACCCCCATGAGTGTGTCGATATCTTCGTTTCTGGGCTACTTACTTGGTGTTGGGTTAGAGGGTGTGTTTTGCTAGCCAAAATAATCTATTAAGCCCAAGATTGATCCTTTTGTAGCTAAAGCCTTTAGCATGGACTTTTCAACCCAAGCCTAGGAGATTAAGCCCAAACCTATAGGCTTGCAAACAAGCATTAAGGAACAAAATCTTTCCCTTATGTTTTGTGGGATGAGCCCATTTTCCTAGCTAGCCCAATGGGAAGCCCAAGAGATACCCAATTGTTCACACTTCCTGATGTACCAACCCCCTAGCCAAGCTCTTTCTCGATTTCTCTAGATGCAACTAGCATCGTGCCTCCACTCTGCCAAGTGACTCGATCAACACATAGCAACTATACGACCCTCGAACCCCAAAAACTGAGAACCCATTTTCCTCTCCTATCCCACCATTTCTAATGGCAACACCATCCTCCCCTTTGATGCCATCAAACCATTTTACAGCAACCATGAGCATTCTATGCTCACGACATCGATTAGAGGCCATGTGTAGAGAATACCAGCCCCATAAGACTCAACTGAATCCCATACCGCACCATAGCTTTGGTGTGTGACCCTCTTGATGGTCGAACTAGCTCAAGATTCCTAGAGAAACGATATGACCAGATTAGGGAAGCTCGACCCAATTGTGATCGGAGAGTTCAACCTGCTAACTTTGTATTCAAATCTAGTTAATTCCAATCCATTTTGATGTTATCATCCTAGTCACAATGAGACCTTCATCTTAGACTAATTGCATGCTATGTTTGTGTGGGAAACGTTGATGGCAACCTCGCCGGAATTCCAGACATGTTATTTCCTCTCGACCCTTTACTAGACAACCAGGTAACCCATTAAACCCCCAACCATAATTAATAGACTCATTGGGTCATTAGCTTGGTTGCAATACGTTTGCATTCCATTTTGGGTGCGAGATTGATAGTGGAGCTCGGTAGACCACGATGGTCTGAGTTATAGGCCGAGACTTTCCCAGCGAGTTTGACGTCAGAGTAGGTAGATTCAAGACCTAATAACTCGATTTTCGTAATCTAGATGTCGCGTAGATCATTTTGGTGTATTTTCATGCAGAAATCGAGGAGTTTTACACCTTGCTAGATTCTAGAATTTTCTAGCAAAAAATTCAGATTCCAGACACTGTGGACGGCGACTTTGACGGTGGTCCAATCATTGTCTCCGAAAATGTTCTGGAGACGGCGGCCACCGTTAGTCAATCGTTAGTCAATAGCTGGTCAACGTATAACCTAATGATCAACCTAACGGACTATTAATGACATGATTATCGAGCGTGCTTGATTTCCTTAATTGGATTAATTAGTGATAATTATAAATATACTCACTTAATGAAATGTCCTTGAATATGCTTGTGTGTGACATGTGATGTGAACCAAAGGTTCCTCAACTTAACCCTTTTTGTAGTTGAAGTTGTTTGAAAGCCAGGGATCAAGGGTGTCAGGACCGGCCCCGAATCCCCTGGGATTAACGTGGGACCAGCCTGATCCCGTCTGACACGAAGTGTCAGACCAGGGAAATTCCATCTCTAGCCCTCGTTGGGGCTGTTAGAGTGGGTCAGGATCATAGGAGAAGGGGAGTGATGTCTCGTCTCTGCTACAGCCCGCATCCGCGTTCAACCTGAAGGGCATTAAAACACGAAAACTGTGAGTGGACAAAATAATAATTTATTAAAAACCTTTTCATACAAAGACATTTATGCCCTTCATAAAACATACGCATGCATTCCAAAAACCGTTCATTAAAACATTCATAAAATCATTCCATTTATCAAACATATTCTTGAAATCATTCAAGGGTTCATGCCCGGCTCCCATAAAATGTCATGACCCACAAACACCTTTCAAAGGTTCATGCCGGTTCCCATAAACCATCATGAACCGTAAATCTATTTGGGTTCTCGACCCGAAATCACAAAGAACCAAAATCAAAACATGGGAGCTCAACCCAATTCACATCACGTGGGTCTCAGCCCAAAACCATTCTCAAAACATCGAATACGGGGTCTCTGCCCCAAATCACATTCTAAATCATAAAACACAGGGTCTCCGCCCTCAAATCACTTTTCCATAAAATCTCATACGTACTCGTATGTATAACCCATCCCACGCACTTCCGGAGAAGATGCCAACTCGGGGCACACAGCCCCTAGGGAACACATCCCCGATATAGTCACGATATCAAATTTATACTAGTGTGCACACTACTCGACGTCTCACTCCGAGTCTTCTCCCAGGAATCACCATCTGGGAGGCTCAATCACTAGATCTAGTCCGAGCTCTCTCTCTAGATCTAGTCCAGACATATCTCCGGAAACTGGTCCGGGACCACATCAAGTAACCTCCACTCTTGGAACGGGATCCCTATGGGGATACCCACTCTGGTCTGTGGATCGTGACTCTCAGGTCGACGCTGGAGGAGACCATATAAACATATGGAGGGTTCATTCATTTCAAATACTTTCTTTCTTTTTCTCTTTCTTTCTCAAAACTCATTTCTCAACTGGGTCTCCTGCCCGATTCATTTCAATAGGATTCCTCGAATCTGATTGAAATCCATTTCACAGGCCTCGGCCTAAATCGTCAGTTCAACAGGGTCTCATGGGCGAATTCTCATTTCATAAATTGAACTGGGTCTCAAGCCCGATTTCACAGTCAACAGGGCCTCAAGCCCGATATCACGACTAACTAGGCCCTAAGCCCGAAACCATAACCCAACGAGACCTCACGTCCGATTTCACAACCAACGGGGCCTTAAGCCCGATATCTCAACTAAATGGGTCTCAGGTTCGATATCATAAATCAACGGGGCATCAAGCCCGATAGTAACCCTAATTGGGCCTAAAACCCGAATTGTAAACAAACTGGACCCTCGGCTCGATCGTATAACACAAATGGACCCTCGGTCCGATTCCTCGTCAATTCAAATGGACTTCAAGTCTGAGAGTTCATAAATTAAATGGGTCTCGTGCCCAATTTCATATTTCTAAATCGGAAATCCATTTATTAAACCCTCGTTGAAAACCTAGAACGTATATGCATTGTATAAAATCGTAAATCTCGAAATACGTGCAAATACGTAAATCGTAGGCTACCACAAACAAATGCACTCACGGCATCACAAAACATATATTAAAACAATTATAAAACAATTATGCATGCATCAATTTCGAAAGAAGGGTCCACTCACAGACCGTCAGAAGCCGCGCCTCGATTTGCGTGCCATAGGCTCTCCCGAGCCAATCACTATCACTGGGACTTCCAACCCTGTCCAAATTTTAATAGAAGGTTACTAACTACTTAATTAACCTCCCATTAAATCCCCGTAATTTTCTCGAACTTTTAACTATTTTTAAACCAATCCTAAACCTTCGGACAGCCCGAAACTTATTGAAACGATGTCCGATTGACACGAGACCAGTCCCAAAATGTTCGTTACATCGAATATATGATTTCGTATGTTGAACACTTTCCCAAATTATGCCCACGCACCCTCACGCGCCCCAAGAGTGGGATATGCACTGTTCATCTTCTCCAGCAGTTAGACCGGTCCAGCCTGTGCAGCCAGTTCAGGCGTTTTCCCTCCCTGTTTTCGGTCCGTTTTCCTCCTAATTAATTCTAAACTTCCTAATAGGATACTAGGAACTTTTTTGGATGATCAAAACGAAGAAAACACCTAGAACCCGAGGTTTGATTTTTGAACCTCACGGTTCAGTTTTCCCAGCTCCTCCCCACAGCGTCACAGCCACTAACCACCACCCAAAAACATCTTAATAGCTCCCTAATAACCGCCTAAGCTCATCCTAATCATCTAAAATCAACCATAACAACGTAATGGAAAAATGGATTGAAAATGGTTTAAGCCGATACCTTCTCGGTTTTGTGGCCTCAGCCGTGCACGGCGGCGGTTCCTGGCCGGCCACCATCCTCCACAGTCTTCTCCACACTCTCTAGTCTCCCCAGTAATCATCTGGGTTAAGGGTTTGGTTTGGTTTGGAAGAATGAGATTGGGTTTGGATGTGGGGAAGGAAGAAAATGAATGATCGATGAAGAATGGTGAGATGCATGAAGAAAAACGTTGGCCAGTGGATGGGTGACACCTATCACTCATCCATTGGTCCACTGAAAAGCAACTGGGCCCACTAAAGTCCAAAACTCAAGTCGTCTCGTAAAACGCGCAATAGTACTTTCGTACTTCCGTGAACGGTAACTTCTCCATCTAACGTCTGAATTCGACGTGCTGCCTGTCTATGGATTTGTATCGTCTCGATCTACATAATAGTCTTCGGCCCTTGTCCATCGGACCTCTCGGGTCAAAAGTCAACTTCCCGCTCCTATTCGACTAAATTACCAAAATGCCCTCAAACTTCTGAACGTCATAACTTCTTCCTCGAATGTCGGAATCGAGCGTGCCACTTGTCTATGAACTCGTGACATCACGAACTACGTCACAGTCATAGGCAAAGTCCATTTGACCTCGTGAAAGAAAAGTCAACGATTCGCCCATTTCAGGGGCAAAATCGTCATTTCACCCGAACGTATGCTAACCCTCGTTTAATCTCCGATTAGTCTTGCTAATCCGTCATTAATTCTTAATTAATCCCATTAATTCGGGACTGGTCATCACAAACTGACAGGACCCATCCCAATCCCCCCGGGATTAGTGCGGGATGACCCTGCTCCCGTCTGACACGAAGTGTCAGACAAGGGATATTTCCGACCTTTTCCCTCCCGGGCTATCAGAGTACGCCAGGATCCGGAGGAGGTATGTGATATCTCGGTCTCTACTACAGTCCACATCCGATGTCAACCTGAAGGGCAGTCAAAACATTAAAAGTTGTGAGTGGACAAAACAAGAGTTTATAAAAACATTTTAACGAGAAGACATTTGTACCCTTCACTAAAAAGCATGCATGCATTCGAAAACCATTTATCAAACCGTCCATTAGGGCCTTAGAGCAAAATCATAAGAAACCAAATACACAGGCCACTGCCCAAATCCATGAAGATACCAAACACATGGGCCACTCCCCAAATCCGTGAAGATACCAAACACACGGGCCACTGTCCAAAACCTGTGCACATCACATATCACATATTTATATCACATACACATATAATTCACACAACCAATCCTGTCACGGTTTCCAAAGCTACGTGTGTGCTACCCAGGTCTCAATCCGAGTCTTCTCAAAGTCAAGATCAATTTCCGCAGACCACTGACCCTACCCGAGGTAATAGTAATCATAGCCTTCCTGAGAGTAAGGAACCAACTGGGGGGTGACTCCACTCAGTCGGTGCTCCGTGACTACTCCGGGGTCCACCCAGGCCACCGACCCTCCCCGGAGGAGATAATAGAAGTAAAGGATGGTATATCAATACATATATATACATAACATAAACATTCATGCCCGGTTCCCTTGAACCGTCATGATCCATAACATCCATTAACCAGGGTTCATGCTAGTTCCCATAAACCTTCATGAACCAGAATGACCTGACAAAGGTTCATGCTGGTTCCCAAAAACCGTCATGTACCATAACGACCGACAAGGGTTCATTCTGGTTCCCATAAACCATCATGAACCACGATACCATAACAAGGGTTCATGCTGGTTCCCATAAACTGTCATGAACCTGAAAATCCATTTAAGGTTCCCTGACCTGAAATCAAAACCGTAAAGTAACCTGGATCTCGTGCCCCAACATAGGACATCAGCTGGGCACCGTGCCCGAAATCTGAGGTCATATGCCCGAGACAAAACCAATTGGGTCTCATACCCGAGTTTATCCTTTTGGAAATCCAAAACCATTTCATTTAGACCAATACATAAATATAGACTTGTATAGGCACCGTATAGGGCCAAAATCTCGAATTACGTGCCTATACGTAACCACACATCCTAATGCACTCATGACATCACAAATAAGTATTTAAAACATATAATAAACATTTATGCATGCACCAATTTAGAAAACAAAGTCCACTCACAGACCGTCCGAGCTGCCGCCTCGATTTGCGTGTCATAGGCTCTCCCGAGCCAATCGCTATCACCGGGACTCCCAAACGTGTCCATATTTTAATAGAAGGTTTGTAACGACCCGTCCCAAATTCCTAGATTAGATTAGTGACTAATCACGATTAGTGAGGTTAATTCGTGATTAGTTGGGCAAAATTGGATGAACGATGCAAAATGACCGTTTTGCCCCTAGGCGGTGGCAAAATGTTGACTTTTTGATCGGGGAGTCAAATGGACTTTGACCGATGACCGTGACGTATTTCGTGACATCACGAGTTCATAGACAGGTGGCACCTTCAATTCCGACGTTCGAGGAGGAAGTTATGACGTTCGGAAGTTTTGGACCATTTTGGTAATTTTGGTTAAAAAAGGGCAAAAGTTGACTTTTTGACCGAGAGGTCTGATGTTCGAGGGCCAAAGACCGTTACGTAGATAAGGACGATACGAGTCCATAGACAGGTGGCATGTCGAATTCAGACGTTCGGCGGCGAAGTTACGGTTCACGGAAGTTCAAGTGCATTATTGCACGAATTACGAAATGGGTTAACTTTTGGACTTTAGTGGGGCCCAGATATTTAATGGAGGCCTAATGGACGAGTGAAAAGGGTCACCCATCCAATGGACATCCGAATTGATTCATGCACCGTGCATTCCATCTCCATTTTCTTCATTTCAAAACCATTCCCCGACCTCATTTTCTCACCCCAAACATTCACCCCAAAACCCATCCAACCCTTATCCTATGATCTGGACTGAGGACAGACTGAAGTGAGGATGCTGAGGAGGTTGCTGGGCAGCCAGAACCGCCGTCCACGGCGGCGAGAGGAGGAGAAACCCGCAAGGTACCCGGTTAGCCCATTTTGATCCATTTTTCCATTTTTGATGTTTTGGGTCCGTTTTAATGGTTTTAATGAGTCCATTAGGATGCAAGGGACATGTTAGGAAGGTTTTAGGAAGCTAGGGACGGCTGTGAAGCCATGGCTACATTTTGGGAACTTTGAACCGTTTGGTTCAAAATCGAACCATAGGATTTAGGTGTTTTTAGGTTGTTTTAAGGATTGTAATGGCTAGAAAACATCAAAATAGGAAGAAAGGAACCAAAAAGGAAGAACTAGGATGAAAAATGGGGTGTCTAGGGTCGTGAACCGGTCACGCCGGTCCAGTTGGACTGGCCAAACCAGTTGAACCGGTCCAGCACAGTAAAACCGGTCTGTTGGAGCTTGCTGATGATGAACAGTAACTAGGGTCTTCTTGGAGCGCGCGTGGTCCATAATTTGGGGAAGTGTTCAACACATGAAATCTTCTGTTCGATGTAATGAAGATTTTGGGACTAGTCTCGCGTCAATCGGACATTGTTTCAATAGCTTTCGGGGTGTCAAAAGCCTTAGGCTCGGTTTAAAAATAGTTAAAACTTCGGGAAAATTACGGGGCTTTGGTAGGAGGTTAATTAAGTAGTTAGTAACCTTATATTAAAATTTGACAGGTTTGGGAGTCCCGGTGATGGTGATCGGCTTGGGGAGCCGTACGGCACGAAAATCGAGGCGGCAGCTCGGATGGTCTGTGAGTGGACCTTGTTTTCTAAATTGGTGCATGCATAAATGTTTATTATATGTTTTAAATACTTGTTTATGATGCCATGAGTGTATTTGGAAGTGTGGTTACGTATAGGCACGTATTTCGAGGTTTCGGCCCTATACGGTGCCTATACGGGTCTGTATGTCTTTCTTGGTCTTAATGAAAAGGTTTTGGATTTCTAAAAGGATAAACTCGGGTATGAGATCCATTTGGTTTTTTCTCGGGCATATGACGCTATTTACGACCTACGGGTCTAAATCGTGGTCGCGACGGGTGCTATGTGCACGGCGATCGACGATATGACGCTCGCATCCGGTTTGTGATGTGTTCCTTCTGGAGAGGTCACAATGCACGATTCGTGGTCGGGCAGCCTAGGGAGGCTCGACTTCGAAGTGCTGACGGTTCAGGATATCGATCGGTGATGAGTGCACCAAGATCTTGTGGTGGTCGCGTCGGTTGATACGTTCACGGCGACATACCACGATTGAGGGCGGTCCTGGATGGATGGTTGCACACATCCCTATGATCGGAGTTGTGACTGACCCTTAGATATCGGGCACGGTGCCCAGTTGAGTCATATGTTCGGGCACGAGACCCAGTTGTTTTAGACTGATGATTTTGGGTCAGGGACCCTAGATGGATCCTAGCGTACTCTGATAGCCCGGGAGGGCAAAGGTCGGAAATATCCTTTGTCTGACACTTCGTGTCAGACGGGAGCAGGGTCATCCCGCACTAATCCCGGGGGGATTGGGATGGGTCCTGTCAAGGTTACTAACTACTTAATTAACCTCTTACCAAAGCCCCGTAATTTTCCCGATTTTCTAAATATTTTTAAAACCTAACCTAAACCTTCCGATGCCTCGAAACATATCGACATGGTGTCCGATCGACACGAAACTAGTCCCAAAATGTTTGTTACATCGAATAGAGTGTTTCACATGTTGAACACTTCCTCGAAATGTGGGCAACGCGCCCTCACGCGCCCCAAGAAGGCTCCTGCTCGGGAGACCACGCGCCTACTGTTCATCACCCCCAACCTCCAGTCGAACCCGGTCCACCTGTAACTGAACCAGTCTGGACCGGCTGACCGGTTCAACCCTCAATCCATCCATTTTCAACCCCATTTCAATCCATTTTGATCCTAAACTCATCCTACTCTCCATTCTAATCATTTTATACGTTAAAACGGCATTAAAAACCATCAAACCCGTGCCCTTCAATTCGGCCATGGTAGAGGTATTTTCCTCCGCTGTCCACGGCCCTTCCCGACCATCCCCAACCTCAAAATCTATCCCAATCGACTCCTAGGACGTCCAGATAGCATTTCCAATTAATGAAATCGATTAAAAACCCTTAAACCCAAACTTTGAAATTTTAAATATTTTCTTACCTCACGGCTCAGCCATCCACCACCGTGAGCCACCACCCTCAGGCCCAGTCCTTCATCATCCAGCCCTTCCTCATTCCTCACACTCACTCACGGGTCACAAGAGGAATGGTGATGGTGTGTGTGTGTGGGTGTTTCGGGTTTGTGAAGGAAAAATAAGAAAATGAAATGGATATGGGGGGTGGGTTTCGGGTTTGAGGGAAAGGAAATGAAGAGGATGAAATGATGATCAGATGAGAGAATGAGAGATGGAGGGTGAGGATTTAAAGATGGAATTGAAATGGATGGATAGGATTAGTTGTAGGATAGATTAATTATAAAATAATACAAATAATACTATTTAATTAGCATAGATCCACCTTTTTAGGGACTAGCCAATGGGATGAGTGACACTTGTCACTCATCCATGGGACCCACTCAAAATATCTGGCTAATCAGAATTTGCCAACTCAGCCCCGCCTCGAAGTACGTGCATAGTGAAATCGAACTTCCGTGACCCATAACTCTCCCGTTCGAAGTCCGATTTCAGTGTGCCGCCTGCCTATGGATTCGTATCGTCCCGATCTACTTAAAGGTCTTTGGCCCTCGGCCATCAGACCTCTTGGTCAAAAAGTCAACATTTGCCCCTTTTTGACCAAAATTACCAAAATGCCCCTAAACTTCCGAACGTCATAACTTCTTCCTCGAATGTCGGAATGGAACGTGCCACCTGTCTATGAACTCGTGACGTCCTAAACTACGTCACGGTCATCGGTCAAAGTCTATTTGACGGCCCGAATAAAAAAGTCAACATTTTGCCCACGGCTAGGGGCAAAGGGGTCATTTTGCATCGTTCGTCCGATTTCGCTCAACTAATCACGGATTAGCGTCACTAATCGTGATTAGTCACTAATCTAATCTAGGAATTTGGGACGGGTCGTTGCACAAACTTCCCCCCTTAAGGAATTTCGTCCCCGAAATTCAAATCGACCCGATTCCACAACCAAACTGTGGAATCCAACCTTATTCCTCGACCTGGATTGCTACACCCACACGAGGATACTCGTGTAGCAGTACACGTCCAATATACATATCGTACTCATCGGTCCCGTCCTCGGTACGTACCATCAACAGAGCCTTCAAAGCTCCAATTCAACTTCGATAACTATACGTCTACTCGTGTCTCACTCGAGACAACACGACGTCACTTGTCGATCTCGCCTGTAACTCACTTTGACAGGTAAGCAATAACATACTTACATCCAAACGGCTTTTCAGTCTGACATTCTTACCATTTGACATTCGTCAAACGGGAAACGCATTCCCACTAAGGCTATCACAGCCAAGCTGGCATCCTGCACCGCATTTGATTCGACAACATTTCTAGGGGTGTCACCATATTGTCCTAGATGGACATGGTGCAACTTCCCAGGGGGTCACCCATCATGGAATTGCACCAGCCTCAACTCGCTTAACTTTGGGGTTCCAATTCCCCCCCAAAGCCACTTTAGCTCCCAAAAGGCCTAGTGCTAGATAGATGTGTGCCTACGCCTTTAAGGCACACCACCATCCTCTCCCAGACCATTCCCCCCTCGCAAGAATGTGGGATTGTTCACCGCTCCCTCCAGGACACGGGTCTTACAATCCACCCCCCTTAGGGCCCAGCGTCCTCGCTGGCACACTTCCCGGTCGGGGTCTGGAACTGATACCAAATTGTCAGGACCCGACCCTCCTCAGTCAGGACCCGACTCATCTAGCACCATATTTTCTGTTTTGGGCCTCACCCTCACGGTTTTGTTTTCGGGAGCTCATGGTGCAACTTCCTAGGGGGTCACCCATCATGGAATTTCACAGCCTCAACTCGCTTAACTTTGGGGTTCCAATCCCCCCAAAAGCCACTTGAGCTCCCAAAAGGCCTATTGTATATCCGAGTTGCGCAGCGGCATCCTCTATCTAGCACTATATTGTCCTCTTTGGGCCACAACAATACTCAACGGCACGTCTGCGCCCTCAAGGTTTTGACCCCGGGACCTCGTGGTAGAGCAATACTCTCTGGCAAGCCTCTAACCAACGTGACCACGGGAGGCCTAGTGTAGATCAGAGTTGCGCAGCGGCATCCTCTATCTAGCACTATATTGTCCTCTTTGGACCACATCAATACTCAACGGCAAGCCTGCGCCCTCAAGGTTTTGACCCCGGGACCTCATGGTAGAGCAATACTCTCTGGCAAGCCTCTAACCAACGCGACCACGGGAGGCCTAGGGCTAGATAGGTGTGTGCCTACACCTTTAAGGCACACCACCATCTTTTCCCAGACCATTCCCCCTCGCAGGAATGTGAGATTGTTCACCGTTCTCTCCAGGACACGGGTCTTACAATCCACCCCCCTTAGGGCCCAGCGTCCTCGCTGGTACACTTCCCGGTCGGGGTCTGGCTCTGATACCAAATTGTCAGGACCCAACCCTCCTCGGTTAGGACCCGACTCATCTAGCACCATATTGTCCGCTTGGGGCCTCGCCCTCACGGTTTTGTTTTCGGGAGCTCATGGTGCAACTTCCCAGGGGGTCACCCATCATGGAATTGCACCAGATTCAACTAGTTTAACTTTGGGGTTCCAATCCCCCCCCCCCCCCCAATGCCACTTGAGCTCCCAAAAGGCCTAGTGCTAGATAGGTGTGTGCCTACACCTTTAAGGCACACCACCATCCTCTCCCAGACCATTCCCCCCTCGCAGGAATGTGGGATTGTTCACCGTTCCCTCCAGGACACGGGTCTTACAAAGGGTTCCACGTTGTAGTAGAAAAGATGGGAGTTAGTTGGTTGGTTTATAGAGGACAATGGAGTGAATGTGTTGGTTAATTTTAGGGGAAGCTTAGTTACGGGCCCGTTTTTCTTCCACTAAGCCATTCACCTTATCCAATTAACTTTCCTTCTTACTGTCCTTTACTTAGTTATGTTGCCTTCAACCTAAGGTAGGCCATGAACACATGAATCTACCCAAGCACCTTAATAAAGTACCTTAGTTCAATAGCGCATTAAAACCAAGGACTTCTTTAACTTTGAGAAAATGTTTTTCAAGCAAGGTTAAAGATTATTAAGCTTTTTAAGATTGTTTGAAGAATAAGTCTCAAGTAACTCTCATTTACTTACTTTGTTGTGATTAGGATCCTAAAAATCCTTTGCTACTTACAAACATAAGATTAAACATGTCATATGCCTCACCTTATCACTTTAGCAATACCTTTACATTATCATAGTATGTGTCCACCTATAAATGAACCACATAAAAGATAGGTTATGAACAAATCACGACAAACATGCATAAACAAATTTAGGAAGCAAGATGTGAGATAACTTTCAAAGATTCATGCTTAGGGCCTCAAAAAAACCCCTAACTAAAGGGGAGATTAGTTACTCATGCCTAAAGGAAACAAAAAAATAATAAGAAGATAGAGTTTAGAATTACACAATTGAAGAATGAAGACCACGCAGCAGCAACTTGAAATCTTCTAAGTATCAAAATAAAGGAAACACAAACTTTGAATTGAATTGCAACTAAGAGACAAAGTAAACTATTTTTATTAAAAGGGTACCACTAGAACTCTCCATTACAAAGCTTGTGAAGGACTATTTATAGGCAGTTTCCTAAGGCTAAGTTATCCCCCACGACTCCTTCTCAAAGTGGGATTAGGATGCTTGATTCCTTCTTAACCTCACTTTGAGATCGATAAGCCAAAGGACTTATCATTGCTAGATTCTAGGCTTCATACACTGGATTGATAGATTATCATCCCATTTAATTTGGAGTTGGACCACTGGCAATGTGCTGGAATTATTCTGATTGGTCCTCAAGTGTGAACGCACAACCTAGGCTGTTAGGAATTCAGAAGGAAGCTTCCTAATCGATCTTGAAGGCTTTTCTTAGATTGCTTACCTGGCTATGCCATCAGGATGCTATCGGCGCAGTTTGATTGTTTTCTTGATGAGGGGAGGAACCAGAACAAAGCGAAACCAGAGAGGGCCTGAGAATTGGCCTAGAACAAGGGCTATTTGTGAAGTGACTTAGAACTTGGCCCTGAAGAGGGATCTGTAAAGATGACACAATTTGTGGAAGGAATACGTCAAGAGGGCCCAAAAATATCATCGTTGACACATCCAAATCGACATGCCAAAATTTGGCCTTGGGACTGGTGAGGGACCTGAAATGAGGCTCCATCGGCCACAAATTGGAGGTTCTTCAAAACAGGCCCTGATGAGGTACCTGATTCGCTCATGATATTTAGGTCTTAAATCCCTAATGAGGGCCTGAAAAATCGTACTAGAAGATATGAAACAGATATGGCCAAGATTGGGAACTGCTAGCACAAAATGAGGTGCACGGCCTAGTCTTGGAGCTGGAAATGGGGAACACAGTGGAACAGGATGGAACAAGACCTTGAAACTTGTCACCCGTGATATGTTTTGGTACTTATTTAACTCAAGCCCTAGTCCTTGGGTGGGCATTTGGTGGAGCACGAGCTGGTCTTGGGGCCTAACTTGGAACATGGGATGGGCACTCAAACTAGGACCCGATAGCTGGAACATGGCCTAGTACTGTGCTTGGGACTCGATGGCTGGTTCTTGGGCGGTACCATGTACTAGGTCCTCAGCGAGGCCTGAATTGAAAGACTTGGTTCTGATAGTTCATTTTTCACCATTTTTAACTTTCTACCTAAGTTTTCATATTTTCTCCACATTATCTAACAAAACACATTATTTTCTCCTATTGGTCATAAATTGCATTAAGAACATGTACAATCAAGCATGGAATGACCTTAAGAACATGTAGAGAAATGGAACTATCAACATGTTAATATTACGATGTGTATCATGAGGTACGAAATGCTAGTATGCGCTATGGTAAGTGATATGCTAGATGTACTAAAAGGTGAGATGCACTAATATGTGATGTAAGGTGTTAGTGTGCACCCGAGTACCCGAGTATGCATAGTTGAGTTATGTATTACCTTGCATCGTTGTTTGGCATCCTTGGGTTTAGCGCATATTTAGTCCCGGGATATTGTTGAGTTAGTACCCTAGAACCTCTTAGGAGTTGCATGTATCTTCGTACCTTTCTCAGTTGCCATAGACTAGTTTCCACGTCATTGTTTGTAAGACCCGTGTCCTGGAGGGAACGGTGAACGATCCCACATTCCTGTGAGGGGGAATGGTCTGGGAAGGGAGTGGTGGTGTGCCTTAAAGGTGTAGGCACACACCTATCTAGCACGAGGCCTTTTGGGAGCTCAGTGGCTTTGAGTTCCGTTGGAACTCCAAAGTTAAACGAGTTGAGGCTAGTGCAATTCCATGATGGGTGACCCCTTGGGAAGTTGCACTGTGAGCTCCAAAAAACAAAATCGTGAGAGCAAGGGTAAAGAGGCCCAAAGCGGACAATATCGTGCTAGATGAGTCGGGTCCCGACAGAATGGTATCAGAGCCAGACCCCGACTGGGAAGTGTGCCAGCTAGGACACTGGGCCCTAATGGGAGTGGATTGTAAGACTCGTGTCCTGGAGGGAACGGTGAACGATCCCATATTCCTGTGAGGGGGAATGGTCTGGGAAGGGAGTGGTGGTGTGCCTTAAAGGTGTAGGCACACACATATCTAGCACGAGGCTTTTTGGGAGCTCAATGGTTTTGAGTTCAGTTGGAACTCCAAAGTTAAGCGAGTTGAGGCTGGTGCAATTCCATGATGGGTGACCCCCTTGGAAGTTGCACCGTGATCTCCCGAAAACAAAACCGTGAGGGCAAGGGCAAGGAGGCCAAAAACGGACAATATCATGCTAGATGAATCGGGTCCTGACTGAGGAGGGTCGGGTCCTGACTGGGGAGGGTCGGGTCCTGACATTGTTCACCTACATTGCTCGTAATACTAGTTAAATATGCGTTAGCTTGTCTCCGAGCTCTAGGGGACATGAGGTGACTGTGCTTGGCACGAAGATTTCACGTGGATGAAGTGCACGAGCTTATAGATACCTCATCCTGGCATATACATATGCCTCGTGAGACTCATGAGCAATGAGTTTATGGTTCATACATGTTTAATCATACTTCGGGTTGATTCTTATGACTGATAAATATTTTATCATTATTTCTCGTGACACGTGGAAAAGTCCAAATTTACTTTTTTGGCTTTTTGAAATAATGAGGGTACTTATATTTTATAATTGATAGCTTTATACTTAAATAAGCTTTGGGTCCACACACCTTTTTTTTTAATCCCTCAGGCACCGCTGGTGTGCATGCACCTCGAGTGCACCTTACTACACTCGAAAAGTCCAAGACATCAATAACCTTCATTGCATCACATCTCAAGACGATTTCAGCCAAAGAACAAGACAAGGGGCTTGATTTTTAGGACCCTTGTCTCAGCCCTGTTAGGAAAAACTTCTTAGGAATTTATCATTTTTCTAAACCTGATTAGGACTTTTTTTAATTCAAAATTAGTTTCCTTATTTTCTCCTAACTTCTAGGGATTGTACACTCCTATTTAAAGGAGTTTTAGTTTCTGATTTCAAGGTGAAAAAAAAAACCCTATCTGCAACATTCATTTGATTTGTCCTCTTAGAATAGTTTTTGGGCATTGGAAGAGGAGGGAGAGCAGAGTTTCTTGTTCTTCAAAGGGGCTGGAATGTAGAAGAGGATTGGAGGTTGCTATGACATCTTCATCCATCATCATATTCAGTGTTTTTATTTTTTTCTTCCTTATTTTGTTTGCACAATGAATTCGAGTATACTTTCTGTCAATAATATATCTGAGTAGTTTTTCTTAGAATTAGGGCTGCTTGAAGCCCTAACCATGTTGATTGTTTAACTTGATTTTGGCCCTTGATTTCCTTTACTATGATTGACACGACCCACCCCCAATCCCCCAAGATTAAGGGATAAGACATGCTCTTGTATAACCCACGTACGACACGAAGGCTAAACACCTGTCTAACCCCCGTGGAACATGTAAGCCAAACAAGGGATGCACAGGTCAACGTACCAAAAACCAACTTGAGTTAACCAGAGTTCACATCATCACTGTGGATCGCGTGTGTGATGACTCCGTCTCACTAAAAACAGCCAGCACCGCGTCAACTTGGAGGGTATCGAAAACATAAAAGACTATGAGTAGACAAAAATCAATAATAAGTTCAGAAAGCATTTACAAGAAAAGACAATTATACCCTTCACTAATTCGTCATTAACCACTAAATTGCTGGATAAAATCAGATTACTACTTGAATGAGTAATCCTATATGTTCAAAACACACAAAAACGCCCCAATTACTTCTTTGCTCTAGGTCCTGTCTTTTAGAGTCTTTTGTGTTTTCTATTCTCCGAGTTAGCACCTTAGCTCTTCTGTTTGTACCTAGGTCAGATCTAAGTGTTCTTGTTAGTGTCCTTGTGTGTTATCTTGGTGTCTTGAACATCTCAATTAGTCTTCAGTCTGTCCTCCATGTTTTCTTTTATGTTTTTGAGTTTGTAATTGAGTTAATCAATCTGAATAAAAGTGGATTTAACATTGATACAAGTTCTTGTGGGATTTGACCTTTGCTTGTCACTTTACTATCCTAATCGATTTTTACACTAGCAAAGTATAACTAAATAAACTAGGCCTCATTATTGTGTTTCTTATTCTGTGCAACATGTTTTTGGCACCGTTTCTGGGGACTTGTCCCTCAACGGTGTTCATTCTGTTTAGATTTGTTTTAACTCAGTTTTTCTGTCTTTTTATATACATGTCCGGCTTGTTCACTACTAAAAAATTTGCATCAATCAAAAGGAAATTGGATTTGCACTCACACCGACCCTCATCTTCCTACAAAGCTCAAAAGATCACCTTTCATTCCCTGCCATCTTCCCCACAAGCTATACCACCACCATCACCAAGAATGGCAGCAAATAATAAGCTTGTCAATCCGCCTGCCCCGAAAGCACTCAGGGAGTATGCTACACCACATGTTCTAGAAGATCAATTCCCCATCAGATTTCCAGCTTCAACCATTGACAACTTTGAATTAAAGTTTGGTACCATTCATCTCTTGCCTAAGTTCCATGGAGTGCCAGGTGAAGATCCATATCTTCACATCAAAGAATTTATAGAGGTCTACTCCACAATCAAGATACAAGGCATGAATAAGAATGATGTTAGATTGAGGTTATTTCACTTTGGTCTTAAGGACAAGGTCAAAACGTGGTTCCATGCTCTAGCATCTGCATCAATTGATTCATGGACTGATTTGTCATTTACGTTTTAATCAATAATATCCTTCACATAGAACAAACAAGATTCATCTTGAGATCATGACAATAACTCACGAGGATGGTGAGCCATTCCATGATTACTTGGAGCGTTACTTAACCACGCTGCAATCTTGTCCTCACCATAATATAGATGATTGGAATCTGAGGCTGCATTTCTATGAGGGGTTTCTTGAAACAAATAGGTTGATGGTTGATTCACAATCTGGTGAGATAATGAAGAAAACAGCAGAAAATGCTAGGGCTGCCCTATAAGAGATTGCTCAAAGTTCCAAGCAATTCAACTTCAGAAACTGTTCATCCAGGAGAGTCCATAGTGCTCACGTTGTTTAAGATAAGGATGATGCCATTGCTCAACTCACAGCCATGGTTAAAAAGTTGTGCAATGTAAAAGCTAAGGTTTTAATTTGTGATCTATGCTCAGTTCAAGGACATGGTTCTCAAGAATTTCCAATGGTAGAAGAAGCAAACATGATTGGAAGATTCAATGCTTCACCATGACCTAGGAATGATCTCTATTCCAACATCTACAATCCGAGGTGGAGGAATCATCCTAACTTCAGATGGAACAACAATGCCAACATTCATAATCCAAATCCATCTCATGGGTTTCAGAATCAAAGCTCTAATCAGCTTCAACAACCCTAATCAAGTTCCGCCATGGGCAATAAGTAACTAGAAGACATGATGCAAACCACAACAAATCTAGCCCAAAACACCAATTCTATTTTGCAAGAGACTAAAAAAATACATGGTGAAGAATGATAGAGCTCTTGCAAACCTTGAGACACCAGTGGGACAACTTGCAAATCAGTTGAGTCAAAGGGAACAAGGCAAGCTCCTAAGCCATGTAATGATGAACCTGAAGGGATTCCAGCCTTCAGCATCCAATAACCAATGTCCTCACTTTAACAATTAGAAGACAAGTTTCTGGACCGAGGCAAGCTACCAATGAGGAATTCATTCTGATGGAAGATGATAGTGAGGAGGACATGTATGTACCACTGGCCAAATTTCAAGAGGCCATTCCTAATCCAGATGCCCCATTATGCCAAACCTAGAGACTAAAGTCCAGCCTAAGCTACTGTCCAACACCATGTCTTAGTTCCTTTCTAAGGACAAGGGCATGGCTTCAGAACTAAAAAATCCCTCTAAACTCAAATATGCAACTCAACAATCTGATTCTAGTGCTAAGAACATAGATGAAAATTATGATTCAGATACTAATATGGTTTTACCTTTCCCTCACAAGTTCCAAAGTAAGAAAAAGAAGGAGGAGTTTGAAGCGGACATCATACGTATGTTTCAAAAGCTTTAAATTACATTTCCATTTCACAAGCTAGTGGAACATATGCCAGTTTTTACCAGGCTTATCAAAGACTTGGTGGCGGGGAAACACGGTTTCCACTCAAATGATATTATTGACATCCTAAAGGCATGCTCTGCTGCCCTACTCAGTATGCCCCTCAAAGCTAATGATCCCAGCCCTACATCACTCCCATGTGTCATTCAATGAAAGAGGTTTGATCATTGCTTATGTAATACAGATGCTTCAGTGAGTATCATGCCATTCCTTATCTATAAATCACTAAACTTAGGAGAATTAAAGCCTACACATTTATGTGTTAGATTAGCTAATGCCTCTGTTACTAATCTAATGGGTGTGCTTGAGGATGTTCTAGTGCAAATAGGTGATACATACATTCCCGTAGATTTTTACATTTTCAAGATGGATAGGGTGGATCACGGCGAGGAACGACCACTGATTTTTGGCAGACCCTTCCTTACCACTGCCGAGTGCTTAATTGATGTTAAAAATGGCAATGTTTCAATGAAAGTTTTGGATAAGTTATGGACATTTTCTATTCATGATACCATTCAATATCCTGCTAAACCTCAAGTTGATTTTCCTCTAAATTTAATGGATGTCTTATTGCAGAAAACTATAGCTAATTCATGCATGTAAAAGTATCTTGAAAAGGCCATCACAAGTTCTATGCCAAGTGATGAGACACCTGATGAGAACGTGATGGAGGAACTCATGTTCCTCAATGTCGTACATGCTCATACATGGACTAGGAAGCCACCATTTGAAGTTCTACCCCTCACGAACCAAAAGACCTCACCATCCCTAATTCAAGCTCTTCAATTTGAATTGAATCCATTGCTTGAGCTTTTGAAGTATGCATTCTTAGGTACAAATCACACTTCCAGTCATCATTGCTTCTAACATAAATGCTTTGGAAGAAAGTGAGTTGGTGCAGGTTCTTAAGGCACACCAAACTACCATTGGGTGGACAATTACAGACATCAAGGGAATCAGTCCCTCTAAATTTATGCACAAAATATTGCTTGAAGAGGAAGCAAAGCCCTCAAGGGAGGCACAGAGGAGGCTAAACCACCGATGAAGGAGGTAGTGAAGAAGGAGGTGCTCAAGCTTTTGGACGTGGGAATCATCTACCCAATCTCATAGTCCTATTCATGTTGTTCCAAGGAAAAGTGGGATCACCGTTGTTTAAAATGAGCATGATGAATTAGTGCCCCAAAGATTTCAAACAGGGTGGAGAGTATGTATAGGCTATAGGAAATTAAATTCAACTACACAGAAAGATCACTTTCCTTTATCCTTTATTGATCAAATTTTGGAACAACTTGTTGGGCATTCTCACTATTTTTTTTCTAGATGAATACTCAGGTTACAACCAGATTGCAATAGCTCCTGAAGATCAAGAGAAGACGACTTTCACATGACCTTATGGCACTTTTTCCTATAGGAGAATGCCCTTTGGCTTGTGCAATGCTCCAAAAACTTTCCAACGTTGCATGATGACCATCTTTTCAGATTTGGTGGAGGACATCATTGAGGTTTTCATGGATGTTTTTGTTTTTGTTTTGGTCATTCCTTTAGCTTATGTTTAACTAATCTCCAAAGAGTGTTGGAAAGACGCATGGATAGCTACCTAGTTCTGAATTGGGAGAAGTACCATTTCATGGTACAACAAGGAATTGTTCTAGGCCATGTGATTTCTCAACATAGCATTGAGGTAGACAAGGCCAAGCTCAACATAATGGATATGCTGCCCTACCCAACAATAGCCAAAGAGGTCTGATCATTCTTGAGGCATGCTAGTTTCTACCGAAGATTCATCAAAGACTTCTCAAAAATCACAAGGCCATTGTGTAACCTGCTTTCCGAATATGCTGCTTTCATATTCAACAAGGAGTGACGGGCATCCTTTGACACTCTCAAGGAAAAACTCACAACCTCCCCCATCAGTATGCCACCTAATTGGGAGCTCAAATTCGAGTTAATGTGTGAGCTTCAGACTTTGCAATTGGAGCAATTTTGGGACAAAGATTGAGCAAACTACCTTGACAGGACCACCCCCGAAGGGACATTGATAACCGTGCCCGGTCCTCCTCCTATCTGGCAAGTCGACTGAAGTTCCCAAATTACCCTCCGTACTTGCCAAACAAGGGATAGCCACACACGTACTCATTCATGCTGTCGCCTCTCGATCAGCCTCGATCAATACGCTACGACTTGGAGGGTCAATAAAAACACAAAAGGTGTGAGTGGACAAAAATGAATCATTTTATAAAACAGTTACAGAAAGACATTTCTACCCTCCAAGTAAAACCAATGCATGCATTCGAAAATCATTTCACAATCCATTTCATTTCCAACATAAGAAAATCGAGTATGAAAATCAAATCATTTTCCTTTTCTTAACCTTCGGGTCTTAGCCCACAATCACAAACACAGGGCCTCAGCCCAAAATCATTAATCAAATCCAAGTACACAACATGATCCAAAATCCATCAACCATATAAACCGGGCCACTACCCAACACATCCGAAAAAATCAAAGATCAACAACAAATCACAAGTCAATCAGTTTGCTGGATATCAGTCACCGAGTCTTTAAACTCACATATATCAGGCCTTCCCAGGATATCAAGGAGTCTTTAAACTCTGAACATAATCAATAGGCCTCGGGGGTGATATCACAATAACCGAGTCTTTAAACTCATCATAGTAACCGAGTCTTTAAACTCAATTCGGGTCTTTAACCCCAATCCGGGGCCGCCCACCCCCCCCCCCCCCCCCCCCCCCCGGTCATAACATATCCAGGTCATTAAACCCAAAACATAATCCAGCAATAGTACTGGGTCTTTAAACCCAAAACCATTTGTAAATCACAACAATCCAGTATCCATCGTGATCTAAATTCCAAAACCAATCTGAAATCACATTTTGTCATAATAGGACTTATGTCCGAATTTCACATTCAAAATTCCCAAACATATCCGTCATCCATTCCCGAATTCGAATTCGTAATAATGATTCTGTAAGCTAGCATTTAGAATAACCATTCTAAACCCAAATCCGAAAATCCACTTTCACGTTTCCGAAATCCGAATCTCATTCATCAAAATTACTTTTATGCCCTATGCATCAAGCCCGAAATCACCTTTTCCAAAATCCGTGTAAATCATTGAAATCAAATCGTATTTCAAATCCCAAAGTCAAAGCATCAAAACCATGATCAAAACACAATATACTCGAAATCTCATAAAACGCGCAAATCCGTAATAATCTCGAAATACGTGTGAAAACCGTAAGTCATACTCACAATCATAATCAAAACATTCTTAAAATATGATACACACAAATCATATAAAATCGTTCATTAAACCTTCATCAAAGCATAGGAGAAACCATAGTCTCGAAATACGTGCAGATAGGTATTGCATATCAAAATACGTATAAATACAAAAATCGTAATTATCACAAGTCATAAGCATAATCATAGAAATCATAGAAACATTTATGCATGCATTAAATTTTAGAAAGCAAAGTTCACTCACACACCGTCCTTAATGCTCGTTTTCGCGCTGCATGCGTTTCCGTAATTTCCGACATTTTTCAGGAATCTCGAATCCTGTCCAAAATCATTCTTTAGGGTCACTAAGGTCTCAAATAACATCATACTAATTTCCCATAATTTTTTGGGAATTAAATGTTAATTAAAAACGTAACATAAACCTTCGGACCTTCGAAACAATATCGAAACGGTGTCCGATTAACTCGAAACCAATGCTAAAATGTTCGTTACATTGCATAGGACAAAAGTCGTGTTGAACTCACCTCGAAAATCAGGCCCACGCACCCTCACGCGCCGCCATGAGTGGCTGCGCGTGAAACTCACACACCTGCTACAGTGATGCTACAGTGTCACCTTCCTCGCCCGACTCTCTATTAAATGGGTCCCAAACCCGCGACACAACCCGATCCAATCTCCTGTAATTACAGCTTAATTCCGTCAATTTGTCCATCGAAAACCTTCCATTGTAACTTAATTTATGTTCTCCATTATTAATTACTCACAACAAGCTCTAAGTCGATCATTTTCCTCATGATCAATAAAACGGGTCAAGCTTTGAAACTCACTCGAATCAACTTAGTTTTCAAATTAACTTAAACAGAAGCTTCATAGGACCTAAACGAACACTAAACCATAACCAATTTGAGGAAAACTTACCCGTAGGTGATCGTCCTCAAGCCTGAAATTTCTCCAGAACTGGAACTTGGGTTCTTGGCCAAACCGCGATTGATTTCCTTCAATGTTGGTACGGTTGAACTCTAAATGATCCCAGAAGACTGTTTCTAACCTTAGTTTTGTTCCTCTCGACTCACAAATTAAATTTCGATTTTCCCTCCAATTTTCCCAAAATTTTCCCGACTCAGTTTTCTCTCCAATTCTCAGTCTTTTCCTCTCCAAATGACCCTCTCGGCTCACTCTCACTCCCTATAATCAATTTGACCTTCACAGCAACTTAAGGAATCTCTCAGACCCAATGTGTTTCTGTTTCCCGCAAAGGACCCAAACCCATTACAAAATTGTACCCTTGATCAGACCACTCACAGCACGGTGGTTCAGCCCCTGCTCCACTGTTTCAAACAGTGCCCCTGTGGAAATTACTATTTTGCCTTTCTTCACAAATTTACCAAAATGCCCTTCTCGTTTTAGAACCATAACTCACCCGTCGGATGTCCAATTTCAGCGTGCTGCCTATCTACGAACTCATGGCATCGAGACCTACCCAACGATCCTTGAATTGCGTGAAAAATAGTGGTCAATCAAAAAGTCAACCTTTTCCCCCTTTTCATCCTAATTACGAAAATGCCCTTGAACTTCCGAACGTCATAACTTCTTGCATGATCGTCGGAATTGGACGTGCCACTTGTCTATGGACTTGTGACGTCCCGAACTACGTCATAGTCGTCGGTCAAAGTTCGTTTGACTGCGCGAGTAAAAGTCAACCGTTTGCCCAATTCAAAGGACAAAATCGTCTTTTTCTTTAAATTTTCCAAATTTTCCTTTTCCGAAAGTCCAGGTCGTTACAACCTACCCCCCTTAAAGAATTTCGTCCTCGAAATTCCCATTAGTGGGAGCCCTGATATTTTCCCGAGGATACATGTCTACGATAATCCCGAAACATAAACACTCTCAACCGTGTATAAGTCATACCCAACTTACAGAAATCATACAACCAGTCTCAACCTCTGTATAAATCCCTGCCCTATGGGCAGTCATACCACAAACAGGCTCGGAATACATAGCTTAGCTCACGTTCTAGTCCACACAATCCAGAATACACAAGAATCAGTCAGATCTTCTCGTTTATATGTCATCCACTCGTGACATGATCCAATGGCTAAATCCTCCCATATGTCATCAGGCCACCAGGCCAATAAACTCATAAGGTTCAATAACTCGAGAACTCATTCCCCTTGTTAAGTTAATTACACAATATCCCTTTCCTAGGGTCACTATGTATAATGATTTTTACCCTTTCCTCCTGATTCCTTCCTATTGCCAATAAGCATTTAGTACAATCGCTCGTACTATATCTCAAATCACACCCCTCTCTTAACCTCGACTCCACCGTACACCAAGTATGGTCCTGCAGTTGGACACCAACCGTCCAAGTTATCAGAAATCATGTACTACTCCAATCCCATGGAGTTCCATAACTAACAGGATTTCACCTATCCTTAGGTCATCAAACATGACAATCCTTTACCCAAATAATACCTGATCTGCCAATGTGGTCGTCATCTCAATATATTCCGACCATCACCTTATCACACATTATGTCTTTCCTTTTTTATCCATTAATATTAATCCTGATGGTCGATACAGCACTCGTACATTCCTTCCCAAAGGTATATGACCTCTGCATACTCAACCTCGTGGGTCGATCTCAACTCATACAAGGACGATCAACTTCTGAGGTTTAACTAGCATCAACACACAACTCACCGAGTCCCAAATCTCATAGTGAGTGATCGACATAAGTCACCATTTCTCCACTTGTAACCACTTTATCTCAGTTCTCCTTTCCAATAACTCTGACCTCCTTCCGGGTCACTCACCATAACTGGAAAACATGGTATAGAAACCCCCCCTACGATCCTCTATGGTCTCTAACTAATCTCAGACCAACTCACGTTTCCCAAACCTACTCTGGTCTATATCAGACCTAACACTTATTCAACTATCTCCTTCTCTGAGGGCATTCACTACATCTGCTCAGTATCTCACACGCCCATTGGTACATGTAAGTACACCAACCAACCAATCAACAATCCTGGTAACACACATCATCTAAATGTGGTCAGACTACCCGACTCCTCATCTCCCAACTATAACTAGTCCATTCGGCTATCCAAGGGTATCACCATCCACTAACCTTAGCCATATCGATATCCAAACATTATCCTTTTCTCTTTCACTCTATTACTCAACATCGAAAAACACCACCATGTTGGCCTCTCTTATTAAGGTCACTACTCACAACCTTCCCACGGAACCACAAATCCTTTACTCATGGTACGGGATACTTATCCCACACCGTTATCTTATTAAGTTGTCCATAATCAACATGTAAACGCATATCATAGTAAACTCAATTTCTCATCCTGGTAAAACCTCAGGAATATGTTGAGAAATTTGGGCATCCTCAGCCCTCACTAGGCATCTCATACACGAAGCACATACACCACACATGTGACCAACAAACTTGAATACCTCATACTAACCATCTATTGGTTGTGAGGATCAAAATCATCCTAGAAGGTAACACCCTCGAGTCTCCCTGAAACATAACCTCTGGAATCCTCGATTCCACATGTCATTTCCTAATCAACAGGCTCGATAGAGTTCTCATAAGGCATTAACCCATCCAATCCAAGGATTATATCCAATTCATTCAAATCTAAGTCAGCCACTAGGCGAATAACACCAGTCATCCTGGGTAACCTCACATTGATAAGTCTACCCCCTTTATCTCTCACCAATTTTACCATATAATTACAAAGGTTACCACATAACTAATATCAATGTATCACATCGGTAACTCAAGTCAGTTCAACGACTTCCAGACCAAGCGAATCACAAACAACACCATATCCGTCCAATAGCCAAACTCAAGACATGGAAGAGTGGATAGCCCGGGACCTACCACGTACATACGTTCTGGTTAAACTTACATCATGACCACAAGTAATAGGTATCCAGGTCATCACTCCAGGGCTACTCAGGCTTCCTACGAAGGACTTGTAAATCCCCGAGCATGTGGTCCTAACTAACCACGCCCCTATGGTCCATCACGGGCCCCACCAACTCTTCCCTCGCCTGTCATATCAACAGTCAATATAGGAGCCGATACTCACTCTATCACACTCCAACAGTGCCATCTCACTTATATCAATCAATCAATATAACCATTTCTTTATGGTGTGACAAGACGACTCACAATCATAACTATTTCTATATAGTTACCCTTGTTACTTTACCTCCCAGTGGACTCGACTTGCGTCCCACTGAACTGGACTATCTCCTAAGTCCAAATCCTTGTATACCTCGGGTTTCCGCCCTAACCTCAGTCACTAAGGACACTGACATGTCCCACAAGTTCAAAACAAGATCAAGCCATCATTTCCTAACTCCTCAGTACTTGACCATATACCAGTCCATGGTATCCTAAGTGCCAAACATCCCTCAAACCGCCTTTCTAGCTCCTCTCGAGCCTTGATACCTTACCATGGCTCATCTCAAGTTTGTAACTAATATCTGAACTCATTTTTAGTCCCGTACCCATATCTCGACTCCTCTTGAGTCTAATCTCATACCAATCAATCATGCCATTACTGACATACCCAGTCCCCGAGAAAATACCAATGGTCAACCGTATCTTATACGACCGATAAGGCCTAAGAGATATCCCATCACATTTTAGACTCTTAAAACACGCATTCCACTCAAGGATTTCACCGAGAATAATCCCATCACGAGTGCAACTAGCCACTGGGCTCATTCGTCCCCGAGACCCACACAATTATACGTCTAACAAATAGTATACACGATTTACATCTAACCCTCAACTCAAGGTCAATCTCATCTGAGATCTATCACGAGGTCTCGTACACCCTCGCCTACTCGTCTCACTACCAGGTCGCGCATGAGCCTTACGCTTCTGAGGCATGATGTGGCAACAGAATCAGCAACCTAGTACTCTGATACAAAATTGACAGGATCGCCCCCGAAGGGACAATGATAACCGTGTCCGGTCCTACTCCCGTCTCGAAAGTCGACTGAAGTTCCCAAATTACCCTCCATACTTGCCAAACAAGGGATAGCCACACACGTACTCACTCATGCCTCCGCCTCTCGATCAGCCTCGATCAACGCGCCACGAACTGGAGGGTCAGTGAAAACACAAAAGGTGTGAATGGACAAAAATGAATCAGTTTATAAAACAGTTACAGAAAGACATTTCTACCCTCCACATAAAACCAATGCATGCATTCGAAAATAATTTCACAATCCATTTCATTTCCAGCATAAGAAAATCGCGTATGAAAATCAAATCATTTTCCTTTTCTTAACCTTCGGGTCTTAGCCCGCAAACATAACCACAGGGCCTCAGCCCAAAATCGTGAATCAAATCCATGTACACAACATGATCCAAAATCCATCAATCATATAAACCGGGCCACTGCCCAACACATCCGAAAACATCAAAAATCAACAACAAATCACAAGTCAATCAGTTTGCTGGATATCAGTCACTGAGTCTTTAAACTCACATATATCAGGCCTTCCCGGGATATCAAGGAGTCTTTAACTCAGAACATAATCAATATGCCTCGGGGAGAGGGGGGGATATCACAATAACCGAGTCTTTAAACTCATCACAGTAACCGAGTCTTTAAACTCACGTGCCTTTAAACTCAATCCGAGTCTTTAAACCCAATCGGGGGCTGCCCCCACCCCCCCCCCCCCCCCAGGATCCATCGTGATCTAAATTCCAAAACCAATCTGAAATCACATTTTGTCATAATAGGACTTATGTCCGAATTTCACATTCAAAATTCCCAAACATATCCGTCGTCCATTCCCGAATTCGAATTCGCAATAATGATTCCGTAAGCTAGCATCTGGAATAACCATTCCGAACCCAAATCCGAAAATCCACTTTCACGTTTCCGAAATCCGAATCTCATTCATAAAAATTAATTTTATGCCCTGGGCATAAAGTCCGAAATCACCTTTTCCAAAACTCATTTAAATCTTTGAAATCAAATCGTATTTCAAATCCCAAAGTCAAAGCATCAAAACCATGATCAAAACACAATATACTTGAAATCTTGTAAAACGTGCAAATCCGTAATAATCTCGAAATACGTGTCAAAACCGTAAGTCATACTCACAATCATAATCAAAACATTCTTAAAACATGATACACACAAATCATATAAAATCGTTCATTAAACCTTCATCAAAGCATAGGAGAAACCATAGTCTCGAAATACGTGCAGATAAGTATTGCATATCAAAATACGTATAAATACGAAAATCGTAATTATCACAAGTCATAAGCATAATCATAGAAACATTTATGCATGCATTAATTTTTAGAAAGCAAAGTCCACTCACACATCGTCCATAACGCTCGTTTTCGCGCTACAAGCGTTTCCGTAATTTCCGACATTTTTCAGGAATCTCGAATCCTGTCCGAAATCATTCTTTAGGGTCACTAAGGTCTCAAATAACATCATACTAATTTCCCATAATTTTCAGGGAATTAAATGTTAATTAAGAACGTAACATAAACCTTCAAACTTTCGAAACAATATCAAAACGGTGTCCGATTAACTCGAAACCAACGCTAAAATGTTCGTTACAGTGCATAGGAAAAAAGTCGTGTTGAACTCACCTCGAAAATCGGGCCCACACGCCCTCACGCGCCGCCATGAGTGATTGCGCGTGAAACTCACACGCCTGCTACAGTGATGCTACAGTGTCACCTTCCTCACCCGACTCTCTGCTAAACTTGTCCCAAACCAGCGACACAACCCGATCCAATCTCTTGCAATTACAGCTTAATTTCGTCAATTTGTCCATCGAAAACCTTCCATTGTAACTTAATTTATGTTCTCTATTATTAATTACACACAACAAGCTCTAAATCGATCGTTTTCCTCATGATCAATCAAACAGGTCAAGCTTTGAAACTCACTCGAATAAACTCAGTTTTCAAATTAACTTAAACGGAAGCTTCATAGGACCTAAACGAACACTAAACCATAACCAATTTCAGGAAAACTTACCCGTAGGTGATCGTCCTCAAGCCTGAAATTTCTCCAGAATTGGAGCTTGGGTTCTTGGCTAAACCGCGATTGATTTCCTTCAATGTTGGTACGGTTGAACTCTAAATGATCCTAGAAGACTGTTTCTAACCTTGGTTTTGTTCCTCTCGACTGACAAATTAAATTTCGATTTTCCCTCCAATTTTCCCAAAATTTTCCCGACTAAGTTTTCTCTCCAATTCTCAGTCTCTTCCTCTCCAAATGACCCTCTCGGCTCACTCTCACTCGCTATAATCAATTCGACCTTCACAGCAACCTAAGGAATCTGTCAGACCCACTGTGTTTCTGTTTCCCAGAAAGGACCCAAACCCATTACAAAATTGTACCCGTGCTCTATGTTCTTCACAGTTCAGCACGCCTAACTCCACTCTGTCCTCAGTATTAAACAATTCCCCCAAACAAAGCCACTAATAGTTAAAAAATTCCTTGATCAGACCACTCACAGCACGGTGGTTCAGCCCCTGCTCCACTGTTTCAAACAGTGCCCCTATGGAAATTACTATTTTGCCTTTCTTCACAGAATTACCAAAATGCCCTTCTCGTTTTAGAACCATAACTCACCCGTCCGATGTCAGTTTTCAACGTGCCGCCTGTCTACGAATTAAGGGCATCGAGACCTACCCAACAATCCTCGAATTGAGTGAAAATAGTGGTCAATCAAAAAGTCAACCTTTTCCCCCTTTTCGTCCTTATTACGAAAATGCCCTTGAACTTCCGAACGTCATAACTTCTTGCATGATCGTCGGAATTGGACGTGCCACCTGTCTATGGACTCGTGACGTCCCGAACTACTTCACAGTCATCGGTCAAATTCCGTTTTACCCCGCGAGCAAAATTCAACCGTTCACCCAATTCTAGGGGTAAAATCGTATTTTTCTTCAAATTTTCCAAATTGTCCTTTTCCGAAACTCCGGGTCGTTACATACCTCATGTGATATACTATGCCAGCGGAACACTGAACTATACCCAATTGAACTATTCTACAATAGAGAAGGAGCTACTTGCTGTTATTTTTGCTTTAGAGAAGTTATGATCTTAATTGATTCAAACTAAAGTAATTGTTTTTATAGATCATGCAGCCTTGAAGTACCTCCCCACCAAGAAGGATGCTAAGCTCAAATTACTACGATGGACGCTTCTTTTGCAAGAGTTCGGCTTAGAAATCCAAGACAAGAAGATGAGTGAAAATGTGGTGGCATATCACATGAGCAGATTAGTCCATGAATCCAATGAAGAAACAGATCACTTGCCCCTTTTTGAAACCTTTCTAGATGAAACATTCTTTGCTTTTAATGTTATTGATCTTTGGTACGTGGATTTAATTAACTATCTAGCTAATAAACGCATCCCTTCTTCTTTGACAAAATTTCAGAAGGACAAGCTTGTTAAGCAAGCAAAGAACTATGTTTGAGATGAGCCATACCTATGGAAGCATTGCTCATATCAGTTCATTAGGAAATGCATTCCAGAAGCTGAAATGAGTTCAGTTCTAGATTTCTGCCACAACTTGGCATGTGGAGGGCATTTTGGTGCTAAAAATACCACCCTCAAGGTACTTCAATGTGGATTCTATTGGCCTACACTTTTCAAAAATGCATATGCATTTGTTCTCACTTGCTATAAATGTCAAAGGCAAGGTAACTTAGGCCCTAGAAATCAAATGCCTCTAAACCCTATTCTTGTAGTTGAGATCTTTGATGTTTGGGGAATTGATTTCATGGGCCAGTTCCCTAACTCTTGTGGCTTCCTTTACATATTGCTTGTTGTGGATTAAGTTTCGAAGTGGGTGGAAGCAATCCCCAACTATGACTAATGATTCTAAGGTTGTTGTTAGTTTTATTCAGAATCACATTTTAGCACGTTTTGGAGCACCTAGAGCAATCATAAGTGATGGGGGCACACATTTTCTTCAAATGGTCATTTGAGGTATTGATGAAGAAATATGTTGTTACACATCGAATTTCAACGCCGTATCATCCAAAAACAAGTCGAAAAGCTGAAATCTCAAACCAGGAAGTTAAAATAATTCTGGGGAAAACCATTGGTCCAACTAGGAAAGATTGGTCAAATCGTCTCAATGATGCATTGTGGGCTTATAGGACGGCGTACAAAACCCCCATTATCATGTCTCTTTTTAGACTTGTCTTTGGGAAAGGATGTAACCTCCCTCTAGAGTTGGAACACAAGTATTTTTGGGCTATCAAGAAGGTTAATATGGAGTTAGATGCCGCTAGAACCCATAGAAAGCTGCAACTGAATGAATTGGATGAAATATGGAACGATGCCTATGAAAGCTCTTGGATCTACAAAGAGAAGACCAAGGCTTACCATGACAAACACATCTTGAAGAAGAACTTTCAGATTGGACAGAAATTCTATTGTTCAATTCACGCCTCAAGCTCTTTCCAAGTAAGCTTCATTCTAGATGGTCTGGACCTTTCATTTTTACAAATGTATCATCTCATGGTGCAGTCGCGATTAACCATCCAAATAGGACAGACAAGTTTAAGGTGAATGGCCATCGTCTCAAACCCTACTTTGATGCTTTCGTAGAGCATCCCATACTTGACCTGCTGTGCACGTCTTTCCTGGACATTAAATTAAGCGCTTCTAGGAGGTAACCTAGCTTCGGTTTGTATTTTCTTTCATTCTCTTGTATCTGTCTCAATGCACTCTATATATGCCTCAAATCTGCTTTTGTCTTCTCATTACCTATTGCTTATCACATTGAGGAAAATGTTCAATTTAGGTTTGGGGGGGTGGATTGAAAAATTGGAACGTAGAAACAAGTAGGTTTGGGGGTTATACATAGCTTGATTTTGGAACAACTTTAGTTTTTTTTTTACTTTAAGTTTTTTGCTAGTGATTGGTGTTCAACATATTAATAAGAGTGTACATGCTAAGCTTACTATCTTTATTCTACTGAGAGACTTGCCAGAACCAGTTTGTATCATAGCTTGTACTTCACAATTCCATGTTTCTAGTGATTAAGTGCACAACACAACTGCATGTGAGTGAACTCTGGAAAATTAGTGAAGGCTACCTTGTGAGGTTTTGAGCCTTATTGCCATTCTTTTATAGTGATATGCATTGTTTCTACTCATAAACACACTTTCATTTTGTTCTTAAAAGATAAACATTGCATGATCTTGGTTCAATTCAATGGAAAAACAAAAACAAAACAACAAAAGAAAAGAAAAAAAAGTCAGAAAAGAAAGTGACAGAAAAAGTGAATTGATCCAAGTGAGCCAATGAAATCAAGAGAACCTCAAGACGAGCACTCAAGAAACCAATGCCAAGGGCCTTAAGCAACGATTCAAGTCAGAAACTACAAGTTCGAATCATGGCATCTCATGCTTTGGCACAACAAAGGTTTTTGAATCCAACCCTTCCTTTCTATACCTCTAAACTTAGCCCCATTTTAACTTGAATTGAAAGACCTAACTGATCTTATGGATATTCATACTTGGAAATGAGGTATGTATCTATGTTCTTAAAGTTCAATTCCTTTCATGAGATCTTATGTAACGACTCGTCCCAAATTTCAGAATTCGATTAGTGATTAATTTGAGGATTAGCGTGACTAATCAAGGATTAGTCGAGAAATCGCAGACAGACGGTGTCAAATGACCATTTTACATCTAGGTTTGGGTAAAATGTTGACTTTTGACCGCCCGAGTCAAATGGACTTTGACCGATGACCATGACGTAGATCGGGGCTTCACGAGTCCGCAGACAGGTGGCACGACGAAATCGGACGTTCGATGGGAAAGTTACGGGTCTAGTAAGTTTTACCACACTATTCATGCAAACCGAGGATTTCGAAACATGGCATGATTTGATTGGGGAAGAATCTAGAAGGACCCACCAAATGAGTGACAAGTGTCACCCATCTGATAGGCCTAGAACCCAATATTTTGGGTTTATCTTCATCGCATCAACCTTCTTTTCCATTTTTCCCAAACCCGTCGAAAGTTCATAACCCGTACACCTCAACCAACACAAACACTCCCTAATCTTCATCTGATGTTATTGGGTCATGAACAAAAGTTGAAGGGGACATCGAGACGATCACGGTGGTGGCCACGGCGAAGCAACAACGACGAGGTAAGGGAAAAATCCAAAAGCCCTGTTTAAGTTCAAAAATGGAAAGTTTCATTTGAGCTCGTATTGATCGATTTCGTGGATTAGATGAGGTACTGGGGAGTGAGACGAGCTCAGGGAGCATGGAATTGCAAGAAACAGTGTCCAGAACAGAGAGAAATCGACGGAGGAAGTTTGGTAGTACTATTTAAGGGTTCGCAGGTAAAATCTAAACCTGATTTCAAGATTTTGAACCCATAGATCGATAGGGTAGACTTAAACGAAGCTATAGGAAGAAACAGGGATGAAAAAGGTTGAGAAATGGTGAAACGATGGCCGTGTCGGGTCTGCCGGTTTGCATGACCTTAATTGCAGACCCGGACGGAGGTTGAAGACGATGATGACGATGGTGGGTGACGTCATCATCCGGCAGCTATCAGAGGTGGACCATTGGGGGCTTGACATGTGTCACATATCAGTGCCTAGTCAGTACTAGCATGTTAGTGACGTGGCCCAATCATGGGCTGTCACGTGTCACTAATATGTTAGTGAAGTCGACCAGTGACAGGCTGACATGTGGCACTGTCAGACTGACAGGTGTCAGGGATGACATCATGCTAACATCAGCGTTGACCTTTAACACTTATTTCAGCGTTGACTTTGCTGACATCAGTAGAGTTGACTTTTCCCATCATTGACCATACGTTGACCACATCAACAGAGTTGACTTTTGAGGTGGGACCAGTGTCATTCGAACGCTTTCAAAAATCTAGATCCAATGGTGGTGGTTTTGGGTCGATCGAAGATTGCTAGGTTGGTCAAATTGATGTTTTTCACCTCGAGAAACATGTCTGGGACACGTTCACTTTTCTGAGAGTTTTGGAAGTTTATCCTATGGCCTTATATAAATAGTTAGTGACCTAAGGGTATGTTTTGGATAGGTCCGGATGTTTAGGAGATGGTGATTTAGCCTCGGGGAGGCTTATGACACGCATATTGAGGCATTAGCAGTACGGTCTATGAGTGGACTTTTGTTTTCGAAATATGATACATGCATAACTATTTTGTATGTTTTATATCTAAGTTTTGAATGCCTTGAGTACATATGTTTGTGATATTTGGTATTTTGCATATTTGCACGTATCTCGAGGCATATGATTTTATGTTGGATTTATATGTGCTTGTGTTTTCCATAATGGTTTGTTGAACTGGTTTTGGATTTGGAAATATGGAATTGGGCATGAGACCCAGTTGATTTGGAAACTATCGGACTTGGAGTCCTTTTGATTTAATGAAAAATCGGGCTGGAGGCCCATTTGATTTACATGATCGGGTTTAAGGCCCAGTTGGTTATGATATCTTGCATAAGTCTCATTTCTGGTTTATAAATGTGATTTCGAGTTCGGAAACCCTAAACGAATTTGGATCCATGGATTTATGATGATTTTACCGAAATTTCGGGCATGGCCCCTTTCGAAAGTTTTGAAATGATTTTATAAACTATTTTCCATATACCATTCTTATATGAGGATATGTGGATGGTCTCCTCCAGATGTCTGGGACACTAGGGAAGTCACGGTGCATTACTTGCGAGGGATCATTGCACGGAGCGACCGAACCATATAGTGACTCAGGAGTAGAATTGCTATGATTAGACGTCTAGGATGTCAGACATCTGAATGTTAGAAATAGACCCGGAGATACCCGGGGCAGCACGTGTTGCTTCGACTGTGATATGACGTCTGGGATGTCAAGCGTCTAGGACGCTAGGCATCTAGGATGCCGAGGATGGGTATTTGGTAAATATGATTTATTGGATTTATGAAATAGTATTTCAGTGTTTAAGGATTTGGGCAGTGGCCCTCTTGGATTTTCATTTACGGAAGTCAGTGTTTTACGGTTTTGGGCTGAGTTCTCGCACTTGGTTGATTTTATGGTTTTGGGCTAAGGCCCTAATGATTTGAGGAAGGAAATGGTTTTGGTTTTATAAACGGTTTTTATTATATTTGAATTAACTGGTTTTTGTATGCATGCATAGTTTTAAGTGAAAGGCATAAATGTCTTTTTTTATGAATTGTGTTTTATTAAATTATTTATTTTCATCCACTCACATCTTTTATGGTTTTTAATGCCCTTCAGGTTGATTCCGGATGCGGGCTGTAGAAGAGACCGAGACATCACACTCCTCCATTAATCCTGGCGCGCTTGGGAAGGCTATTTGGGCTATTATCCTGGTATCCCTTGTCTAGCCTTCATGTTACACATTGGTTATATGGAAGTTTGGCCTTCATGTCGCACGTGGGTTAGACGAGAGCATTGCACAACCCGCGTAATCCCGGGGGATTGGGATGGGTCGTGTATCTTAATTCCAAAAAGTGTTATTTTTCATTACAAATCATAAGTGATTAAACTTGAATCCCTTTACATAGCTTCCATCACATATGCTTGATAAGAGTGCACCCTAGGATCCATGTGTAATTTGAGAGTTTCCAAGTGAGGATTAAAGTCAAGGCGAAATATTTCTGGACCACTTATGTAAAGTTGTTTTTAAGCATGATTACTTGAGATATTAGCATCTACACATCATGTAAAAACCCGTCCTGAATTCTAGGATTATATTAGTGACTAATGAAGGATTAGTGAGATTAATCAGTGATTAGTTGAGCGAAATCGGATGGATGGTGTAAAATGACCGTTTTACCCCTGGTCATGGGCAAAATGTTGACTTTTGACTCGGGGAGTCAAAAGTACGAGGGCCAATGACCGTGACGTAGATTGGGACGTCACGAGTCCGTAGACAAGTGGCACGTCGAAATCAGACGTCGGACGAATAAGTTATGGTCACGGGATCAAAATCGGGAATTTGATGTCTCGGGATTCGTATTAAATATTATTTTAATCCAATTCGGAAAATTTTTGTGTGGGGCCCTTGTATTAGTGACAAGTGTCACTCATCCCATTGGTGGCTTGCCCTTAAATAGTGGATCTTAAATCAGATTTGAAACACCCCGGAAATCCGGGGATTGTAATATTGTAAAATATTAAGTGAAATGACATTTTTACCCTTGTGAATGGTTAGGTGAAATTGTTGACTTTTAGATTGGTGGGTCAAACAGACTTTGAACGACGACCGTGACGTAGTTCGCGACGTCACGAGTCCATAGATAGGTGGCACGTCCAATTCGGACGATCAGAGAAAAAGTTATGACTTTCGGAAGTTCAAGGGTACTTCCGTAATTTGGAAAATTAGGGGGAAAATGTTGACTTTTTGATTGACAATCGATTTTCACACGACTCGAAGACCGTTAGGTAGGTCTCGAGGCCCCGAGTACAATGACAAGCGGCACGCGTGAAACGGACATCGGGTGACCAAGTTACGGGTCACGGATGATGAGGGGCATTTTGGTAATTTGTCAACTGGGGGGCATTTTGGTCATTTTGCACGGCGGTTACTGTTCACCACCGTCGAGCAGAGTCTGCACGGCCATGCCATGAGTGCCCTGAACGATGCAATTGTTTAATTGAGTAGTGGCTGTGTGGAGTGAATTGTTTAAGTGTTTTGAGGTGTTGGAAGCACTCAGTCATGGCCTGGACAGAAGCAGAGCACGGGGAGAGTTTTTAAATTGGCTATGGTTTCTGTGTTGCGGGAAACAGTTTACAGAAAGGAATCAGACGGTTTCGGACGAGTTGCCGCCCATTTGATCGATTAACTGAGTTAGGGGAAGTGAGAGGGTTCATTTCGAACCAGAGTGAGGACTGAGAGTTGAGAGAAACTGCCGGGGATGAAAAACCAGAAAATGGAGGGAAATTCGAAGATCAATTTGTGAGGCCATTCGAACGAAACCAAGGATCGTGTTAGTCTTCTGGGTTCACTACGAACTCAACCACGAAAGAATTGAAGGAGTTTGATCACGGGTTGTAGTTTCTGGAAAATAGCAGTGTTGAGGACGACTACTTCCAGGTAACAGTTCATTCAATTGGTTAGATGTGTTGGTTCGTTTGTTTCCCTTTATGCTACCTGTGAAGTTAATTCGAGTTTGGTTTAACAACCAGAGAGTGGTGGTGATCGACCCGTTTGGGTGATCACGGGTCGTAGGTCAGGTTATGGGACTATTGAGGTTAATTAAGGACATGGAACTCTAATTAGATGGTTAATGAACATGTTAGGATCAAAAACGAAAGGAATCGAGTTAGAATCAAGGGTTAATTAACCAGGTCAAGCCGCAGGTGGCAGACCCGTATTGCAGAGAAACGGGTGAAGGGAATGACACTGTAGCAGCTACAGTGTCAGGCGCGTGACTTTCACGCGCAGTCACTTTGGGAGGCGCGTGAGGGCACGTTGAGGCTTATCTCCGATCACGATCAACATGACTTTTTATCCTCTCATTATTCTGAACATTTTAAGTGAAATAGCCATGTTGATCTGAGATAGTTAAGTGGGTCAGATTAGGGTCGGTTGTCTCGGGAAGGGTGTTCGAACGGCTTCCCCGAGCCGGTTTCTGTTTCGGAGTTTTTGGATGAATGTTAAGGACCTATAGTGACCCTTGCATGTGATTTGGACTGACAGGATCCATACGTTAATCCCGGAACAAGTTCATATGCGTAGTTTCGCAGCGGGAACGTATTGTGAGTGGGCCCGATTTCATTAACCCTCTATGCATAACACGTGTTACGATGTTGGGCTTGAGACCCGTTTTGTGGAAATTAAACACAGTTTTGGATTATATATCTATATGCTTGTGGACATCGATTATTATCTTAGGTACTGCACTGTATAGATCCACCATGTGATACTGTCTCCTCCAGATGTGGCACCGCGGAGAGGTCACGGCCATTGCCTGCGAGGGGTCATTCTACGGAGGTGTCGGACCGTATGATGACTTAGGAGCAGGATTACTATGATTGGACGTCTGGGACGTCGAGCGTCTGGGACGCTAGGCATCTGGGATGCCGTACCCGAATTGGGTTCGGGGGTTGGACTCGGGATTTGAGACCCCGGGTGGCACGCGGAGCCTTGGGACTGTGACCATATTGGACGTCAGGGACGTCGGACATCTGGGATGTCGAGATCGGAGTGTATAGTACAGTAGCTGTGATTACTTTATATTTATGGTTGTTATATTTCTTGTGATATCTTATATGATTTTATGGTTTTAAATACTATGCATGCATGCTTGGAAAACGGAGGGGTAAAATTATATGTTTTACTTATTAAACTGTTTTTATAAACTTGAGTTTCGGCCCACTCACCCTTAATGTTTTGGTAACCCCTCCAGGTCGTGCTACTGAGGTTGGTGAGGACCATGAGGCTGAGGCATAGATTCGTACTGCGCACCTGAACCCCTGTTGGGTTGGATTACCCACAGGATTTTCTAGAGTCGTGCTCGGATTTTGTATTTTGGACTGTATCCCTTGTCTGACATCTTTTGAATTTGGATTGTATGTGTAACTTTATTTTCGGATATTTATGCATTTAAATTTTTAAGGTTAAAATTGGAAATTTGGTTCGGGTGTCAGACGAGAGCAGGGCTGACAGGACCCGTCCCCACTGGACGTCAAAAACCGTACCCGGTCCTGCTCCCGTCTGACAAGTCAACTGAAAGTCCGAAACTACCCTTCAACACCTGCCAGACAAGGGATATTTTCTCCTGTGCCCGCTCATACCTCCACCTCTAGAATAGCCTCGATCAACGCGCCACGACCTGAAGGGTTAATAAAACAGAAAAGGTGTGAGTGGACAAAAATGACCTCTTATAAAAACATTTATCAAAATACATTCTTACCCTCCAATTTTCACAAACTTGCATGCATATCGTAAAACATGAGTAATAGTATGAAATCATTCAAGTATGAACAGTGGACCGATAAAATCAAAACATATTTTCCCATGGTCCATAACACTCATGTTCACCAAATCAGTTCATGTTATAAACACCAAATCCCGGCTCTCAGGCCAAAACATGTGAAAACATAATCACTGGCCACAAAGACCAAAAACCTGTACTCAATACCAGTACATCATCACAACAACATCAATCACCACTAATCACCAGTGCACAAGAAATATATCAATCCAATTAATCCGCACTACTCACAAGTGCATAAAATATCACAAATCACATCTGCACTACTCACAAGTGCACAATCAATCAAACTGCACTACTCACAAGTGCTGCACTACGCGTAGGCCAATATCCAGTCACTCCCTCGGGAACAGACACCTCTGGGCTCAACCCCCTCGGGCTCAGTCACCTCTGGGCGAACACATCCCCAGGTTCAGACACCTCCGAGTGGTACATCCAGGCTCAGTCTCATCCGAGAAGCTGACTACCATAGGATCAACTCCGGATCCTACAATCACATCCCCCAAGCTCCGGTCGTCTGGGTAATCCCCCCAAGCACCGACCTTCTGGGAATATCACAATCACAATATAAACCATTTCGGGAATTACATCCCAAAACATTTCAATCAAATCTTGACCCCATACAATGTCAAGATCATCCCCGACTGGGTCTCAAAGCCCAAAATACCATTTACACGTATTTCTTTAAAATCACCTTTTAAATCAATAAAATAATCTGGAAATCATCATTGACTCACCAACAAGGTCAAAATATCTTTTTAGAAATCATTTAAACTCCGGGCCTAGCCCAAAACATCATTTGCACGTTCCTCGTAAAACGTGCCCGAAAGACTGATTAAAATAATCATAAAATCCCAAATAAATCATTAATTCCACAATTTCACAAGTGACTCCAAATCCGAGTCGAAATCACTATTCACTTGGGTTCTCATGCCCAAAATAACATTATCACGCAAATCCATGCGTTGCAACCTCCGTTGCCATTTTCACGTAAATCCACGAAATTGATCATTGACTCATTCCCGAGTCACCACATCATTTCTCAATCCATGACTCAATAATCCGAGTCCAACCATTATTTTCAATCAATTTCAATCCCGGACTCATAAACCAAGTCCAAACATCATTTTCACCAGATTTCGTAATTTCTCGAAAATCGCCCAAAAATAATAATATAATAATCATAAAACCGAGAAATTACCGGATTGAAACATAAATCATGCCCAAGCATATAAAATAACTTAATAAGGCATTTTAAATCATATATGCATGCATCACGGTTAGAAAACAAAGTCCACTCACACACACCGTTCAAAACGGTCCGTTTTCGAGCTGCACGTTTTTCCGTAAAATCTGGAAATCACAACTCCTGTCCAAAATCATTATAGAGGGTTACTAACATCTCAAAATACAACATATAATTTTCCCCAATTTTTCCGGGATTTAAATACGTATTTTACTCGTAAAACACAACTTCGGATACGTGGAATATTATCGAAACAATATCCGATTTCCTCGAAATCAACGTCAAAATGTTCGTTACACTGAGAGGATCAAAAGTCATGTTGACCTCACCTTGAGACTAGGCCGGACGCGCCCTCACGCGCCGCCGTGAGTGGCTGACCGTGAAACCCACGCGCCAGCTACAGTGTCGTCGTTCATGCTCGTTTTTCTGGTAAACGGGTCGTTTAACCCGCGATCAGACCCGTTGGGTTTTCTGTCAATTCCACACTGTTTTCATCAATTGAACATTCAGTCAACTTCGAATTAAGTTTAATTAAAGATCTGTGGACTCAATTACAAACAATCTTACCTCTAACCTCGCGATCACAAATGGTCATTCGAAGAACACCCCGACCACTGTTCATCATTCGAATTCCCTCAATGGCTGTAGGTTTCTTCCAATTGATGCATCCAGAAGCATCACTGGACTATGAGAGACAGTTCCCCTTCATCAATTTCGTCGTTTGATCACTCAATGATCACGACACAAGCTCGATAGCCGTACACTATGCAACCACGGAGCTTCATCAATCTCCAGCGTTTTCCTTCAATTGGTCCTTCCAGAAGCATCGTGGGATCCTCAGGAAGATAATCCCCAGCTCAATTTCATCCATCGAAGCCTCCAATTCCTCGACTCAACCTCGAATTTCATCCTCTGTCACCAAGTGGGTTCAGAGCCAAAACAGCACCAATTTCCTTCGTTCTTTCGACGATTCTGATCGTTGTGATCCCAGGAAGCTGAATGTGAGCTCAATTTCGATCCTCATAGCCAAACACTCGACATTTGAATTTCCCCCCCAATTTTCTAAATTTTTGATTCTCTGTCTCCAACCTTCAATCGATCCTCAGTGTTTCCCCAGTTTATTCCACTCTCACAATCTCACAAATTCCCCTCAAAACTGGTTGTGAAAGGGAGCTCAATTCTCCCAATTCTGATTCCCTTTCTCACGGGTAAGAAAACAAAGAAGAAGAAAAATGGGGAAAAAGATGGAGGAATGATGGTGTAGGAATGATGATGTAGTAATGATAGTGTTGGGAGGGAAACATGGAGCTGGAAACAAGGGATGGGTGACACTTGTCACTCATCCGGATGTGCACAGTCACCGGGTACTGTTCATATTAAAATATTATTTTAATCCCAGTTCGTTCGGTTAATCGGGCCCGATTCCGTGACCATAACTTCGTCATCGAATCTCCGATTTCGGAATGCCGCCTGTCGTTGGATTCGTATCGACGAGACCTACGTAACGGTCTTTGGCCCTCGTCCATCGGACCTCCCGATCAAAAAGTCAACATTTGGCCCCTAATACGCCAAATTACCAAAATGCCCCTCAACTTCCGAACACCATAACTTTCACTACGAATGTCGAAATCGAACGTGCCACCTATCTATGAACTCGTGACGTCCCGAACTACGTCACAGTCATCGGCCAAAGTCCATTTGACCGCCCGAAATAAAAGTCAACATTTTGCCCACGCTAGGGGCAAAACAGTCATTTTGCATGTTTCGTCTGATTTCACTCAACTAATCCTCGATTAGTCATTCTAAACCATAATTAATTAATATTCAATCCCGATATTCGGGACGGGTCATTACAAGGGCACGTCCCCTTGTGGTCCCCAAGGGATCGGGGCGGGTCCCTGTCAGCTTGGTATCAGAGCACTAGGTTGTGGTCAGCATGTTAGACTAGCGGTCAGTACTAGGTACTTTTCGAGTCTAAGGATGATGTTATCTAATCTATGCCTCTTAACAGCTGGTTATGCCTCCGAGGAGAATCCCTCAAGCACGGACCGACGAGGAACTTGAGAGAGAGATGGAATGCGCTAGTATTGAGCGGGCTCAACGGTTGGGAGCCACACCTTTCAACCGGGGATCCAACCCCGAGGATGCCTATGAGTGGATTGCTAAATGGGAAAGAATCTTCACTGTGATGCATTGCCCACCCGGCGAGCGGGTGACTTTGGCAGCCTTCTTGTTGGAAGGCGGATCTTATCAGTAGTGGCATGGTCTCGAGATGTCAGGGTGGTCTGTCCACACCTCTACCTAGGAGGTCTTTCGTGCCAGATTCTTGGATCAGTACTACCCACGATCGTTTCGCGCGGCACGAGAGGCAGAGTTCCTGCGGCTGGAGCAGGGAGATATGTCCGTGGAAGACTATGAGCAGACTTTCAGGAAGCTTTCCAGTTTTGCGGCAGCTTTTGTGAGTACTGAGGAGGACAAATGTCAGAGATTTGAGTTGGGACTCCGAGGAGAGATACGAAAAAGTGTGACGGCTGCCAGTTATGCGACTCTGAGGGACATGGTCGACGTTGCAGTTCGTGTCGAGGCCAGTCTGGCGGCACACCAGACACGACAGCCTTCTGGCGAGGGGCGACGTCGGGATCGTCCATACCTTGCGCCAACGGGCCAGAGGAACAACAAGAGAGGAAATTACATAGGAGCACCTTCATCATTGCGAGGTCGTGGCTGGTTAGGTCGACATGGGAGCTCTCAGAGGAGCGGATCGAGATTCAGTTCTGGACAGCATCAGTCTTGGAGTGGTGCATCAGGAGGGTCTTGGGATGGACCGAGGGCAGTTAGTTGTTTTGCTTGTGGAGGAGGGGGCCACTATGCCCGAGATTGCCCTTTACTGTCGAGGAACAACGATACTGGAGGTGCTAGTGTTGCACAGAGTTCTGCTTCCAACACTGCTGGAGGCCGAGGACAGGGTGCTGAGCGTGGCTCGCGTGGGCGCGGACAGACTGCGGGGCCCAGGACTCGTGTTTTTGCAGTGACTCAGCAGCAGGCGAAGTCAGCCCCAGGCGTGGTTACAGATACACTTCATATCTCGAACCTTCTTGTATGTGTATTGATGGATGCGGGGGCTACACATTCTTTTATTTCGAGAAGTTGTGCTGGTATGCCAGATTGTGTGGTATCACCCTTAGATAGAGAGATGGGTGTTGTCACTCCGATGGGCATCATGTACTTAGTAAATCAAGTGATTTGGAGGTGCCCAGTGAGAATTGAGGATGTGGATCTACTAGCAGACTTGATTATTATGGATATCCATGACTTCGATGTGATCTTAGGGATGGATTGGTTATCGGAGCATGGGTCGCTTAATGATTGCTGTAGTAGGCAAGTATTTATGCGGAGTCCGGGTTTGCTGGAAGCTACCTTCCAGGGGGAGCGTGATGGTTCGCTTCCTGAAGTGATTTCTTCACTTGCTGCTACCAAACTTCTACGGAAGGGATGCCTGATAGGTCCTCAAATAAGCATTATTTTATATTATTTTATACCCTTTATACTTGACTTTTAATATTTAAATATTAAATAAATAGATAAAATAATTTATTTTGTGTTATTTTTGTTTAAATAAATAAAGTTTGTAATTTGGAGTATTTTGGCGAAAGAATCTTCCCGATCGGAATTATAACGAAGAAATTATGGACGAATTTCGGTGAAATATTACTAAATTAACTAAATAAATTAATTAATTTTTATTTTGCAGCCCAGCCCAATCCATGCAGCCCAATCCGTGCAGGCCCGGCTGCACAGCCCAACACGCGCCAGGCCCAGCCCGCACATCCACCAGCCCAGCACGCCAGGCCCAGCCCGTACATCCACCAGCCCAGCGGACCCGTCGACAGGCGCTGGCCGATCTGCTGTTCCTCCATTCGGCGCGCGCTTGTCGATCTCCCAGGCACCGTCTCAGCAGCAGCCCGCCGAGCTCCAGTTCCTTCATTCAGCAGCCTCCAGCCAAAATTCCATTCCTCTTTTCAGCAGCTCTCTGCTGAATTTATTTCCAGCAGCTTCCACCCAATTTCCACCCAACTTCCACCCAAATTCCTTCCACTTTCCAACCCAATTTTGCAACTTGACAACTCAAACCACTTCTAAACATCATCACTAATCTTTATTACTCATCATTCCATTATTTAACATTTTTTTTATTGTATTTGTTTATGTATTTTTGATAGCTTTTTCCACCTATAAATAGGGCTTCAATTCTTGTATTTTGGGGAGTCCCCAATTAGTTTCATTCTTCCATTTCTTTCTTAGTTCTTAGTTCTTAGTTCTTAGTTCTTAGTTTAGTTCTTTTATTTCTCTCTTTTGAGAGACAATTTTGGGGACCATTTTAACTTCTTGTAGATTTTCTTATTAATTAGCTTTCTTTTAATTCTTGTTCTTAATTTATGTTATTTTTATTTTTCTTAATTTCATTTCTTCTTTACTTTGTTCTTGTGATATTTCTTTGAGATCTCTTAAACACATTTTTATGCTTTCCTTAAGAAATACCTAGGCCAAGTAATTCTAAGGCAATTCAAGAGTTTTAAGACCGAATTCCTCGTATTTCTTCTTCCATCTTCACAAGTTTCCTGCCGCTGTTCGGTGATTCTTGTGAAAATCCATACTTCTCTACTTAAATTCTTGTTATTGTTATTGGTTTTACTTATAATTCAATATATGTGTTGGTATTTTCTTTCTAACATTTGTAAGTAAGAATGCAATCTCCATGTGTTTTACTTTTTGAGTTTCTTTTACTTCATATGTTTTAGTACTTAAACTTCAATTCGAAACTAAATGTTGATCCGCTGTTCGGGGCATTTAGGATAGAGTTGAAGAGATTTAATGTTTGATCGCTGTTCGGCGCATTAAATCACTTACTTAAGGTGAATCATATTATAAGTAATAATCCGCTGTTCGGTGCATTTATAATATGAAAAATGTATGCATGTATTTGAGATGATTAAGGTATGATTTCGTGATTGGTTCAATATGAGCATGATGTTAGAGTGTTGGTAAAAATATGTGTTTGAAGAAAATTCACTAGTACAAAGGTTAAAGTAGAAGTAAAATTAAGTATTTAATTATTTTTACTTGTTTTATTTATTTTATATTTACAACTCCTTTTCAAAACCCCCCTTTTCAATTCTTTATTCTTTATTCTTTTATTCTTGTATTCTTTTAATTCTTTATTCTTTTATTATTTTATTCTTTTATTCTTTTAATTCTTTTATTCTTTGATCCTTTTTTATTTTTTATTCTTTTATTCTTTGATTCTTTTTATTCTTTATTCTTTTATTCTTTTATTCTTTTAATTCTTTATTCTTTTATTTCTTTATTCTCTTATTCATCTATTCTTTAATTTATTAGTTCTTTGATGATTTAATTCTTTTATTATTTAATTCTTTTATTCATTATTCTTTTATTCATTTCCCACTAACACATTATTAATGTTCCCTAATTTCCCCGGTTAAGAACGATCCCTATTTACCAATACTACATCTACACAAAAAGGGTTTAAATTGCATAACACTCAGATTACATGTTTAATTTAATGCGTAGTTTGGGCGTAGTCAATTTTTGGCGCCGTTGCCGGGGAAATTGAAAATCATTTTTAATTTGTTAGTGTATGTATATAAATTGTGCATATTATACTTGTTTATAAATTTTACTTTTGTTAATATTATATTTGTTTATAACCCTTACTTACTTGTTTATATTTTATTTATCCATCTTATTTTTGTTCTTATTATTTTTGTTTATAATGTTCATACTTTACTTATTCATAGTTTCTAATTTATACTTGTTCATAAATGTTCATAATTTTTTTTTATATATTTGTTCATATTCAAATTGTTTATGTAAATTTAAAATTCTATCATACTTGTTCATAATTTAATTTAATTTGTACTTGTCATAAATGCATATTGTACATATTCACTTTTCCTTACTTTTATTTTTTTTTTTATTTATTTTTTTTTTTCTTTACACTTTCTAACTTCTTCTTTAATCCATTAACTTTAATTTTATTTCATAAACTTTTTCTTTATTCCTTTAACTTTAAATTTATTCCACTAACTTTTTATTCCACTAATTTTTTTTATTCCATTAACTTATATTCCTTTAACTTTATTCCATTAACTTTCTTTTCATTAATTTTATCAACTTTATATTCCACTAACTTTATGTTTACACTTATTTTATTTTTATGTAATTAATTGTTTGTTTATGTCTTTTTAGACTTTAAATTTTTAAACGAAAGAAAAAAAAATTCGGAATAAAAAAAAAACATAAAATAATAATAATAATAATAAATTAAAAAAAATCGAAATAAAAAAATATTTTTTTAAAAAAAAAAAAATTCTTATTTTAGCTTTATGTTAGTATTAATTCATACTTGTAAATAAATGTAGTATATATGTTACTTGTTACCTTTTATACATGTTCATAACTTTTATATTTCTTAGTATACATACATACTTGTTCATAATAATCTTTCATTTATGTTTGTTTATAATTCTCTTACTTATTATTTTATTCTTGTTCATACTTGTACATAATGTTCATTCTTTTTAATTGTTCATAAATGCTTATAGTAAATATTCACTTTTCCTTATTTTTATTTTTATTTTAATTTTTTTTTTTTTTTTTGGTTTTTTAATTTTTTTTTAAAGAGCATAAAATTCGTAAAAAAAAAAAAATTCATTTATTTAATTTTTAAATTCCGAAATAAATAAATAAATAAATTATAAAAAAATAAAAAAATTGTTCATACGTAAATAAATTATTTTCTTTTTCTCTTGCATTTCATCTTTCATTCTAACTTGCATTTCATCTTTCATTTAACTTGCATTTTTAACTTCACTTGCATATTTAGTTTAACTTGCATTGCACTCTTCCTCTAACTTACATCTTTAACTCAAATTGCATCCTTAACTTTAATTTGCATATCTAAACTGCATTCTTAATTAACGTACATCTCTGACTAACTAACTTGCATCTCTGTCTAGGCTGGATGGACGTTAAACTTCAAGCGCTTGTTGGGAGGCAACCCAATGTGTTCTCGGGATGTGAAGGAGTCATCAATACAGATTTGCTATCCTTTTACCCTTCACTCTCTTTTATTTTGTTTATTTAATGTTTTCCTATTATTTTCGTAAATCATCTTCCTTACTTTGATTCTATGTTTAATTACTTCGTATTTTCCTACATTGAGGACAATGTAGAATTTAAGTGTGGGGGAATGGTTTACAATTTTGAATGTTCAAAAAAAAAAAAAAAAAAAAAAAAAAAATTACTGTTTTGAATCTTTTTGTTTTAACTTAGTATTTTTATGAGTTTTTTTTATTATTTTTTTTAATTTTTATTTATGCAATTGAAATTTTTTTTTTTTATTAAGTATTTCTTACGAAAAAAAAAAATTAAAAAAAAAATATAATAAAAAAATATATATAAAAAAAAAAAAAAGGTGAAAAAAAAAAAATTGTTTTCTTGAATCTTTTTATTTTAACTTAGTGTTTTTATGAGTTTTAAGTTGCCATTTAACTTGTCAATGATATAAATGAACGGAAATGAATATGTTATGGCCATAAAGATAATCACTACAACTTGAATTTGTTTGTTAATATTTTGTGATTAAGTGTTATAACTTGAAGATAATGCATGTAAATTGGCACATAAACGAGCATGATAAGATAAGTGTGAATCATATGAACCTTATGTGAGCTTTAGAACTTTATATACATCTTTGATGAGTGATTCATAAGTTCTTTGTTTAAATTGATATACATATGCCTCATAACTGCTTGCCATAGCTTTTAATGAACTCTAGAGTACTAGAACTTATTTTATGTGATTTTCAAAGCTTTTAAGTCAATAAACTCTCTGATTTTGGAAATGATTAAGGCATTAGGGTTAACACCACAAATTCAAACATCCATGTTCCCTATTTTGTGCGCACAAGTTGCGACCCCCCTAGTTTTAACCCTTTCGAGCCCACATTAAGCCTTTCTTTCATCACCATGATTAGCTAAACACGTGAGCTTAGTATAGACATCCTTTACCCTTGTTCCAAGAACTCGGTTGAAGACATATTGATTGTGTAAAGAGAAAATAATGATATTGGAAAGACTTTTATGTGAATTATTTGGATTTACCGACTCAAGCTTTATTGTATTGTTGACACATGTTATTACCTTGATATAAAAAAAAAATCAAAAAAAATCAAAAACTCAAAAAAAAAAAATCAAAAAAAAAAAAAAAAAAAAAAAAAAGAGTTGAGTCTCGATCAAGGTAATAAGGTTTGGTTATGTAATGTTTGAGTTAAGTCCCTTGCAATTGTAAATCCGACACAAAGAATGACTATGAGGCCCAACATGATGAAATTAGGCCTATGTTTGAAAGGATGGATTACTGACATCATTGCACTAAGGTTGGGAAGCTATGATACGTTTTGGGAGTCTATTGAGTCTTGGAACGAATTGAGCACCACTTGTCCTATATTTTCCTTGCCTCTAAACTTAGCCCCATTACAACCTTCGTAAAGACCTTATGATCCTTAATATGGTAAATTTTGATTAGTGGAGTCAATCACTTGAGTAAGCTTATGGTTTTGGTTCATTTGTGCAAGTATATGTTGTTTTTATCTTGAGGTGTTTGTTTGAGATTTTGCAAAAGTACTTCATTTCGATTATGTGAGTATTTCTCACATACTTTGAGTGCAAACACAAACCCTTACAAAATTGAGTGAATTTATGAGTGCATATCCTTGTGAGTTGATTCATACTTGTTTTATTCATGTTGAGATCCATTTCACCATATTTACTCATTATCTTACTTGTTAAAACATTTTGTTACAATGTATTAACTCTTGAATTCCATATGCTTAAACGCTTTAAGTGAAAATCTTTTATGCCATGATTGTAATAATGAAATATTGAGACAAATGGTTAAAGGTTACTTGTATTGATGTTGTAGTTTAATTTTAGTATTTGCTAGGGACTAGCAAAGTTTAAGTGTGGGGGTATTTGATAGGTCCTCAAATAAGCATTATTTTATATTATTTTATACCCTTTATACTTGACTTTTAATATTTAAATATTAAATAAATAGATAAAATAATTTATTTTGTGTTATTTTTGTTTAAATAAATAAAGTTTGTAATTTGGAGTATTTTGGCGAAAGAATCTTCCCGATCGGAATTATAACGAAGAAATTATGGACGAATTTCGGTGAAATATTACTAAATTAACTAAATAAATTAATTAATTTTTATTTTGCAGCCCAGCCCAATCCATGCAGCCCAATCCGTGCAGGCCCGGCTGCACAGCCCAACACGCGCCAGGCCCAGCCCGCACATCCACCAGCCCAGCACGCCAGGCCCAGCCCGCACATCCACCAGCCCAGCGGACCCGTCGACAGGCGCTGGCCGATCTGCTGTTCCTCCATTCGGCGCGCGCTTGTCGATCTCCCAGGCACCGTCTCAGCAGCAGCCCGCCGAGCTCCAGTTCCTTCATTCAGCAGCCTCCAGCCAAAATTCCATTCCTCTTTTCAGCAGCTCTCTGCTGAATTTATTTCCAGCAGCTTCCACCCAATTTCCACCCAACTTCCACCCAAATTCCTTCCACTTTCCAACCCAATTTTGCAACTTGACAACTCAAACCACTTCTAAACATCATCACTAATCTTTATTACTCATCATTCCATTATTTAACATTTTTTTTATTGTATTTGTTTATGTATTTTTGATAGCTTTTTCCACCTATAAATAGGGCTTCAATTCTTGTATTTTGGGGAGTCCCCAATTAGTTTCATTCTTCCATTTCTTTCTTAGTTCTTAGTTCTTAGTTCTTAGTTCTTAGTTTAGTTCTTTTATTTCTCTCTTTTGAGAGACAATTTTGGGGACCATTTTAACTTCTTGTAGATTTTCTTATTAATTAGCTTTCTTTTAATTCTTGTTCTTAATTTATGTTATTTTTATTTTTCTTAATTTCATTTCTTCTTTACTTTGTTCTTGTGATATTTCTTTGAGATCTCTTAAACACATTTTTATGCTTTCCTTAAGAAATACCTAGGCCAAGTAATTCTAAGGCAATTCAAGAGTTTTAAGACCGAATTCCTCGTATTTCTTCTTCCATCTTCACAAGTTTCCTGCCGCTGTTCGGTGATTCTTGTGAAAATCCATACTTCTCTACTTAAATTCTTGTTATTGTTATTGGTTTTACTTATAATTCAATACATGTGTTGGTATTTTCTTTCTAACATTTGTAAGTAAGAATGCAATCTCCATGTGTTTTACTTTTTGAGTTTCTTTTACTTCATATGTTTTAGTACTTAAACTTCAATTCGAAACTAAATGTTGATCCGCTGTTCGGGGCATTTAGGATAGAGTTGAAGAGATTTAATGTTTGATCGCTGTTCGGCGCATTAAATCACTTACTTAAGGTGAATCATATTATAAGTAATAATCCGCTGTTCGGTGCATTTATAATATGAAAAATGTATGCATGTATTTGAGATGATTAAGGTATGATTTCGTGATTGGTTCAATATGAGCATGATGTTAGAGTGTTGGTAAAAATATGTGTTTGAAGAAAATTCACTAGTACAAAGGTTAAAGTAGAAGTAAAATTAAGTATTTAATTATTTTTACTTGTTTTATTTATTTTATATTTACAACTCCTTTTCAAAACCCCCCTTTTCAATTCTTTATTCTTTATTCTTTTATTCTTGTATTCTTTTAATTCTTTATTCTTTTATTATTTTATTCTTTTATTCTTTTAATTCTTTTATTCTTTGATCCTTTTTTATTTTTTATTCTTTTATTCTTTGATTCTTTTTATTCTTTATTCTTTTATTCTTTTATTCTTTTAATTCTTTATTCTTTTATTTCTTTATTCTCTTATTCATCTATTCTTTAATTTATTAGTTCTTTGATGATTTAATTCTTTTATTATTTAATTCTTTTATTCATTATTCTTTTATTCATTTCCCACTAACACATTATTAATGTTCCCTAATTTCCCCGGTTAAGAACGATCCCTATTTACCAATACTACATCTACACAAAAAGGGTTTAAATTGCATAACACTCAGATTACATGTTTAATTTAATGCGTAGTTTGGGCGTAGTCAATGCCAGGGCTATCTGGCGCATGTCGTGCTGGAGCAGGTTGATACTCCGAGTGTCGAGGAGATACCAGTGGTGCGAGAATTTCCAAATGTGTTCCCGGAAGACTTACCTGGATTACCACCACCGCGGGAGATTGAGTTTACCATTGAACTACTCCCCGGTACCTGACCTATATCCCAGGCACCATACCGGATGGCGCTGGTAGAATTACGGGAACTCGAAACACAGTTGCAGGAGTTGGTTGATTTGGGATTCATCCGACCGAGTACTTCACCGTGGGGAGCACCGGTGTTGTTTGTGAACAAGAAGAAGGGGAGTCTCTATTTGTGTGTGGATTACCGACAGCTCAACAAGGTGACGCTGAGGAACCAGTATCCTCTGCCCAGGATCGATGACTTATTCGACCAGTTGCGGGGAGCACAATGCTTCTCGAAGATTGATCTGCGATCTGGGTATCATTAGTTGAGGATTACGGAAGGGGATATTCCGAAAACGGCATTTCGAACCCATTACGGACACTACGAATTCCTTGTGATGCCTTTTGGTTTGACGAATGCTGCAGCAGCATTCATGGATCTGATGAACAGAGTCTTCTGACCCTACTTGGATAAGTTTGTGATTGTGTTCATCGATGATATCTTGGTGTACTCGAGGAGTGCCCAAGCACATGAGGAACACCTACGGTTGGTGTTAGGGAAGCCGAGAAAAGAACAGTTGTACGCCAAACTGAGTAAGTGTCAGTTTTGGCTGAGCATCATTGGTTTATGGGACATGTGATATCGGCTGATGGGATCAGCGTGGATCCCCAGAAGAAAAAAAAGCGGTGACTAACTGGGCCAGACCGACAACAGTGACAGAGGTGCGGAGATTTGTCGGGTTGGCAAGCTACTATCGGAGATTCGTGGAAGGTTTCTCCAAGATTGCTGCACCGTTAACTCGATTGACTAAAAAAGGGGTGAAGTTTATCTGGGACGAGCAGTGTGTGCCGAGTTTTCAGGAATTGAAGTATCGTTTAACCACTGCCCCTATCCTGGCATTTCCCGATAACAGTGGAGAGTTCGTAGTCTTTAGTGATGCCTCACTACAGGGTTTGGGCTGTGTGTTAATGCAGAATGGCAAGGTGATCGCTTACGCATCACGGCAGCTAAAGACTCGTGAGTTGAACTACCCTACTCATGATTTGGAGTTGGCGGCGGTAGTTCATGCCCTGAAGATCTGGAGACATTATCTTTTCGGTGCAACGTCCAGGATATACATCGACCACCAAAGCCTAAAGTATCTATTTACCCAGAACGAACTCAACTTGAGGCAACGGAGATGGTTGGAGTTGATCAAGGATTGTAGTTTCCAACTTGAGGTGTTGGAAGCACTCAGTCATGGCCTGGACAGAAGCAGAGCACGGGGAGAGTTTTTAAATTGGCTATGGTTTCTGTGTTGCGGGAAATAGTTTCCAGAGAGGAATCAGACAGTTTCCCATGAGTTGCCGCCCATTTGATCGATTAATTGAGTTAGGGGAAGTGAGAGGGTTCATTTCGAACCAGAGTGAGGACTGAGAGTTCAGAGAAACTGTCGGGGAACAAAAACCAGAAAATGGAGGGAAATGCTAAGATCAATTTGTGAGGCCATTCAAACGAAACCAAGGATCGTGTTAGTCTTCTGGGTTAACTACAAACTCAACCACGAAAGAATTGAAGGAGTTTGATCATGGGTTGTCTAGGAACTCAAGTTCCAGTTTCTGGAAAATCGCGGTGTTGAGGACGACTACTTCCAGGTAACGGTTCATTCAATTGTTTAGATGTGTTGGTTCGTTTGGTTCCCTTTATGCTACCTGTGAAGTTAATTCGAGTTTGGTTTAACTACCAGAGAGTGGTGGTGATCGACCCGTTTGGATGATCACGGGTCGTAGGTCAGATTATGGGACTGTTGAGGTTAATTAAGGACATGGAACTCTAATTAGATGGCTAATGAACATGTTAGGATCAAAAACGAAGGGAATCAAGTTAGAATTGAGGGTTAATTAACCGGATCAAGCCACAGGTGGCAGACCCGCATTGCAGAGAAACTGGTGAAGGGGATGACACTGTAGCAGCTATAGTGTCAGGTGCGTGACTTTCACGCGCAGCCACTTTGGGCGACGCGTGAGGGCGCGCTGAAGCTTATCTCCAATCACAATCAACATGAATTTTTATCCTCTCATTATTCTGAACATTTTAAGTGAAATAACCATGTTGATCTGAGATAGTTAAGTGGGTAAGATTAGGGCCGGTTATCTCGGGAAGCGTGTTCGGACGGCTTCCCCGAGCCGGTTTCTGTTTCGGAGTTTTTAGATGAATGTTAAGGACCTATAGTGACACTTTCATGTGATTTGTACTGACAGGAATCATACGTTAATCTCGGAACAAGTTCGTACACGCAGTTTCGTAGCAGGAACGTCCTGTGAGTGGGACCGATTTCATTAACCCTTGCAAGCATAACTGTTTTCATTTCCGTATCTATATATATATATATGTGTGTGTGTGTGTGTGTGTGAATCAAATGAAGGATTTTGATTACCTCGATTTGCGGTTATGACACGTGTTACGATGTTGGGCTTGAGACCCGTTTTGTGGAAATTGAACACTGTTTTGGATTATATATCTATATGCTTGTGGACATCGATGATTATCTTAGGTACTGCACTATATAGATCCACCATGTGATACTGTCTCCTCTGGATGTGGTACCCCGGAGCAGTCACGGCGCATTGCCTGCGAGGGGTCATTCTACGGAGGTGCCGGACAATAGGATGACTCAGGAGCAGGATTGCTAGGATTGGACGTCTGCGACATCGAGCGTCTCGGACGCTAGGCATCTGGGATGCCATACCCAAACTGGGTTCGGGGGTTGGACTCGGGATTTGACACCCCGGGTGGCACGCGTACCCTTGGGACTGTGACCATATTGGACGTCAGGGACGTCGGACATTTGGGATGTCGAGATCGAAGTGTATAGTGCAGTAGCTGTGATTACTTTATATTTATGGTTGTTATATTTCTTGTGATATCTTATATGATTTTATGGTTTTAAATACTATGCATGCATGTTTGGAAAACGGAGGGGTAAAATTATATGTTTTACTTATTAAACTGTTTTATAAACTTGAGTTTTGGCCCACTCACCATTAATGTTTTGGTAACCCCTCCAGGTCGTGCTACTGAGGTTGGTGAGGACCCCGAGGCTGAGGCATAGATTCGTACTGCGCACCTGAACCCCTGTTGGGTCAGATTACCCGCAGGATTTTCTAGAGTCGTGCTCGGATTATGTATTTTGGACTGTATCCCTTGTCTGACATCTTTTGAATTCGGATTGTATGTGTAACTTTATTTTGGGATATTTATGCATTTAAGTTTTTAAGGTTAAAATTGGAAATTTGGTTCGGGTGTCAGACGGGAGCAGGGCACATCCCCTTGTGGTCCCCGGGGGATCAGGGCGGGTCCCTGTCATGATTGGTGACTTTTGGATTAATTAATTAATTTATTAAAAACTCTCAATTCTCTCTCTTCTTCCTCGCAGGTCATCTACCTCATTCTCTCTAGCAAACACACATAATCAATCTCACAAATAACCTCCAAACCTCACCCATTGTTGTTGGATTGTGAACGGATATTGAGGAGGAGATGGAGACGAGTTGAACGGTGGCTGCGGTTCGAGCTGTCGTGGACGGTGGCCGGAGATCACGAAAATGGTACGTTTTGGGTCGAACTTGGGAGGTGGAGTTTTGAGGCTTGTCGATCTATGCTGACCATTGGAACTTTTTTCTAGGGGTCTTAGGAGTTGGATGGGACTGGTTGCGAGGTCTGTGGTTGCTGGGATCGAGGACATGACGAAGTTCCAGGTGGTCGGTCGTGTTTCCTCCATGAACAGGTACGTATCGTCGTGTTTTCTTGGGAAGGACGAGACGAATATGTAGGAAGAAATAGGGAGGAAAATGGTGGCCGGAATTGGGAGAACCGGCTGGGTTGGTTCGGTGGTTCGGCTGAACCATACCGAACTAGTGAACCAAGTTCATGCGAGGTTGACGATGACACTGTTCATCACACTTGGCTTTCACGCGTAGCTACTTGCGGCGGCACGTGGGGGCACGTGGAGCACTTTTGGGTAAAGTGTTCAACATGACTTTTAATCTATTCGATGTAACGAACATTTTGGGACTGGTTTCGTCTCAATCGGACATCGTCTCGATATGTTTCGAAATGTCCGAAGGTTTAGGATAGAGTTTAAAAATTGTTAAAAATTTGGGAAAATTACGGGACTTTAATGGGAGGTTAATGAAGAGGTGAGTAACCCTCTAGTATGATTTGGACAGGTTTGGAAGTCCCGGTGATAGTGGTGTGGCCCGGGAGGACTTATGGCACGCGTATCGAAGCGGCAGCATAGGACGGGAGGACTATGATTAGACATCTAGGACATCAGGCATCTGGGATGTCAGAGATATTGACCCGGAGAGACCCCGGGTAGCACATGTTGCTTATTATCGCAAGATTTGACGTCTGGGATGCCGAGGATGGTTATGTGGTAAATATGGATTATTGGAATCATGAAATGGTATTTCGGTCTTTGTGGATTTGTGGTTATGGATTTGGGCAATGGCCCACTTGGTTTTTGATTTACAGATTTTGGTATTCTACAGTTTTGGGCTGAGTTCCCACACTTGGTTTTGAGTTACGGTTTTTGGGCTAAGGCCCTAATGGTTTATTGAGTAAATGTTTTTACTACTAATTTTACGATGCATGCATACTTTTTAGTGAAGGTCATAATTTATCTTTATGAAATGTGTTTTATGAATTTATTGATTTTCGTCCACTCACAGTTCTAAATGGTTTTAATGCCCTTCAGGTTGATCACGGATGCGGGCTGTAGCAGAGACCGAGACATCGCGCTCCTCCACCGATCCTGACGCACTCTGGGAGCCCTGTATGGGCTGAGGTACGTATTATCCCTTGTCTGACACTTCGTGTCAGACGGGAGCATGACACATCCCACGTTAATCCCGAGGGAATTGGGATGGGTCATGTCACATCACACATGATACTTGTTGTTGAGGCATTCCCTCTAGTTTCGTAAGGCATGTCTACTTAGTTTGATTCTTATAAACATTTTTAAAGACTTTCTCTAGCACTTTAGCATTCAAGTAAAACGTTTATGGGTATCGTAGCTGCCATAACCCACTGGAGACAAAACTCCTCCTACTTCGAACACCTAGAGGTTTAAATGATCTATCCTTTACTAAGATTGAGTCCTTTCATTTTGTTTAGTTCTATTTTCTTTGTTTTGCTCAGGGACTAGCAAAAGACAGGTTTCGGGGTATTTGTTGAGTCATTATTCATGCATCTTTTAGATGTCATCTAATGCACATTTACTTGTCTTTTGTGCATTTTATTTGCCATCCATTGTTGAAAGTGATCAATCTTCTGAAGTGTGTGCAGAAGTAGAAGAGTTCATTTGAGTATGGAAAAGGAAGTCTGAGCATGCAGAAAAGGAAAAGTTCCACATGAGGAAAGCCTAAGATCACCAAAGAGGAAAGTGACGTCGAAGGAAGTCCTAAGAAGGCCAAATGTGCACCTTACTTCACTCGGAAAGTCCAACACATCATTAACCTTCATTGCATCACATCTCAAGAGGATTTCAACCAAAGAACAAGACAAGTGGCCAGATTTTTAGGACCCTTGTCTCAACCTTGTTAGGAAAAACGTTTTAGGAATTTATCATTTTTTTAAACCTAATTAGGACTCTTTTTAATTCAGAATTAGTTTCCTTGTTTTCTCTTAACTTCTAGGGATTGTACACTCCTATTTAAAGGAGTTTTAGTTTCTGATTTCAGAGAGAAAAAAAAAACCTAGCTGCAACATTCATTTGATTTGTCCTCTTATAATAGTTTTTGGGCATTGGAAGAGGAGGGAGAGCAGAGTTTCTTGTTCTTCAAGGGGGCTGGAATGTAGAAGAGGATTGGAGGTTGCTGATACATCTTCTTCATCCATCATCTCATTCAGTCTTCTTATTTCTTCTTCCTTATTTTGTTTACACAATGAATTCAAGTATACTTTTTGTCAATAATATGTTTGAGTAGTTTTTCTTAGAATTAGGGCTTCTTAAAGCCATAACCATGTTGATTGTTTAACTTGATTTTGGCCCTTGATTTCCTTTACTATGATTGCTGGATGAAATCAGATTACTACTTGAATGGCTAATCATGTATGTTTATGAGATTGATCACCTTGTTTGCATAAATTAATTATGGAATTACATGGTTGACCACCCTTATCATCATGTAATTCATTTAGCATCATGAAGTTGAGGTTAAGAAACAAATTTGTAATCTGAATTCATGACATGCCTAGGATTGCACATCACTTTCTAGGGTTATAGTGAGATTGCTCAGATTCTCTTTTGTATTTCATGCATCATCTTAATTGTGAGTTGATATATGTTTTAAGTGCTCACTCGACTTAGAACATACAACTAAGAAGAGGGTAATATATGTGGGGTGAGCCTAAATCGGACCCTTGCATGGGAGTCATATTCAAACATTTCATAGTAATTGAAACAAGGAAATCTTGTTAGGAACTTGAACTGGTTAGCGGTGCATAGTTAGCTTTAATTCGACTTTAGTTAATCAAATCATCAACATCATTCGGTCCTGCCTATTTTGCCTTTCTTGCTTGTTTAGTTCTTGTTTCAACTTTCAATTTCAAAACACACAAAAAATCCTCCAATTACTTCTTTGCTGTAGGTCCTGCCTTTTGGAGTCTTTTGTGTTTTCTATTCTCCGAGTTAGCATCTTAGTGCTTCTGTTTGTATTTAGGTCAGTTCTAAGTGTTCTTGTTAGTGTCCATGTGTGTCATCTTGGTGTCTTGCACATCTCAATTTGTCTTCAGTCTGTCGTCTGTGTTTTCTTTTCTGTTTTTTATTTTGTAATTGAGTTAATCAATCTGAATAAATGTCAGGACCCGACCCTCCTCTGTCAGGTCCCGACTCATCTAGCATGATATTGTCCTCTTTGGGCCACAACAATACTCAACGGCAAGCCTGCGCCCTCAAGGTTTTGTTTTCGGGAGCTCACGGTGCAACTTCCCAGGGGGTCACCCAACATGGAATTGCACCAGCCTCAACTCGCTTAACTTTGGGGTTCCAATCCCCCTCAAAGCCACTGAGCTCCCAAAAGGCCTCATGCTAGATAGGTGTGTGCCTACACCTTTAAGGCACACCACCATTCCCTTCCTAGACCATTACCCCCCTCGCAGGAATGTGGGATTGTTCACTGTTCCTTCCAAGACACGAATCTTATAATACACCCCCTTTAGGGCCCAGCGTCCTCGCTGGCACACTTCTCAGTTGGGGTTTGGTTCTGATACCAATTTTGGGGAGAAGGGGGGACGAAATTCTTGAAGGGGGGAAGGTTGTAACGCCCCGACAATTTGAAAAATGAAAATTTGGAAAATTTGAGGAAAATGACAATTTCGCCCCTAGTGGTAAGGGCTGAAAGTTGACTTTTTGTTCGGGACCTTGTTTGACTTTTTCGAGAGTATCGTTGGATAGATCTCGGAATGCTGAATCTGTGTACAGGCGGCACGTCGAAAACGGAGCACGGATGAAAAAAGTTACAGGGTTGTGAAGTGTAGGGGTAAAATGGTCATTGTAACTTAAAGGGTAAAATGGTCATTATGGGTAGTACAATTGATTAAACAGTGTAGTGGGCTGATTCAGCCCACGTTGGCTCAGAATGTAACACCTGTCCTTGAATTAATCTGCTTAGTGGCATTGTTGCCGCTAAACATAAACAAACCATTAAATCAACTATATGTTTTCATGGTTGTCGGATTGATCTTAGAAGAACCCATAGAGAAACAAGTGTAAATTCAGTGCACAGATAAGTGAACTAATGAGTGGAATTAATGAGGGGAAACACAAGAGGAACAACTGAGACCCAAAGCAAGAATCCCGAAATATTACCCAAAATCATTTAATGTCGAATTTTATTTCTTAAACGATTTAGATCGCAATTGAAGTGATATTTAGCTGTCTGGGAGCTAGACGACTCGAACCAGGTTGATTGGGAGGACAATTGATGGTGAATTGATGAAGAACAGAACCTGCGATCTCTTGGAAATGTGAAGCCTAAGTTCGATTGCTTAGAGGTAAAGATTCTTGAAATTGATTTCAATTTCGTGCTTAGAATGGACGTAGGATGCTTCTGATGTAATCAATTGAAGGAAATAGGTCGATCTTGGGTAGAACACGAGTTCGGACCCGTCGGGTTTTGATGTCGAGTCGAGGGATTTAGGGCGTGGTTTCATCAAATTGAGGTCACTGATCAAACATAGATGTAGAATAGATGAGAATGAGTGAAAGAACTGGAGGAATTGGGTTCAAATTGATAGAAAACAAACCGGGTTGCACAGCGGGTTGCAGACCCGAATACCAGGGAAACGGGTAACAGGGACGACACTGTAGTTGCATTGTTCATAGCGTGTGGCTTTCACGCGCAGCCGCTTGCGGCGGCGCGTGAGGGCACGTGGGTCGTTTTCTGGGAAAGTGTCCAACAGGTGTTTTACTCTATACAGTGTAACGATCATTTTGGCATTGGTTTCGAGTCAATCGGACACCGTCTCGATAATGTTTCGAGGGTCCGACGGTTTATGTTATATTTTAAAATAATATTTAAATCCCGAAAAATTACGGGGAAATGTGATGATGTAAATTGAGTTGTAAATAACCCTGCATAATGATTTTGGACAGGATTCGAGGTTCCTGACAAGTGTCGGAAATTACGGAAACGTGTGCAGCTCGGGAAGCGAGCGGTTTGGACGGTGTGTGAGTGGACGTTTGTTTTATAAACCATGATGCATGCATAGTTAAGTGTTTTACATTATTGATTGCATGATTTGACTTGCAATGATTTCTTGATGATGTGGCATGATTATGTGTGATTTAATGATTATTTTAATCGGTCTTTCGGGCACGTTTTTCGAGGAAATGTGCAAATGTTATTTTGGGCTAGGCCAGGAGTCAAAAAGGTTTTGAAAAGAATATTTTGACATAATTGATGAGTCAATGATGCTTTCTGGATTATTTTAATATTTTCAAAGTAATTTTACGAATTTACATATAATTGGTAATTGAGCTTGAAACCCTGTCGGGCATGCTTATGATTTGATTTGAGGTCATGGATATGATTGATATGTGTTATGATATGGATTGTGTTTGTGATTGTGGATCCTAGATACTGGATCATGGGCTGGATGGTGCGAGTGCAGTTCCTAGACGAGACTCGGATGTTGCGTGAGTGTAGTTCCCGAGTATGTGGTACGTCTAGATGGTGCGTGTGCAGTTCCCAGACATGATGGATATGACTCGGATGGTGCCTGAGTGCAGTTCCCGAGATTGGCCTACGCGTAGTGCGGATGTGATTGTGTGATTGATTGTGCACTTGTGAATAGTGCGGATTGATGGATTGATTGATTGGTTGGTTGTATTGTTTGATATTGATTGCGATTACGTACTGGTATTGAGTACGAGTTCTGGTCTATGTGACCAGGTTATTATATTTTCATATGTTTTGGCCTGAGAGCCGGGATTTGACTTGTTTTGTGATTTGGCTGGAAAGCCGGTGCTTGTGATACATATGTTTTTCCTTATGCATGCATGGTTTGCTAAACTGGAGGGTAAATGATGTATTTCAAACGTATTTTAAATGATATTATTTTTGTCCACTCACACCTTTTCTGTTTTGATGACCCTCCAGGTCGTGTCACGACGTTCGGTGCTGATCGAGAGGTGGAGGCATGAGTGGAAATCAGTGCAGTTATCCCTTGTCTGACAGGTGCTGAAGGGTATTTTTGGGACTTCAGTTGACTTGTCAGACGGGAGCAGGACCAGGCACAGTGATCTATGTCCTTCGGGGACAGGTCCTGTCAATAAAAGTGGATTTAACGTTGATACAAGTCCTTATGGGATTCAACCATTGCTTGTCACTTTACTATCTTAATCGATTTTTAGTCCTCATTATTGTGTTTCTTATTTTGTCCAACAATGGGAGACAAGATCTCCGGAACCATCTAAGAGACATGAGTGATTCAGTTTGACTGAAGCTTTTGGAATCGTTGCGTTAGAATCGTATATCAAATTTGTTCATTTAGGGACCCTAGGACCTCTTTAAGTAGTTTCTCCGAGGTCCCTCCAAGTAAATTTTATTCTCGATTAATTGGTTCTTTGAGAGTGTTTCAGAGGATGTTTCTAGTCTTGCGCGTAAGTTAGACTTTTACCTCGAGATTAAGATTTTGTAACTTATCGTAGGTTTCCTACTGGTTATTCTTTGTTGAACACCCGGCAGTAAAGGAAGCTGCATTACTTAACGTTGCCCTTCTTTGTCTCTTAGAGCTTGTAAACGTTACGCCTATGGTACAAGTACCCTATCATCATTTTGTGGGTGATATCACTCAATCCTCCCTCGTGCACACCCTCAAAGCAATTTAATTCAAATGGTTTTATGTTTGTTGCTTGTGTAATGTGCTTTTGCCTTGGTATTGTTTTGAAATGGTGAAAGCCTTGTTAGGCATTTTAAATGAATTTTCAGTTTTGTTACAAATGATTTCACCTTACTTTTGAGTGTTGTACTTTGTTTCTGGAGTCTTGTGAATTTTTGTACTTACAATGATAAAACCTTTCTACACTAAAATAAGTTTGAGCGGTGTTAGAATCTTAGCACATATTATGACGTGATACATTTTGATGCCATTTACATTTACTTCACTGACCTGTTTAATAAATCATCTTTTGGGACTTGGTTTTCTATTATACTGAATGACGCATTTCTAAAACTGGGAGTCACATCCCTACTTGTCACTTTTGATTAAAAACATTTAAAACAACGAATTTGAGAATTAATTTTAGATACTATTTGGACCCTTGAGGGCGTTTCAATTTTGATCAATTTTATCTCCCCTTAAATTTAGTAAATTCTTTAAGTCTCTTAACTTGATTTACCATTTTGGTGATCATGCCTCGTCTCACGTGCTTGACTTATTTTGCAAGTTTTTCCTCACCCATTTTCTAGTGATTTACGTGTCCCCAAGTTTGGGAAGAATTTGAAGCTCTTGCATTCTTTCTGAATATTAAATGTGCTCGCAAATGAAATTTCCAGACCGGTGAGATTTGACTTTAGTTAAAATAATTATTTACAAATTCATGACTTTGACATTTGGGGTCATCTGTGTTGTTGGTGCTTCAGACTACTAGATGATATTTTGCGCTTTTAAACTCGTTATTTTACGAAAATCTTCTGGTGACCCCTAACACTTAGTCGTGAATTAAGATAATTTATTGTTATTGATCTAATACCATTTTCACTCTTTGTTGTATCTTATACTTCATCCATTAATGATATGCTTCTCGGCCTTTAGATTTGTGAATAAGCGTGTTAAATGAATTCGCCTTAGCCTCGAATAAGGATTCACTTGTGATGACTCGAGTTAGTTGATGGTGAGATTACGAGATAAATAACCCATACTTATGGACAATCATTTTAATCTTTACGAACTTCCCCTTACTAGCTTTTGATGGCTAATATCGTTCGCTGATTATCAATGGATGATTTTACTCTCATGTTTTAGTTCGACCGCTGACCCCTAACTCGGATTTGAATAGATTTTTTGGGAACTTGATTTAACCACCACTTATCATCCATTCTTGGTGAGCCTACAAATTTTTTGAAAACTCATAGTATATTCCTAGGTTCTACATGTCAGGACCCGACCCTCCTCGGTTAGGACCCGACTCATCTAGCACCATATTGTCCGCTTTGGACCTCGCCCTCACGGTTTTGTTTTAGGTGTGTGCCTACACCTTTAAGGCACACCACCATCTTTTCCCAGACCATTACCCCTCGCAGGAATGTGGGATTGTTCACCATTCCCTCCAGGACACGGGTCTTACACGATACCTATTGACCTTATCGATGTGTTAACTAGTTAACATTTTAAATCCTTCTTGTATCATGCGACATCTTCAAATTGACGAGTTGTAGCGATTGAGTTTTGATTTGACTGAATCACTAGCATGCGGATGACTGAAATTTTCCCCTAGACCTCGTATATGAGTTCTAGACTCAAGCTTACTGAGACTTACAGTGGATTACCCCACTTCGATTAGACTTAGCACACATTTATCTTAGTCAACTTGTTTGGCTTAGTTAAGAGTTTGATGTACTAAAGGAAGCATTATGTGGGAACCTAAACAGCGAGCGATCCACTTGGAGTTGAATTATCCTCAGGCTTTTCTATGTACGTGCTTAGGTTTAGTTAGGATTCTAGCGTTCAACCCTTTCCCTTGAGCCTATGGTCAGGTAACCACTCAAATACATTCAATTACCACATAATTCTAGAAACAAGTAAGAACGTTTCTATCTAGTGTTACGTGTTGACTTTAAGCCCGATGTTTAACTGAATACCTTCTTATCAACGCCTCGGAACCTACCTTGGTTTACACCTTCTCGTTGGACGCGACCCATTTGAAAGGTCTTGCTTTCTCCTTGGGGTTACTGTGGGATGGGTGAAACTAGTTTTTGACGTAAGAAAATTGTGAGGTTATTAAATGGATGAGAGGATCCTAGTGACCAAACTACCGTGGTCGACTTACGTTGTGAGTTAGAGCCGACATAGGTTGCAAGCTTACGGCTAAATGGTAACCTTGAGTAAGGCTGTTTTGTTGAAGCTCTAAAGTAAAAGCCAGATTGACTAAATGGAACTTATATCCATGTTAATAGAGAAGCTAGTTTAGAATGTGTTGATTACTACCTAGAATTGTCACTGTGAACATTACTAATGCGTTTTCTCTTGTCTGATTAAGGTGAGTTCCATGCGCCGGATAGTTGGTGATCTTTACTCGAGAGTATTTGACTTGAACTTTGACCTGAAGTCGTAGGACTCCACCTCATCACTTAACTTTTCCACAGTAGTTGCTTATTATTTCTTTCCGATAACCTTTTTCCTATATCTTCTGGTCGTCCCCAACCCATCGATGATCTCTCTACTTTTCGGACTCATAAGGACCAAATCTCGAACGTTCTTGAGCCGTATAGAACTTGGATTTGAGATTTTGACTATTTAATATTCTTTCGGAAGCTGTGGATCTTGTTATTGCCTTGCAGACGAATCTTACAACTAATGAGATTAAACGAGGATTTAGGTACGCTCACAATGGGAATCATCACTCAAGATTTTGTGTCATCAAGCCACTTTTCCTCTCTGAGAGTTTCGCCTCTTTTTCGAGTTCTGGCTGATAAAATCTTTACACTATTTTTTGGGCTTATGAGTTAAGAGGAAACTTAACGGAAATTGTTACCTCTTCGTCGAGATGACTATCCAAACTTGTTGACTATTAGGTGAAACCTGAGGTACCGTTAGTCACGAACTATCAACTAGAGACGTGTTACGTTACGCACCCTTTTTCCTGAGGATCAAATTGGACCCGATTGTATGCTTGGTGCTTTCCCCTATGCCCGCGAAGAACTCAGGAACTGGAGGGATCACCTAGTGGAGTTAGTTACTTGTTAAACTTGGACGACTAACATTTGGGCTACGACCTCATTATCCTAATAACAAACAATTAGTAAAACTTACTTATCCCTTATCTCCACTTAGATCACTGTTCTAGCGGGAAGTTGTACTGGGTCACCATTCGAACCTGGAGGCCTATTCGAATTTAACCAACATGTTACCCTTAGTGAACCTTAAACCTTAAACAGAGGGAAACTGATTCGTAGACCGTATTATTTGCTGAGTGTTTTTGAACCCTAATGGACTTTTAGCGACAAGGTTGGTTTTGCCATCAGGGAGCACTAGGAAGAATTGTAAATATCTTGTCAAATTGAGTACTTGAGATCATTGAGTTGGTACTAGTAATTATCACCTCGTCGGAAGTGCTTGGGCGGATTATAGGTGAAACATGAACACCTTGGTAAGAGTTATCTCATGAGACTATTAGAACACGAGAACGACATGAGCTCCCTCGCCTACTTGAATCTGCTAGTCAAGAAGACTTTATTCCTTGAGGGTTTTAGTATTCCTTCAGAAAAGTTTTTTTGCCAACCAAATAATCTTTACAAGACATTTAGAAAATTATTCAGGAAGTATCTAATTTGTTGTATCATTTGAGGGGAAGTGTTAGTTGAATTACTTGTTATAACCGAAGAGAAACACCAATATCTCATTGTTAGGGAACTACTAAATCTTTTGGGAGGAGCATTTATCTGTCAAATCGGGTGAGAAGGTTAACTTGCAAATATGGTAGATTGGACATTTACAGGTATCTATTGCAAGTTGACCTTAGACCAACGTCGACCAAATTTTGGGGACAAAATTTCTCTAAGGGGGTAGAATGATACATTTCGGATCAAAAATTGGAAATCAAAATACTAATTTACAAAACGACCCCAACGAGTGTGTCGATATCTTCATTTGTGGGCTACTTGCTTGGTGTTGGGTTAGAGGGTGTGTTTTGCTAGCCAGAATAGTCTATAAGCCCAAGATTGATCCTTTTGTAGCTAAAGACTTTAGCATGGGCTTTTTGACCCAAGCCCAAGAGTTGAAGCCCAAACATATAGGCTTGCTAACAAGCCTGAAGGCAACAAAATTTGTCCCTAAGATTTTGTTGGATGAGCCTATTTTCTTGGCTGGCCCAATTGGAAGCCCAAGAGGTACCTCAATTGTTCACACCCCTAGCCATACTAGTCCCCTATCCAGGCTCTCTCTCAATCTCTCTAGATGCAACCAGCAACGTGCCTCCACTTTTCCCAGGGACTCGATCAAGACATAGAAACTGTATGACACTCGAACCCAAAAACTAAGAACTCATTTTCCTCTCCTATCTCACCATCATTTCTGATGCGAACACCATCATCCCCTTTGATACCATCAAACCATTCTATAGACCCCATGACCATTTGATGCTCACAACATCGATGAGAGGCTATGTGCAAAGAACACAAGCTAGATGACTCAACTGAATCCGAGACAGCACCATAACTTTGTTGTGGCCCTCTCAACGGTCAGACATTGTAACCCGATTAGGGAAGATCGACTCAATTGTGACCCGAGAGGTGGACCCGTTAATTCTGTATTCAAATCAAGGTAATTCCAATTCCTTTTATGTTATTGTCCTAGTCATGATGAGACCTCCATCTTAGACTAATTGCATGAAATATTTGTGTGAGAAACATTGACGGAGACATCTCCGGAATTCCAGACTCGTTATTTCCACTCGACCCTTTTCTGGACAACCAGGTAACCCAGTAAATGCCCAACAACAATGAATAGACTCCTTTGGTCATTAACTTGATCGTAATACGTTTTCATGTCGTTTTGGGTGCGAGAACAACGACGGAGCACAACAGCCAGTGTTACAAGGCGAGACTTTCCCCGCGACTTCGAGGTCAGAGCAAGTAGATTCTAGACCTAAGAGCGCGATTTTCGTAATCCTAATGTTGCATAGAGCATTTTGGTGCATTTTCATGTAGAAATCGAATAGTTTTAGACCATGCTAGATTTGATAATTTTTTGGTAAAAATTCCAAACTCCTACCACCGTGGCCGACGATGTCAACGACAGTCCAGTGCACAGTGGCATGTGGATGATACTGTAGCTACACATGTAATGCATGTGACGATAGTGTGAGGATGCATGACAGGGCGTGGGTGCACGTGGCCAGCGCATGAGGACCCCTACTGGTGCGTGGGGGAGCGTGGGAGAGTTTTTTGACCCTCTAGCTGAGTGTAGCGGTGCGTGGAGGCCTTTGCAGCCCACGGTGGCGCGTAGGCATATTTTCAAGCCATTAGAACAGTTCCAAGTGTATCTTTGTCCCCTAAATGGCAAGTGATGTTGTTTTTCACCTTCCGCAACATGTAGACATTGTTTTTCAAGGTGTCAGACATTTTTCAACGTTTTTAGGTTCATATTAGGTGATTCTAACCTTTCGAATGGTTGATTTCGGGCTTTTTGGACTTGGGGCTTGCACTAGCTTCGTATGTCAGGTGATTTCGACTCCCTAACAATTATGTGAGTGGACCCCTTTTCCTAAACTTGTTTTATTAAACTATTTATTTGTACAATTTACGATGTTACGTTACATGATTACCGAGCACGCTTGATTGTGTTAATTGGATTAATTAGTGATAAAGATGAATATACTCACTTAACGACATGTTGTCAGGACCCACCCCAGTTTCACCCCGAAAACCGAGGTAAATCCTGCTCCCGTCTGACACCCCGACACAAAACCAAAATAAACTCACTCGAAGCCACCAAAGTACTCAGTCAGACGCAGGAGAACTATACAAAACATTCCGAAGTTAAAGTTTACAAAGCATAGTTCTACATACAGAAGAAAGAAAACCGGTAACTAAATACACGCACACGGAAAAATTAAGACACTCCGGAGTCGCTCTCGTAACTTCTATGCCTCGACGCTGAAACCCCGCGCTAGCTCCACGACCTGGAGGGTAATTTAAAACCAGAAAAGCGTGAGTGGACCATAAATAAAAGAAAAGTTTCCAAAACCATTTATAAGAAAACCGGGTTTGGCCCTCCGTTTTGAAACCACATGCATAACCTAGTTATTAAAACAGTTATCAATCACGTAAACCTCATCATAAAAACAGAAACACTATAAAAGCAGTTGTAGAAATCATATCATCAGTGTCATAAAATTGTATCAGAAAACATAAGTACCAAGCCATAACCAACCGATCAAACCTGCTGGATCTATCCGAGTCTTTAAACTCCCGAGTCTTTAAACTTAATCCAGGCCTCAATACAATCCGAGTCTTTAAACTCCCGAGTCTTTAAACTCAACAGGCCTACAGGGGAAATATCAATATATCCGAGCCTTTAAATTCCCGAGTCTTTAAACTCCCGAGTCTTTAAACTCAATCCGGGTCTTTAAACCCAATCCGGGCCCGTCCCCCGTCAAATCAATATCCGGGTCTTTAAACCCAATATCCAGATCCAGTAAATCCAATCAAAACCAATTGAAAACCATTTCGAAATCTATATCCAAACCCGAATCCGAAACCACTGGTCCGAAGCCCTTCCGGCGTCTAGAACCGTCATTCCGAACCCAAATCCGGAATTCCCGCTTTTCAACTTTAAAACCAAATTCCGTTTCTCAAAATCCGATTTTAAAATCGAAAACCCTTGCTCATCGAAATCATGTTCCAAAATCCCTTTACAATCATTAAAAACCATTTATCATTTGAAAATCCTGAAACCATAACATTATTTTCAGAATCAACATTCCTCGTAAAACGTGCCAAATACGTTATTTCTCGGAAACCGTACAATTATGTAAAACCAACATAGCATATTCAACAATCATGAAAAACACCTATAAAACCACAAAACCATTATAGAAAAACAGATATGCATGTTCAAGTTTAAGGAAAGGGTCCACTCACAGTACCGAGCCCTCAATCGCGTCCCGAACGTCTCGTACGTTCCTCAGCTTCCTCGGGAAGTCCCGATCCTGTCAACAACCGCCAAAGTACGTTACTAACATATCTACGAAAGTCCACCTAATTTTCCCCAAAAATACCCGGATCCTAAACAAAACGAAACGAACCGGAACCCTAAACCTTCGACCTCGCGGAACTAACTTCAAACGACGTCCGAACAACCCGAAACCAATCCCATTAGACTCTTCACAACTCCTAGACTAAAAACCATGTTGACTGTTTTCCCAACCGCTGCCGCACGCGCCCCCACGCACCGCCCAAAGTGGCTGCGCGTGGCCCTCACGCGCCAGCTACAGTACCATCGTCTTCCTCGAGTCGACTTGGTCGAACCGGCCGCTGCAATTCGAACCAGCGAGGACGGTTCACCACCGTACCTGCACCAAAACACCTCCTTTCTTCACCATGCTCTTTGTCCCGTCCTAAGCTATCCATTCCTATACTCCAACCACCTCGACTCAACTTAAAAGCTGTCGACTCAAGCTCGAACAGAAACCTAAATTGTCCCCTGTTTCACGATCCCTTCAACCCGGTCACCCCCCGTCACGGTGACTGTCTTAAACTCTTCCTAGAACCTCTCTGAGTCTTACCCAACTCACGAAAACCGTCGACTCACATCCAAAAGCCACGACTCAACGTTTGAACCCAAACTGAAAAAAAAACACAGAACGTCGTGTATCCTCTGTCGTCCAGGACTCCGCCGTGCACTCCCCGTTATGGTTGCTCAACCAGCACCTACCTAGGACCCTACTGAGTCCCCTAAACCTCACTAGACTCCTCGATTCAACCCCTAAAGCCACGACTTTCGATTTGAAAATCGACGGCAAAACAGAGCACATAGAGGAAAGAAGAAAGATTACCTGCGGTCGATCGCCGCCGTGAGCTCCGCTGGGGCTAGTCGACTCCTCTCACCCCTCACGACACCACCACGAGTCCAATTGCACCGTACACGATCACACCACCACCACAAGCTCTCACCTCTTCTCTGTTTTCTCTGAGAACTCAAACCTCCCACTCCTCTGATTTCCTTCACAATCCTCACTCTCAAATCACTCACCACTTTCCTCCCTTCTCTCAGTCACTCTCACAACTCACCAACCTCTCACCCACACACTCAATCGATCAATTCCTCTCCCAATTTCACTCTCTGTTTCTGTTCTTCTCTCTGGTCGAACAAGCACGAACACACACGGGCACCCCAAATAATTGGGACCGTGCACACGCCTAGAAGCCACTAGGCCCTTGCCACACGTCACAATCCTCTCACACTCTCTCACAAGTGGCTCAATCTCAGCCCTCCATTTGTCCCTCTCTGTTGCACCAGGCCCAAAGTACAAAATACCAAAATGCCCTTCTTTTTAAGCCAAAATTACAATCTTGCCACTACCTTTCTAGACCCGTAACTCAAACATTCTAACTCCCATAAACTCGTGCCGCCTGTCATCGAACTCAGGACAACGAGATCTACCTAACGGTCCTAGGTCAACGTGTCAAAACCCGACCATACGAAAAGTCAACTCTTCCCCCTACTTTACCCAAATTACGGTTATGCCCTCAACCTTCCGAACATCATAACTTCCTCCTCGGATGTCGGAATCGGGTGTGCCACCTATCTACAGATTCATGACGTCCTAAACTACGTCCTGGTCATCGGTCAAAGTCCATTTGACCGCCCGAATTAAATGTCAACTTTTTGCCCCGACCAGGTGACACGACCCATCCCAATCCCCCCGGGATTACCATGGAATGTGTCATGCTCCCGTCTGACAAGAGGTGTCAGACAAGGGATAACCTGTTGCCACTGCCCAACCGGGCTTCCAGAGTGCGTAAGGATCGATGGAGGAGGTGTATAATGTCCCAGTATCTACTGCAGTCGCATCCGGAATCAACCTGAAGGGCATTAAAAACAAAAGCTGTGAGTGGACGAAAATAAACAAGTCTATTAAAAACATTTATAAGACATTTATGCCCCTCAGTAAAATCATATGCATGCACCAAAAACCAATAATCCCATATTTATTTTGAAATAACCATTAGGGCCTTAGCCCGGAAACCAAAGCATAGTTTCAAATTCCAAAAGTCAATCCAAGAGTTATTTCGTCAATCCAGTAATATTCATTTATTATTTTTCCATCTCCGGCATCCCTGATGCCTAGCGTCCTAGACGCTTGACGTTCCAGACGTCATATCTCACGGTATTAAGCAACGCGTGCTGTCCGGGGTCTCACCGGGTCCATATCTCTGACATCCCCGATGTCTGACGTCCATGACGTCTAGCAATCCTGCTCCTGGATCACTATACGGTCTGGTAGCTCCGTACAATGAGCCCTCGCAGGCAATGCACCGTGACTTCTCCAGTGTCCCCGACACTTGGAGGAGACCAGGATATAAATATCCTCATATCGAGATGGTTTTATGGAACACATTCTATTATTCATTTCCAAAATATCACAAGGGCCCTGCCCCGAATTTCCATAAAACCGTCATAAGTCCAAATAGTTGAATCAAATCCGAAATAGTTTATTCAATTCCATTTTAGGGTCCCCGACCCGAAATCACATATATAAGTTAACTGGGCCCCTGGCCCGATTTCATAAGTCAACTAGGCCCCTGGCCCGATTTCACAAGTTAACTGGACCCCTGGCCCGATTTTATTTTATCAAATCCGTAACCGTTTCATGAAATCATATCCATCCATATTTATGGAAATCAGTGCAAATCCAGAAAACCTCGATTCACGTGCAAACACGTAAATCGCCTCGAAATGCGTGAAAACATATAAATTCACTGATATCCAAAATAAATCATATAATCACAATTATAAAAATCATGAAACAGTTATGCATGCATCGAATTTATAAAACCAATGTCCACTCACAGACCGTTTAACCGAGCGCGTCGATACGCTTGCCATAGGCCTTCCCGGGCCACACCACTAACACCGGGACTCCCAATCCTGTCCAAATCACATTAGAGGGTCACTAACCTCCACATTAACATCCCATTAAAGTCCCGTAATTTTCCCGAATTTTTAAGTATTTTTAAACTGAATTTAAAACCTTCGGACATCCCGAACAATGTCGAGACGGTGTCCGATCGACACGAAACCAATCCCAAAATGTTTGTTACATTGTATAGGATAAAAGTCATGTTGACCTCACCTCGAGATTCGTGCCCACGCGCCATCACGCGCCGCCGTGAGTGGCTGCGCGTGAAAGCCACGCGCCTGCTACAGTGACTGCTACAGTCACCATCTTCACCCGTTTGTCTGGTAAACGGGTTGGAAAGCCCGCGATAGGATCCGGTTCAAACACACCCAATTCGACATCAATTCAATCCGTTCTTGATCCTATAACAATCATCAACCAACCAATTTCAGTTATGTGACATCGATTAACATCAATCAATCCATAATCGTGCCAACAACTCGTGATCACCCAAAACGGGTCGATCACCCAAACTCCACCAATCCTCAACCATTGCCAAATTAACTTCACAGGAAGCTTATAAGGATTAATACGAACCAATTCACATGATTAATTGAACACGACATTACCTCAATCACCACGACTCAAGCTTGAGTTTTCCGGCCGTCCACCTCGTCCGTTCACGGCCCTAGGAGCCCCAAAGCTTGCCCCATTTGATCTGGTTCGACACGTTGAAGTTCCAGGAAGCTCAATCCATCATCAATTAGGCTTGGGCTGGCCTAAAACTAGAAATTTTATTTGAATTTCCCAGAAACCAGTTTTGGGTTTTCAGAGAAATCCAACCCCAAACTCACTCAATCCTTCCATTCTCAATCATAGAGGAACCCACACGACTTACACACCATTCCTTTAATCCAATTCAGCTGTTAAAGGCATCCAAAAGTGTCCAAAATCCACTGTGTAATGTTCCCCTGCACTGACCCGGAAACAATAGAAAACCCAGTTCCCACGTTCCTGTGATCGATGCCAACTCAACCCCATGTGCAATTCCACCTCAAACTGGCCCAAATCAATCATTTAATTGGTAAACAATCCATGGGATCGATCGCACCAACATTACACCTCACGGCCAGCTCAATGAAACAGTGCCCCCGTGTGAAATTACAATTCTGCCCTTGTGTAGAAAATTACCAAAATGCCCCTCACGCATTCTGACCCGTAGCTCGGTCATACGGACTCCGATTGATGCGTTCCGCCTGTCCACGAACTCAGGGCATCGAGACCTTCCTAACGGTCCTCGGTCCTCGGCCATCGGACCCCCCGATCAAAAAGTCAACATTTCCCCCTATAGCGTCCAAATTACAAAAATGCCCTTCCACTTCCGTACATCATAACTTTCACCACGAACGTCGGAATCGAACGTGCCACCTGTCTATGAACTCGTGACGTCCCGAACTACGTCACGGTCATCGGTCAAAGTCCGTTTGACCATCCAAATTAAAAGTCAATGTTTTGCCCACGCCCAGGGGCAAAACGGTCGTTTTGCACAATTCGTCCGAAATCGCCCGACTAATCCCAGATTAGTAAATCACAATTAAATATTATTAAATCCCGATATTCGGGACGGGTCGTTACACCAGGGGCAAAATCGTCATTCTACACTAACGACCCCATCGAGACCACGATTAAGCTCACTAATCTCATCTTAATCACGGTCTTAACCCTAATTCCCGGGACGGGTCGTTACACACGTGCTCGAATATGCTTATGTGTGAAATGTCTATATTGTGATGTGTAGCATAGGGTATAAAATGCTAGTATACACTATGGTGAGTGATATGCTAGGATGTGCTATAGGGTGAGATACACTAATATGTGATGTGATGTACTAGTGTGCACTCGAGTATGCATAGTTGAGTTATGTATTGTATTGCATGGTTGTTTTGGAATCCTTGGGTTTTGCACGTATTGAGTCCCGAGACATTGTTGAGTTAGTACCCTAGAATCACTTAGAAGTCGTCGGTATCTTCGTACCCATCTGAGTGGCCACAAACTTGATTCACGTGATTGTTCATCGCACAGCTCTTATTACTAGTTAAATATGCGCTAGCTTATCCCTTAGCTCTAAGGGACTTGAGGTGATTGTGCTTGGCACCCAGCTTTCACGTGGATGAGGCACTCAAGCTTATAGATACCCCAGCCTGGCATATGTGTATGCCTCGTGTGACTCATGAGCAATTAGATTATGGTTCATAAATGTTTAATCATACTTCGGGTTGATTCATATGATTGATGAATATATTATTATTATTATTATTTCTCGAGAACCGTGTAAAAAGTCCCAAATTATTGTTTTGGATTTTTGGGAAAAATGAGAGGTTAAACTTATTTTTATCATTGATAAAAAATACATTGAAATAAGTTTTGGATTCACTCACCCTTTATTTTTGAACCCCTCAGATACCATTGGTATGCACACACTTCGAGGAGGCTTAATAACTGCTTTATCATACGCTCCTGGGTTTTTGAGAGACGTGATGATATTCAGGTACTTCAAGTGGTAAGGTAGTAGTATAATCATCAAACTTATGCCCCCGCTCTATGCTTCCTCTATGGGGTAAAATGCAATCAGTTTGGACCAGTTATGTTTTACTTGAGACATAAAACGTATCATTTTATTGAATTGGTTTCGTCATCTAGACGCCTCCATTTAGATGTCGGCCCGAACAGCTAGACCTTTGTGCCTTAAGTGGACTTTTCGGGGCGAGATGTGTCGGATGGTATATAGTATAGTGTTGATATTGTGATTGGATTTCAGATTATATTGTTAAAATTGTTAACTTGTTAGGATGTTTGTAGTCGATACAAAGCTAACGAATAGTAAGTGATCTAAGTTTAATTAGCTTTTTATGTAATACTTTAGGGAGGAAAGTATATTGAAATGGAGTTGACACTTTTGATCACCGACTTGGTCTTCGTTCTTGTCTCTTCACTTTTCCCTAAACACTTCCATTGATTCATCGACGGTGCCATGAATTCTTTTCACAATTATGAGTTTGGATTTTGGAGTCATCAAATTTATATGAATTTTAGAATTTAATATTGTGAATTGAAAAAATAAATTCTGACTTTCTTCCATTTTAATGTTGATCTTTTTAATAGAAAGTTTTACATAAACTTACATAATATGAGAATAGGGTTTCGAGGTTTAATTTTTTTCCTTTCAAAATTTGGAGTTTTGATTTTCAAATTATAAATTTTATATGAACTCTAGCGTTTTATAATGTTAATAAAAAAAATTGAAAATTTTCCATTTTGTTGATACCATATCGACCGACCACCCTAGCACAGGTCCCACCAGGACAGGAAGGCCGCCGACCTATCGCCTGATCGGCACCCTCACGGCCTACGGCCCGCCGATCGGCACCATACTGCAGACCCACCATTCGGCACCTGACAGTGAACAGACGACAGCTGGCTACGACAGTCACCTAACCAACTCTGCCACACCAACTCCCTGACGGAGGCAGGTTGGGACTCCAGCTAGCGCCTCCTCCGGATATCCAGGGCTTGTCAGACGGCTCCCAGCCACCAAGCACCACCTGCTCCCGTAATAGTAGCCCCCTACCACAGTTATGGCTACTATAAATACCCCGAAACCCTTCACAAAGGTAAGACACTGAGAACCGACCCAGAGCACTGTGTTTACTTGCCCCTCGGCATTCAGATACTAACTTTGGCATCGGATCCCCTTTGGCCGACACCACACCGGTGTCTAGTTTTGCAGGACCCCTGCCGAATCGCAACGCCCCCGGCGGGCCCGAGACACCACACGGCTGGTCCTAGAACCCCCAGCGGGTCTCATCGAGTTGGTCATTTCAGGATCAAACAATTGGCGCCGTCTGTGGGAACCATACCAACACCCACTAACTCACATACCCCTGCTCGACCCTCCGCTGACGAACAATGTCTGCCGAACGGGATGACGGTGAGCTCAACAACACCCCCCAGGGAGATCGCGGCCGAATCCGAGCCAGCCTACCTTCCGATGACGTGCTCGAGATGCTGAGGACCCTCCGGTCAGAGGTTGCCGAACTCAGGAGGAGCAACGCTGCCATCGAGAGCAGGAATCACGTGTGGGGGGAACAGCATGGAAGCACCTTGGCCATCTTACAGTCTACACGTAAGGAACTGGAGGAGCAGCGGGAGGCAACCAAACGGGCCTTGGCCACTGCGTCTCGTCGGCCGGAGTTTGAGGCCTACCGAGCCGAGATCGGTGACGCCTGCCGACCGGAGGCGTCCGGTCGCCTACTCTTCCACCAAACCGACATGCCTGGCCCCTCGGGAACACAGATCTACCGCGACGCCCGCGAGCTGCTCGACAGGAGACAGGCGCAGACCCCGGCCAACCGTCTGACTTACCCTACCCACGACCCCCGCATCCAGGCACAACCACCTCTGCCCGTCCTATCCCAGGGCGCCCGGTCAAGGTCCGGGTCGGCACGCCGACCTGCACAGCCTCCGCGGCTCTCCGTCCAGCCCCCAGGCAGTCCTTCTGCGCCGATCAGCAGGCACCAGCTGGAAGACAACGCCAGCTCAACCACGGCCTCGTCCGGGCGGCGGCGGGTGCAACCCACGAAGCCCATAGGCAGCAGCGCAAACCATCCTATCGACGACCGCCCGAGTGGGGTAAATCGACCCAACCAATCAATCGAGGTGGTACGGGAACTCCTCCAGCACGTGCGGGAACTGGAGGCCGCCAGACCCAAAGCTGGGACACTACCCCGACCCCGGGCCAACATTGGTCCCTTCACGGACAGCATCATGCTGTACCGCCATGAAACGGAGGTCAAACCCTTGAAGATTGCCTTGTATGACGGACAAGGCGACCCAGACACCCATATCAATAACTACAACTCGGCGCTCGCCTTCAGAAATATCTTCGACGAGGCGCAGTGCCTAATTTTCAGCTCCACCCTCACCGGGGCCGCGCTCAATTGGTTCTATCGCCTGGAACCACAGTCTATCGACTCATTCGACCGCCTACACACGGTCTTCTTGAACCAGTTCATGATCCAGACAGATCGACTGCTCACAACCGATGACCTGGGAACCCTCCGACAGGGAGATAGCGAGCCCCTACGCCAGTACGCCGCTCGTTTCAGCCTGGAATACTCCAAGTGCCACGAGACGGAGGACAAGGCCGCCTACCGCGCTTTCCGCAACAGGTTGCGGGAGTCCACCTTCAAGTACCATGCCTTCACCCAGGGTTGGGACGATTACAATGAGCTCATGCGGCAAGCGGCAATACACGCCAAAGCGGAGCACTTCAACTCTCCCCAGGTCGCATCCCGACCTGACGTGAATAGCGCGCGCCCTCCGCCTCCCAGCAACCGGCAGGCACGATCACCTCTGCCGACCAATAACGCGCATACGGATCACCGATCTGACTCACACTCCGGTAAGCGGAAGGGGACGTATAACAATGACCATCGTGGGAGGGACAAATACCACAACAAGGGGCAGGGATCAGGCCACCACCAGGCAGGTAAACCCCATACGGGGCCCACCTCAAAGTACGAAACCTATTCAATCCTGAACACCTCCCTTGAGAACGTCTTGATGAGCATCGAGGACACGATCCCCAAGCCACGGGCACGACCGCCCGGCCCCCGCCCGGGCATCCAATCCAACTTGTACTGCCAGTATCACAAGTTCAATGGCCATACCATCGACGAGTGCGTGGCCTTCCGCGACATTGTGGAAGAACTCGTAAGGGAGGGGAAGATCAACCAGTTCCTCCAACACGCACGCCCCGGGTCGGGACTGCCACAGATCAACACGATCAGCGGGGGCCCCACCATCTCTTCCTCCTGCACCTCCAATCGGGCCAAGAAGAACTTCTTGCGCGCCACGACATCCAACCACCAAATATTCAACATCACGGATGGGCGTGCGGCCAAGGTCGCCCGAGCAGGATGGACGCCCATCACTTTCTCCGAGGAAGAAGAGCGGGGAGTTATCTTTCCCCACGATGACCCGTTGATCATCCACGCTCAGATCGCCAATTTCGATGTTGGGCGAATCCTGGTGGACACTGGTAGCTCTGTGAATGTCCTCTTCATGGACACTTTCAACCAGTTGGACATCAACTCCACAAGCCTCACCCATGCTGGTTCCCCGCTACTCAGCTTCTCAGGCGATTCTGTCATGCCCCTTGGCACCATCTCCCTGCCTATCTCCCTGGGGAGCGCGCCCAAGATCGCAACAGCCATCACCACCTTCCTGGTAGTCGATTGCCCCACTGTTTATAACGTCATTTTGGGCAAGGGACTCCTCAGCCAGCTTAGCGCCGTCATCTCCACTCGGGCCCTTCTCATGAAGTTTCCGACCGTCATGGGCACTGGCCAAGTCCGCGGTAATCAACAATCCACCCGCTCCTGCTATCAGACCGCCCTGACAAAGCTCAACCAATGCGACAAGCGGGAGACCATGGCCGTCGCCGAGGCTGCTTACGAGGCCGACCCTGTCGACTCCGAGCTCCTTGAACAAATACGGGCGGGTCCCCCCGAGCACCCGCGCGACCTCTCCGCTGTCTCGCAGCCGCAACCCGTGGAGGATACAGAGCTGATCACCCTTTGCCCGCATAACCCCGAGCGGCAAGTGAAAATTGGAAGCACACTCGCTCCCGAAATCAGGACACAGCTCATCCAATTCCTCCGGGACAACAGCGAAGTCTTTGCTTGGTCCTACGCCGACATGCCTGGCATCTCCACGGATGTCATCTGCCACAGGCTTAACATCAGCCCCTCCTTCAAACCGGTCACCCAGAAGCAGCGGACTTATGACGCAGAACGACAGCTGGCCATGCAAGAAGAGATCGTTCGGCTCAGCACCATTCACTTCGTGCGCAAGGCCATTTACGCCACGTGGGTCTCAAACGTCGTACTCGTCAAGAAACCCTCCGGATCCTGGCGGATGTGCATCGACTTCACGGATCTTAACAAAGCCTGCCCGAAGGATAGCTTCCCGCTTCCTAAGATCGATCTTTTGGTCGACGCCACAGCTGGCCACGAACTCCTCAGCTTCATGGATGCGTACTCTGGCTACAACCAAATCCGGATGCACCCCGACGACCAGATCCACACCAGTTTCCGCACTAATCTGGGAGTCTACTGCTACAATGTTATGCCCTTCGGGCTCAAGAACGCCGGTGCCACCTACCAACGGCTTGTCAACTTCATGTTCGCGGATCAGATTGGCAAGACCATGGAGGTGTACGTAGATGATATGCTCGTCAAGAGCCGGACGGCCGACCAGCACGTGCCTAACCTCCACAGGATGTTCCAGGTCCTGAAGCAATACAAGATGCGGCTCAACCCTGCCAAATGCGTCTTTGGAGTCCGTTTTGGAAAATTCCTTGGTTACATGATCAGCCAACGGGGAATCGAGGCTAACCCTAAGAAAATCAAGGCCATCCTGGACATGAAGCCCCCGCGCACACTCAAGGAAGTCCAAACCCTTACTAGCCGGATCGCCGCCCTCACCCGGTTCATCTCCCGGGCGACGGACAAGTGTTTACCATTCTTCAAGGTCATGAAGACCCAGGGCTGGCACATCAACTGGGACGCAACGTGTGACACTGCCTTTGAAGCTCTCAGAACTTACATGAGCACCGCGCCCCTACTTACCCGACCTACCACTGGGGAACGGCTCACCGTCTATCTTTCTGTCTCCACATCTGCTGTCAGCTCCGTCCTCGTCACCAGTCGGGAAGGCGCGGAGTTCCCAGTATACTATCTCAGCAAGGCGTTCCAGGACGCCGAGACCCGGTACAACGACCTGGAGAAGTGGGCCTTTGCCCTCATTGTAACGGCCTGACGCCTCCGCCCATACATTCAAGCACATCCCATGTTAGTCCTTACTAACAAACCCCTTCGCTAGGTGCTCCAAAAGCCAGACGCTTCGGGGCGACTCGTCAAATGGGCAGTGGAGCTTAGTGAGTTCGATATCACATTCGCCCTAAGACCAGCTGTCAAAGGACAGGTCATCGCTGACTTCCTTTCCGAATTCACATACAGCACAACGCAGCACATGCCCGACACTCCGGATCCCAATCTTGCGGCACCCGCCACTCCTATCTGCAAGTCGCCAACCCCGTCCACCTTGGACCCCGCCCGACCAATTTGGACCCTCTACGTGGACGGATCCTCCTGCCATACTGGCTCTGGCGCCGGCCTCGTACTCAGCACACCTACTCAGGAACGGCTCGAGTACGCGTTGCGTTTTGGGTTCCAGGCTTCCAACAACGAAGCCGAGTACGAAGACCTTCTTGCTGGCCTCCGGTTGGCCACCGACCTCCAAGCACAACAGCTGCAGGTTTACAGCGACTCCCAGCTCGTCGTCCGACAAATCAACAGCCTCTATGATGCCAAAGACGCCTCCATGACCCGATACTTGGCAAAGGTGCGGTCCCTACTCCGCCACTTCCGCGGCTACGAGGTCATTCAAATACCACGGTCAGAAAACAGCCACGCCGATGCCCTGGCCCACCTGGCCTCCTCCATCGACGACAAGATAGGTCGCCGTGTTCCCGTTGAATTTTTGGCATCCCCGAGCACAAGCGAGCAACCAGTCCTGGTCGCAACACAGGAGGCCTCTAGGATGGACCCCATTGTCCGGTACCTCACCATGGCCAACTCCCGCCCAACCGCAACGAGGCCCGCCGCATCCAACGCCAGTCCGCACGATACACCATGGCGCATGGCCACTTATACCGACGGGGATTCGACACCCCCCTCCTCAAGTGCCTCCCTACGGACCGGGGCATTCCGGTGCTCCGAGAAATTCACCAGGGAATCTGCGGTAACCACTCCGAACCCAGGTCCCTAGCACATAAAGCCTTCCGGCAGGGATACTATTGGCCCACCATGCGCGCCGACTCTATGGCCATCACTCAACGATGCGTCCCATGCCAACGGTGCGCCCCTGTACCTCATTCTCCTGCTGAGCGACTCACTCCCATGCTCAGCCCCTGGCCCTTCTCTCAATGGGGGCTGGACCTCATCGGCCCTATGCCACGAGGAAAGGGCGGCGTCGAACACGCAGTCGTTCCGGTAGACTATTTCACTAAGTGGGCTAAAGCAAAGCCCCTCAAAACAATCACGGCCGCCTAGGTCGAGAGCTTTGTTTACCAGAACATCATCTGTCGCTTTGGTATCCCACACACGATCATCACGGACAATGGCACTCAGTTCGATTCTGTCCGTTTCCGACACTTTTGCGACACCTATGGCATCCAGCTCTGCTTCGCCTCGGTGGCACATCCACAGGCTAACGGACAGGTGGAAGCCGTAAAAAAGCTCATCAAACACAACCTCAAGGCTCGACTCCACGACACCCCGAAAGGCCAATGGTCCGACCTCCTATCTGATGTTCTCTGGTCCTACCGGACATCCTACCGGACATCGACACAGGAGACACCTTCGCCTTGACTTTCGGGACTGAAGCTGTCGTTCCCTTGGAAATTGGGGAAACCTCTTACCGAGTACTATCCTATGATCCACAAGAGAATGCGGAACTCCTCACACAAAATCTCAACTTCATTGAGGAAAGCCGTGAACAAGCCAATCTCCGTAACATGGCGCACAAACAGCGAATCGCTCACTACTACAACTCTCGCGTTCACAGACGCAGTTTCCAGGTCGGTGACTAGGTCCTTCGCAAGGTTAGCCTGGCCACTAAGGAGCGTGCTGATGGGACCCTCGGGCCCACGTGGGAGGGCCCCTACCTGGTCACTCGAATTTGTCTTTTAGGCACTTATGAGCTCCAGACTACGGATGGACGGTCGCTTACACACCCATGGCACGCGGATCATCTCAAGTTGTTTTATAATTAAAAACACCCCCCATGTACATTACTTTACACTTTGCTGTAATTCGACTTGGCTATCTCCAGTCGAACTTGCCTTTCCGGCAAAATGTTCTTTCATTTATCTAAGTGTTAGTCTAGTCCTCAACTACAAGTAGCCTATCCCCTATTGCCGATCGGCACTCCCGGTGACCCACACGGCACCTACTTTACCTACCGACACAAGCTTACTTGGTCCACACAATCAAGTTCAATTATCTTTCGCTATTACGATCTTAGTTCGGTGGGTATGTCCATTATGGTTTGGGTTTACGATTATGACTGTTCGGTCCTTATCTAATCTACAACTCCGTGGATTGGCATGCATACACATATGCGCCAAGTACTCGCCTATCGGCAGTTCTCATTAAAAAAAAAACGAAGTGCCATCGCACGATGCAAAGTGATAGATAAAGTCCACCTTTCATTGCTTTCACTACCGAGCTACATGCTACATGGGGCATTCCCCGGACTATAAAAACAAAGGAAACAAAAAGCAATCTACATGGCCCTCGGCCTCAAACGACCACCACCTCCACCTCCTCCTCCCTCGCCCGGTCCTTCCCAGAGGACGACGCAACGGCATCCTCCCCGCTAGCGCTCGGCACCTCTTCTTCGCCCACCGCCGGACCAACTTCAGGGTCCTGCCCCTCCAGGGCGAACGTCTTCGTCAGCACCGGGGGCTCATCCAGCCATGGGAAATTGAGGGTGACGCCTGGGTTGAAGTAAAGCACCCGCTGCACGCAATCATCTTCCACTTCAGCTAAGGCCAGGTCAAGATGATTGGCATACACCGGGTCGGCCATAAAATCTTCCAGGGTCTTCTGCCGGTCGGCAGCGAGCAGGCCCCTCAACCTCTCCACTTCTCCCTGCAGCTCCCCCAGGATCTTTTCTTGCTCATTTAGCTGCAGGGAGAACGCGTGTGCCGTCTCCTCCCGTTCGGCGATGCCCCGCTCGGCCACCTCTGCTTGGGACCTCTCCCGTTGGAGCTCCGCCTCCAGCTCAGCCACACGGCACCGAGCAGCATACCCCTCCTTTTCCCGCGCACGCAGCTTCTCCTCTCTCTGCCGCGCGGCTGCCTGCTCGGCCTCCAGCCTCTGCATGCGCCGAGAGGCCTTCTGCAGGGCCACATAAGTCTGCCCGCAGCACTGCTGAACCATGCACACTTGTCACCAAACATATATCCACTAAATACACAAACAAAAACAACAAGCCAACTCACACGCATACTCACATGGGCTTGCTCGGCGAGCAGGGCCGCGAACCGACCCGGGTAGGAGCCGGTGCCGATCTGCTCAATCTCTGCTGGCGTCACCTGGGAGCCGAGCACAAAGGCATTGACAACCGGCGCCAATGACCTGTTCATCTGCTGTGTGACCAGCACCCACGCCTCCCCGGGCCTTGCCAACCGAACAACCTCCCCCGTCTCCACGGGATCCATGAAGACGGCAGCAATGCCGGGTACGCTGTTCGGCACCCTTTCCTTGGCCGGCGGCGGCATCTCCACCCTGGCCTCCTTCGCCCTTTCCATCGGCGCCTCGGGAGCCTTGAGGGCCGCCTCCCTCTTGCGTCGGCGGTCGGAGCCCTCTCCCTCCGACACCCCTGCCACCGGGGGAGACTGCCTAAGCCGCGCCTTCTTCAGCTTCCTCTAGCGCTCCCGGGCTTGGTCCAGTCCGCCGATCAGGGGCCGCTTCAGTCCCTGGACGGGACTCTTCGCCTGCTCGGCACCCTGCCGCGGATCAGGCCTCGTCGGTTTTGGCGGCCCATCTGGCCGGAGGCCCAAACTGGACCCCGACGGGGGCTCCTCTCGGCCGGCACCCCTGGGCTTCACCGCCACGGTCTGTTGCCTCCGTGGCTGTTGGGGGGTTACCTCCGGCTCCTTGCCCTTTCCCTCGGCAGCCGAGCCGTGCTTTGTCACCGCTTCGCTCATCTTCTTCTGCGCGGCTTGTTCGACGAAGGGATGAACTGCAAAAAAACCCAGTTAAGATCTCGGCATACCTACCCATCATTACTTCAAGCAAACAGCTGCTACTTACCAGGTGGAACGATGAGGCCCACGGCAAGCAGGTTGGCCGATAGCTTCAGAACGCAGCGACTGCGCTCTAGGTCGGACAGCTTCCCCCGAACGAGGTTGCACGCCTCCCAATCCTCCGCTGTCACAGTTGCCTTGGACGGACCTGCACATACAAAACGCACTATCAGACTCCGCCTCGGTACCCGAAATACCCCACTATGGCCAACGGCCGATCGGATGGCAGACAACCTCCAGACTGGAAGTGGCGGGGAATCCTCGCTCGGACCCTACTGACGTCCCCCTCCCACGGCCCCGATACCCAGCAGAACCGATGCCTCCAGCTCTTCTGCAACGTCAGCACATCCGTGATGAACGCACCCCGCGCACTCTTGTGCAGGCACTCCATCTGGTACCACCCCGACCCGTAGGACTGCCTCTTGAAGCGGTACAGGGCGCACAATTGCCCCCAGGTCGGCTCTGGCAGTCCCACCAGTCGAAACGCCGTGTACAGGCTGATCAGGATGATTCAGCCGTTGGCGTTTAGCTGCCACAGGGCCAGGTTCGCCCTCGCCATCATATCCTGGAGCCACGGGTGCAGAGGCAGCCTCACTCCATGTTCAAAGCAATCGACGTAAAATAGTGTCGACCCTTCCGGAGGACTGCTCGGCTTCTTGCTGTGCGGGGGTACCGTCATCTTAATCTCCGCCGGCACGTTGTACAGCTCCCGGAACCGGTCCAGGTCGGACTGCCGAATGGTGTTCATCTCGTAGTCCACGGCATACTCCACCTTCACCACGCCATCGGCATCTAGTTCCATCGGCGAGCTCGTCTCCGTCCCGCTACCCTCAGCCTCGGAATCGACGGTGGTGACGGGGGGAGTACGGGGAGACGTCCTCCTCTCACTTGGCCGATCGGCACCCGATGTGCTGCATCCGCCCTGCTGCCTCACCTCCTTCCGCGGCAACCTGAGAGCCTCATCCAGGCTGTCACCACTGCTGGACGACGAAGTGCTGCTAGTGGACCCACTAGTAGACGTTGACCCACTGCGCCCGCTCGGCACGTCGGTGGCCGAACTGGACGGTGTTTCCCCACCAAAAGCTTGAGGGGACCTAACCCCAGATCCACTGTTTGACTCTGACTCTGACATCTACAAATTACCAAAAGAAAAGAAGCTACAACTAAGCACCTACGCTACGGAACACATGCTGAGCAGAGATGCCGAACGGCAGGAATTATACCTTTCAAAGTTTTACTCGGTCGAATTGGTTCCACGTGCGTCTTCTTCTTGCTCGGCAGTCTCCAATTCAGTCGGCACTTGCAATTACTCCACAAGATGCTCTGAGTAAAAAGTGAAAAAGTTAGAAAGCTTTCGCCCCTTTTATAGGCCCCTGGCCCGCCTCGAGATGCGCGCTTCTGATCTGACGGTCGCCAGGCCGATACGGCCACCTTTCGGTTACGAATACCTTGTACTGTATACCCATTGGTATCGTACATTCTCAACTACATACGTACATACGTACATCGCTAACCGGTATGCATCCGTACCGCCTGCCGACCGGAGCCTCTCCGCATCTTTCCCGACGGCACGCTTCCTCTCTTTGTCGGCAAGCACACTACTACCGACGTCTCCCCGCCATTCTCCACGGCCGCCTCTCCACGATCTTTCGGTCTTTACGGTGGGCCGCTTCTGGAACTCGGCAACGGGGCCTTTTTGCAAATCGGACATACGGTGCACTTCCTCGCTCCATGACTTGGGGGCTACTAGGGATACAGGGTGCACCGCCCTGGTCGGTCGACAGGTACCGGCCGTCATATCAAGTCCTCGACCGAGGAACCCCACCTCAGTCAAAGACTTAGGGGACTTATGTTGATACCATATCGACCGACCACCCTAGCACAGGTCCCACCAGGACAGGAACGCCGCCAACCGATCGCCTGATCGGCACCCTCAAGGCCTACGGCCCGCCGATCGGCACCATACTGCAGACCCGCCATTCGGCACCTGACAGTGAACAGACGACAGCTGGCTGCGACAGTCACCTAACCAACTCTGCCACACCAACTCCCTGACGGAGGCAGGTTGGGACTCTAGCTGGCGCCTCCTCCGGATATCCAGGGCTTGTCAGACGGCTCCCAGCCACCAAGCACCACCTGCTCCCGTAACAGTAGCCCACCTACCACAGTTATGGCTACTATAAATACCCCGAAACCCTTCACAAAGGTAAGACACTGAGAACCGACCCAGAGCACTGTGTTTACTTGCCCCTCGGTATTCAGATACTAACTTTGGCATCGGAGCCCCTTTGGCCGACACCACACCGGTGTCTAGTTTTGCAGGACCCATGCCGAATCGCAACGCCCCCGGCGGGCCCGAGACACCACACGGCTGGTCCTAGAACCCCCAGCGGGTCTCATCGAGTTGGTCATTTCAGGATCAAACACATTTTGAGTTGGTTTTTTCAACATAAAGACTTATGTGAATTCGAACAGTATTGGAGTTTCGAAGTTAAATTTGTTTTCTTCAAAATTTCGAGTTTGTACTTCATAATTATAAAATTTATATGAACTCAAATGTTGTATAGTGTGGATTGGAAAAAGAAATTAGACATATTTCCATTTTAAATTTGGTTTTTCCATAAATTGGTTTTTTTGGAAGCTAACAATATACAATTAGGGTTTCAAAGTTCAAATATATATATATATATATATATTAAAACTTCGAGTTCAGATTTTGGAATTATAAAAATGATATGAACTCTAACATTTGATATTAGAAATTGGAAAACAATTTTGAATTTCCTTCATTTTGAGTTTGATTTTTCAATAGAAAGGTTTATATGAACTAAATTATACGCGATTAGGGTTTCAAAATTCAAATTTTTTTCTTTGTAAAATTTCAAGTTTGAATTATGAAATTATAAAGTTTATATGGACGCATGGTGGTAGGTGGCGCTCTTCTAGCGCAATTGGTGCTAGATTGCCGACTAAGTGGTGCTATTGTGGACCTCTATATGGTTTCCATGATTTGCAAAGTTGGATTATGGTGGCGAGATAACCCACTTGTTGGTTCAACCGCCATTAATCATGGAGATGGAATCAGCCGAGGCTAACAAAATCGAGGAGCTTGCTTCGTCCATGTTGTTAAGTGTCTTCTTGGTGGGACGACGACTCAATTCAATGAAGCACAAAGGCAAACAAGGGAGGATTTCATGACGTCAATACTGGTGGACTTCATGCATAACCGATACGTGTGCCACATTTTTTTTTCACCATTGAGGCTCTGTGATGCTATGGTAACGGTTGATGCCAATCTGGTGGTGTGGTTTTTGTAGGATGCAGAAGTTTTATGGGGTGAGAATTGCGCACTGGCTAGTGATGCTGTGTGGTTATTGCAGCTATTGGAAGTGTCCAATTTCAGGTTTCAAGGCCACAAATTAAATAAAGAAGCCTAAGCCTTTGCTCAGTCTGGAATGTGATGTCTTAAACTTCAGTTTGGTTTGTTGCTACTCTGCCATGGCTTGAAGGGTAGCTTAACTTTTGGTGATGGGGAAGACTACTTGTTGGCTATTAGTATTCAAGATTGCGCTTTAGTGCTTCATTATTCTAGGTATTGGTTGTGCCAATTTGTTGAGCAAAGTTGATTTTTACTTATTTTGCTAAAGGATGGGCACTCTTTTTCCTTAACTAGTTCTCCCGAATAATGGGTAGATGACAAGTTTATACCGAGCCCTATTTCTATGACAAGTTTATACCGAGCCCTATTTCTAACTCTAGTATTGTACTCGCTCTTTAGATAAATGAATTTATCTTTCTTGATCCAAAAAAAAAGGTTTTAATTTTTCAATAGATTGGCTTATGTGAACTCTAACATAAGAGACTGGGGTTTCAAAGTTCATTTTTTATTCCTTCAAAAGTTCAATTTATTATTATGATATTTAATATGTATTTGAATTCTAGCATTTCATATTACATATTAGAGAAAGATTCTGGCACACCCCGATCTGGAAAATTCACTGGAACGTCAAGATAGAGGAATGAAGGTCGACATCTAGATGGTGACGTCTAGGTAACAAAAGCCGAAAGATAAAACATTGTGTTTTAGAAGATCGTGTGAAACAAATTTCACCACGCCCGCAGAAACTTAGAGAATGGAATACTAATAATGATCATACAGTTCAAATAATTGCCTAACTTATTCCAATTTCCTTTGTGCCCGGACTACTGACATGAATGTCAGAAGAGCAACTGAATCCTCCTCCAACTACATAAGTAACATCGGGACTTGAGGATTACAAGAAAAACAGAAAGGTGAGTGGACCTCAATCTTATTTTAGTGAAAAACATTGAATTAAAAAGCATTAACCCCTCAGTTTCACTAAAAACATGTAGTCAAACCTTTGTCTTGCACATAATGCTAGAAATAATAATTATAAAAAAATAATCATAAATTAAACTAAAATTCCCAAAGTACGAACGAATCATGCATGACCCATAATTTAATCGTGCATCAGTCACTTGAGGCAGATGCTCATGCCCATCTAAGTATCTATAATGCTCATGTACCTTGACCACGTGAAAGCTGGGTGTTAAGCACCGGTCACCTCAAGTCTCCTAGAGCTCGGGGACAAGTTGTTTCTTTTTAACTAGTTTTACGAGCAGCGCAAGTGAACAATCATATGGAGGCTAGTCTGTGACCACTCATACGAGTACTAAGTTACCGGCGACTTCTAGGTGGTTCTATAAACACTTTCTAAAATAATCGTACTCGATAAAGTATCATCAAGTAATAACCAAATCTGGCATGCTCGGAAAGATACTATAAAATAACCAATCAAGATACTTGGAGAACATGTTATAAATTATCCAATCAATGCATGCCAGGCAAAGTATCTAAAATGTCAGCATCCTAAAGCGTGCAAGTGAAGTATTGTTATTAAAAGTTGAGTATGAGAAAGGCGTCTACTCATAAAAATTAGTTGGGGAGTCATCACCAGATACTCAAGCTAGCCATCACCAGATACTCAAGCTAGCATGACCTCCAAGCCAGTCCAACCCAACTGAAAATGATCATAAATATCACTAACATACTCACAATTCGAATCCTAAACAAAACCGCACTAGGTTTGCCCAAAACGGTGCTTAGAATCACTTCAAAACGTACTTAAAACTAATCGAAGGACTCTAAAACTAGGCCTCGTGCTGCCACAGGCCAAAAAACAGTCTCATGCACTAGTTAGAGGTCGAAAACCCACCTCACGCGCCATCACATGCCAACTGGAGGTCCCCCAGTACTGGTCATGCACCCCCACGTACGTTACATAAGCATCAGAATATTCCATGGAATCTTTCATTAATTAACTGTTATAACGTCGGTAAGACTTAACTGTGACTATTGTTGATGAATGTTGACTGATATTCGTCAGAGCTCGGCTAGAAACGGTGACTGGACTGCAGTCAAAACTGTGTCAAAACTTCCCTGATTTTGACATGCAATTAGTCGATTCCTAACTACTTAACAAGAGGAATATGAAAATCATTTTTTTAGGCTAAGTATATACCTGTTTTGTCTAGTAAATGCATGAGATGGACAATGATTCTGCAACTCCAGTAGCACTATCCATTGCCACAGCTCGCACGAAACGAGTAAATAATTAGGCTAGGACGAAGCTCATTACACGAGTAAACTCACAGTTAAAGTTAGAGGATTCGACCTTACCTCAATCGACTTCAAATTCATCTGCGAGATTCTCGGGTTAGAGTCAGGACCAACATAGGTCTTGTTCGATGCTGGAGCCTCGACGGCTATCGGCTGTCCATGTTCACATGATTAGCTTCGTCTCATCCGGAGGAAGCTGATGGTCATGGTCCAAGTGTCTATGAAAGTAAGAATTGATCTGGCAAGGGGGAATAACAAGTGATGCTTTGTTTCTTTGGTATTTATTGGTGCGCTCAAGAGGTCGAGAGTGATTTCAAGAAAGAAGAAGATGGTTTGATAGCCTTACTTGAACGAGCATGGCAGGTCTTACCGTGGCACTGGCAACACCCTGGTTTCTTTATGGTTTTCAGTTGAGAAGATGTTGAAGAGGAAGAACGTGTGTGCATCTGTAAAGAAGGATTCGAGAGGGAAAGATGGAGGAGAAATGGCTAAAATAAACTTACTTTGGGCCTAAGCTAATTTGGGTCAAGTTCTAATGGGCTTACAAAAATTCTTACACAAAAACAATTCCCCAAATGGGCTTGAGTTTGGTTTGGGGGCTTATGTGATGTGGTAATAATAAGGTCCAAGACAAGATGTAGCCCAACACGAAACTCATAAGAGCAAATTGGTAATTTTTTTTCGATTCCTAAATTTTTTCCTTGAAATTTCCTCAACGAAAGTGAAAAGTAAAACCCCTAACAGTTATTTGAATTCCCAAAAGCTCCACTAACGAAGCCCAACTTTTTTACATAGGCCTGATGGTTCATTATGATCGATAAAACAAACTTCTTTTTGCTCCTCCATAGTCAAGAGCTCAACATTCCCGTATGATGAAATGGTCCATTATGTCTCTCTTGTAGCTTGTCAACTACTAACATCGAACTTCTTATTTAACTTCCTAACAAAAATTCTACCAACTCATTGTTTTTTGTCCTCAAGCGAATTAGCGAAGAGGAGTATTCCTGAATACTTTTTTGAATAACCTATAAAGGTTCTTGGGCAACGAGAAGCTACTCCCGAATAAACACTGGACCTTCAAAAGAAACTTCTCCTTCACAAATAAATCCAACTAGGTCAACGTTTAAGAAGACTTCTTTGTTCTAATTGACTCATAATGTAACTCGTATCATTTTGTTCCAATTTCTCTTCTAACGAATATACGAAAGTACAATGAGGTAACAGTTACTAGCAACAAGCTCATAGATCTCAAGCACTCAATTTTACGAGGTATCGACCAACCTGTCTAGTAACCTACGTAATCCTTGAGATTTCAATGAAACTTTGTCACGAATGGTCATTTGGGGTACTTACCAACTTAACATCTAATAAATATCTACGAATTGTTTCCCTCCAAATAACAATCTAAGTCACACAACAGGTATCAAAATAACTAGTTTCACACAGGCTCCATGGTTCGAGTGGTAATTCAATACACTACTGTGCTAGATCAGTACTCCAAGCTGGAAATAGGGTTGAGTAGTTTCATTGAATTACTAAAAAAAAAAAAAGATAATGAGAATGTGACTCACCCATCGATTCTTAGGATTCTTTAAGTTATCAAGTCAACGCAGTCATTCCTCTATAAGTACCATAACTAGATAGTCTGTACCTCGCAATCTAGTGGTAATTTAAAAGGAGAAGGCCCCGACCAACATCGTGTTAACCTATCCACGGTAAAATCCTTCCAATTGTAATCTCAAGGTTCACTTTGCTATCCAGCCAATTAACTATGAACTTAACTCTCATTCCCATGTTCAATACCAAGTATGATATCTCCTACTTTTAACCTTTACAAGTCATAATAAATAAGGAGGTTTATAATAGTGTAGGAATGTCACTCCACTATCCAAGTGACATTAGGAAAACTTTTGACAGGACCCGCCCCGATCCCACAGGGACCATAAGGGGACGTGCCCTGCTCCCGTCTGACACCCAATAATTCATACCAATTTTAACCTCAAAACATCAAATGCATAAATAACCAAATTAAAGTCATACATCAAATCCGAATTAAACGAATGTCAGACAAGGGATGAAATTCAAAATTACAAGTTGCGAGCACGACTCTAACATAAACCTGCGGGTAAACCACCCAGCAGGGGTTCAGGTACGCAGAAGTAGATCTATGCCTCAGCCTCAGGTTCCTCCTCTACCTCAGTATCACGACCTGGAGGGGTTACCAAAAACATTAAGGGTGAGTGGACCGAACTCAAGTTTATAAAATCATTTGATAAGTAAAACATATAATTTACCCCTCCGTTTTCCAAACATGCATGCAGCATCCTTTAAAATCATAAATAATATAATATGAATCATAAGGCATGTAATAAAACCATAACCATAATTTTAGCTACTGCACTATACACTCCAATCCCGACATCCCAGATGTCTGACGTCCCTGACGTCCAATAAGGTCCCAATCACAAGGCTACGCGTGCCACTCGGGTCTCAATTCCGAGTTCAATCCCCGAACCCTGTTCGGTTACAGCATCCCCGATGCTTAGCGTCGTAGACGCTGGACGTTCTAGACGTCCGTGACCTCTCCGGGGTACCTCATCCGGAGGAGACAATATAATATGGAAGGATCTATACAGTGCAGTACCAAATACATTTTATTGATATCCACATGCAAACATATAGGTATACATAGGTAAAATCTGAACCGATCGTTACGTTTCATCAAACGGGTCTTATGCCCAAATACCGTGAAACGTGCCATAACCGAAATCTTAATATCATCAAAACCATTTATAGATTCCAGCATGTGAACATATAAGTAAATCAGAAAACATTTAAGCATGCAAGGGTTTAATGAAAACGGGCCCACTCACAGTACAATCCTGCTAGAAACCGAACGTATACCCTCGTCCTGGTACAAGTGTACAATCCCTGTCAAGTCCAAAGTATTCGTAAAGGTCAAATTAAACCCCCAACATTCAACCATGAAAGCCTAGGCCGAAACTGGCCCGGGGAAGCAGCCCGAACGCGCTTCCCAATGCAATAAACCTCATTTTGACCAACTTAATAATCTCTGATCGACCCGAAACCACCGCCATTGAATCCGGATCGTCGAAACCTAAAGAATGGTGGTGGTCCCACCAAAAGTACTGTTCACACGCGCCCACACGCGCCAGTCAACGCATCGGTCAACGCAGGAACAGTCCCTGCTGACGTCATCGCTGACGTCACTGCTGACGTCATCTGACAGCTGTCAGGTCTGACATGTCAGACTCTGACAGGTGCCACGTGTCAACATCCAATTGGTCCACCTCACTGATCTGTCAGGCCACGTGTCAGATCTGACATGTGCCACGCGTCAGCACGGCACTGGTCCACGTCACTGACATGTCAGTGACATGTGGCAGTCCCTGATTGGGCCACGTCATTGACATGTCAGTGCTGACTGTGCACTGACATGTGACACGTGTCTCAAGTATTACTCTGTTAGTAGCTTCCGCTTGCCCATTTCCCTGTGGATACCTAGGTGTAGAAAAGAGTCGTTTTATGCCGTAAGAGAAGTCGGCTCACGGTTGGTCCACATCACCTGATAGTCTGACAGGGTGCCACGTCATCACCTCTGTCCTCAGACGGGTTGACCCGTATCTCTGCAACTCGGGTCGATCAGACCCGCGATCATGACCCGGTCACCATTTCACCATTTCTCAATCATTTTCGTTCAGGTTTGTTCCTAACTACTCGTCTTAATCCCAGGAAGGGTTCTATGGAAACAAAATCGATGAACACAGATAGGATCGAAGGCTTACCTCGATGAACAGACCCGGTTCCCGTCGCCGTTTGCACTCCGTTCAGGCTACCTCCGGTCACGCAATTGATCCCAATAGGTTCCTAACAGTTCCTAGAGTTGATTAGGGTAAATAAAAACCAAAACTAAACGTTGGAATTCAAGTTACCAAATTCTGGGTTTTAAAACCGTTTCGGGTTTTCCCGGTTTCCCTACCTCGCCGCCGTCCTCCGCCGTGATCCCTACCGTCTACCGCCTCACCCGTCCAGTCCAGCGTCACTCAGAGCAAGGGTCAGATGCAATGGTGTGATGGTTTGGAATGGGCAGTATGTGAGTGTGTCGGGTTAGGAAATATATAGAAATGGAGGGAAAGCTGCACAATGAAATGAACGGTCCAGATTGGATCTTGAAATGAGATCAAAGGCTGAGATTAGATCAGGGGTGTATCAGATCAAGGGCTGTGATTAAAAGTGGGTTTTAATGGTATTTAAACCCATAGTGGATCTGATCCAATCTAGCCAATGGGTGAGTGACACTTGTCACTGACCAGGTGTCCTCCAATCAGATTTCCAGAATAAAATATTTGGCACGAAAACCGAGACACGAACCTCCCGATTTCACGTTTCTGACCATAACTTCCGCGTACGAAGTCCGATTTCGGCGTGCCGCCTGTCTACGGACTCAGGACGTCGAGACCTACCTAATGGTCCTTGAGTCAACTGAAAATTAATTGCCAAAAGAAAAGTCAACATTTTCACCCTCAAATGTCCAAATTACGGTAATACCCCTGAACTTCCGGTAGTCATAACTTTTTCCCTGATCGTCCGAATTGGACGTGCCACCTGTCTATGAACTCATGACGTCCCGAACTACGTCACGATCATAGGTCAAAGTCCATTTAGTTCATCAATCAAAAGTCAACAATTTGACCATGCCAATCACAAGGGTAAAAGCGTCAATTCACACATTAAAATACAATAATAAAATCCTCGAATGTCCGGGGTGTTACAACCTTCCCCCCTTAAGAAATTTCGTCCCGAAATTTCAAAGAAACAAATGAGAAAATTGTTCTCGCATCTGAGCCTCATGCTCCCATGTGGCTTCTTCCACATTCTGGTTTCTCCAGAGAATCTTCACGAGAGGGATCGTCTTCCGACGTAGTACCTTGTCCTTTCGATCCAAGATCTGCACTGGTTGTTCCTCAAAGCTCAAATCCTCCCGTAGTTCGACAGGTTGTTCCCCAAGTACATGGGAAGCATCACGTACGTACTTCCGCAGCATCGATATGTGGAAAACATCGTGAACTCTAGATAGTTCTGGAGGTAGCGCCAATCTGTATGCAACTCTGCCGATTCTCTCCACGATCTCATATGGTCCAATAAAACGCGGACTCAGTTTCCCTCGTCGACCGAATCGGATAATCCCCTTCCACGGTGATAACTTCAGGAAGACAAAATCTCCCACTTCAAATTCCAAGTCTCGAATCCGTCGATCGGCATAACTCTTCTGGCGATCCTGTGCCGCCTTCAATCTCTCCTTGATAACACGAACAGTTTCCATGGTTAAGTCCATCAATTCCGGCCCTACTGCCGCTCGCTCTCCTATCTCTGTCCAGCAGATAGGTGTCCTGCACTGTCGACCATACAGTGCCTCGTAAGGTGCCATCCCGATGCTTGCCTGATAGCTGTTGTTGAAAGCGAATTCCATCAATGGCAAATGAGTATCCCAAGAGTCCTGAAACTGTAGTACACATGACCTCATCATGTCCTCCAGGGTCTGAATGGTTCTTTAAGACTGTCCATCGGTCTGTGGATGGAAAGCAGTACTGAAATGTAGGGTTGTTCCCAGAGTAGCTTGCAAACTCCGCCAGAACCTAGAAGTGAAACGTGGATCACGATCGGACACGATCGATTCCGGCGTACCATGCAATCGTATGATTTCCTTCACAAACAACTGAGCCAGTCGATTAGGTTTATAGGTCTCCTGAACTGGCAGAAAATGGGCTGATTTGGTTAACCGATCCACGATCACCCATACTCCGTCAACTCCACTCTGAGTCCTCGGTAACTTAAAGACGAAGTCCATGGTGATGTGATCCCACTTCCACTCGGGAATCGGAGACACGAACCTCCCGATTTCACGTTTCTGACCATAACTTCCTCGTACGAAGTCCGATTTCGGCGTGCCGCCTGTCTACGGACTCAGGACGTCGAGACCTACCTAACGGTCCTTGAGTCAACTGAAAATTAGTTGCCAAAAGAAAAGTAAACATTTTCACCCTCAAATGTCCAAATTACGGTAATACCCCTGAACTTCCGCTAGTCATAATTTTTTCCCTGATCGTCCGAATTGGACGTGCCACCTGTCTATAAACTCGTGACGTCCCGAACTACGTCACGGTCATAGGTCAAAGTCCATTTAGTTCATCAATCAAAAGTCAACAATTTGACCATGCTAATCATAAGGGTAAAAGCGTCAATTCACACATTAAAATACAATAATAAAATCCTCGAATGTCCGGGGTGTTACAACTTTGGGATGAAATTACCTGCATGTACGCTTAACCAGTTTCTAGAAGGAATTTAAGTGGCGAAATGAATCCTATAACTCAAAGCTAGAATACTAATTCAACACTCTCCCTAAGGCAGAATGTCTAGACAAGATAACAGTCCTTACCGCACTAAAGAACAAAGTCCATAGATAGAATTAGGAGAGAGGACCGATCTTACACCTTCCTACGATTCTCATCAAGCCTCATTTGCTACAACTTGGATGCTCAGAGGTGTCACTCAATGAAAAATCCGAATCATTAACTACTGAACGCACTGACAAGGTCATGGTTGAAGAACTTGGAAATATCCTAGGGCTTCAGAGTGGTAGGCTAACCAAGATGGAATAAAATGTGGTTGTCAAATCTGGTCCAAAAGGTGCTTCAACCCCACTCTCAAGGTCAATAATGAAACTAAACCATAAGAATACAGTTACTGGATAGCAATTGTGAGTACAACACTATTATCTGAGGCTCGATATGGAAAATTCATAAAAATCTCACCGATTGTAGATAACCACGAGTGACTAACCTTGTAACTTGACCGTCACCATAATTAGAGTCATCACATGTAAAGACAATTCTGGGATTTAAACAAATTTGTTTAGTATTCCTGTCAGAAATTCAAAGGAACACGGAGCAAACCGTGCAGATGATGGGAGTAAGAAGGGTGTTGGTTTAGAGTCAATACAATATCCCAATTCAGGCTTAGGGTCATAGAGACATTTGCACAAGGCATTGGATTAGATAATCAAATTCGATCAACTTGAAGATTAAAACATAACAAACACATAAGATCCCGAAAGAAAAAATGTCACCAAATTGAAAAGAATTGTTTTAATAAAATTTGAAACCCACTAATTCCAAATTTCATTTCTAAAACATTTAGTTATTAAGAAATGCATATGATTTTGAATTCTTTCCAACCTTGAGGATTTGTAAATCACTAAATGAAGAAGGGAAATTAAAAAAATAAGTCAAGTACGTGAAATAAGGCACGTAAACTGAGACATGGAATCATATTGAGAATCCTTAAAACATTCCCTAGAATATTCCTTTAATTATTGGTCATAACATCTTTAGGACTTAACAATGGCTGGCGTTGACTGATGTTGAATGATGTTCGTTGGAACCCCTAGCCGAAGAGTAAATAATTAAACTCAAAACTTCATTTCTACTTGTGAAAACTAGTAGTCAGATCACACGCAAGTAAAAGTAACGTCAAGTGTAAGACCCATGTCCTGGAGGGAACGGTGAACAATCCCACATTCCTGCGAGGGGGGAATGGTCTGGGAAGGGAATGGTGGTGTGCCTTAAAGGTGTAGGCACACACCTATCTAGCATGAGTCCTTTTGGGAGCTCAGTGGCTTTGGGGGGGATTGGAACCCCAAAGTTACGCGAGTTGAGGCTGGTACAATTCCATGATGGGTGACCCCCTGGGAAGTTACACCGTGAGCTCCCGAAAACAAAACCTTGAGGGCGCAGGCTTGCCGTTGAGTATTGATGTGGCCCAAAGAGGACAATATCGTGCTAGATGAGTCAGGACCTGACAGAGGAGGGTCGGGTCCTGACAGAATGGTATCAGAGCCAGACCCCAACCGGGAACTGTGCCAGCGAGGACGATGGGCCCTAAGGGGGGTGGATTGTAAGACCCGTGTCCTGGAGGGAACGGTGAACAATCCCACATTCCTGTGAGGGGGGAATGGTCTGGGAAGGGAATGGTGGTGTGCCTTAAAGGTGTAGGCACACACCTATCTAGCATGAGGCCTTTTGGGAGCTCAGTGGCTTTGGGGGGGATTGGAACCCCAAAGTTAAGCGAGTTGAGGCTGGTGCAATTCCATGATGGGTGACCCCCTGGGAAGTTGCACCGTGAGCTCCCGAAAACAAAACCTTGAGGGCGCAGGCTTGCCGTTGAGTATTGTTGTGGCCCAAAGAGGACAATATCGTGCTAGATGAGTCGGGACCTGACAGAGGAGGGTCGGGTCCTGACATCAATTGATGATTCTAACTAATTGAGGAGATACTTTGGTATGGGAAATTGGGACGTACACTCAACAAGTGTCTGAAAACTAACGACACGTGCTAAAACTTCTTTGATGCGAAATTGACACACTGAAATTTGAAAAGTCCACTAGGACGCCAAGATCGATGTATGTTGGTTGACATCTAGATGGTGACATCCAGATGACGAAAGCCAGGAGATAAAACATTGTGTTTAGAAGGTCGTGTTAATGAAACGAATTTCATCGCGACAACGAAAGCTTAAAGCATAGCATACTAATGATGATCATACAGTTCAAATAAGTGCCTGGATTATTTCAATTTTTGTTGAGCACAGGCTGTTGACGTGAATGCTGGATAACCACCGAAGCCACCTCGAAGTATGCGAAGTAACACCGGGACTTGAGGGGTAAAAAAATGGAAAGGTGAGTTGACCCACCTTTTATTTCAGTGAAAAACCTTGAATTAAAAAAATTAACCTTTCAGTTTTACTAAAAATATGTAGTTAAACCTTTTTCTTACACGTAATTTGAGAAATAATAATAATATGATAATCATAAATCAAGCTAAACATCTCGAAGTACGAACAAATCATGCATAACCCACAATCAAATTGCTGATGAGTCGCTAGAGGTATACGCTCATGTTAAACTAGGTATCTATAATGCTTGTGTACCTCGACCATTTGAAAGTTGGGTGCTAAGTACTGGTCACCTCAAGTCCCCTAGAGCTCGAGGATAAATTGGCACTTGTTAACTAGTATTAAGAGTATCACGAATGAACAATCATGTGGAGACTAATATGTGGCCACTCAGAAAGGTACTGAGATACCGGCGACTCCTAGGTGGTTCTATAAATACAATCTAAAATAACTATCCCGAGACTAACATGCATCTACCAACAACATATTAATCAAACTAGCTAATGCAATAATTAACTCAACTAATTGTACTCGGGGAAATCATCATCAAGTAATAACCCAATCTAAATGCTCGAAAAGATACTATAAAATAACCAATCAAGATATGCTTACAGAACATGTTATAAATTAGTCGGGGAGTATTGTAAAGCCTGCAAGTAAAGTATCGTTATTAAATGTCGAGTATGAGAAAGAGGTCCACTCACAAACTAGTCGGGGAGTCGAAATCACCCGATACTCAAGCTAGCACGAGCTCCATACTGATCCAACCCTATTGAAAATGTTCGTAAGGGTTACTAACAATTTCACAATTAGAACCCTAAAAAAATAACCCACTAGGCTTGCCCACGTGTCGACCAGAGGTATGAAAACCACCTCACGCATCGACCCCCATGTGCCTCCTCGCGCGTCACACAAATGCAGGAATATTCCTTGAAATATTTTGTTAGTTAGCCATTATAACGTCGTTAAGACTTAATGATGACTGACGTTGACTAATGTTGACTGATACGCTAAAACTAAGTAATAAAGTAAACACAAAGTCACACTCAACACTTAATAAAAACATATGCAAATTAAAACCCTTTTTTGTAGATTGTAGCATTGATAAGTATTTATCGTTCCTAAGCGGGGATTGAGGGTACCTAAGCATGATTATCGTTTGATTAATTAATTTGGAGGGCAGTTGTTTGTTTCTATTATCTTACGTGATTAACTAATCTAAACTTATCAGGACCCACCCCGGTTTCACCCCGAAAATCGACCTAAATCCTGCTCCCGTCTGACACCCCAACACAACATTAACGTAAACCTCTAAAGTAATACAGTCAGACGCAGGAGAAACTTTACACATCCCGAAGTCAAGTTTTTGCAGAGCATAGTACTAAATACAAAAGAAAGAAAAACCGAACTTCCTCGAAAAACATGCAATTATGTAAAATCAACAAAGCATATCCGATAAACATAGAATCATGATTAAAACCATAAAACAATTATAGAAAAACAGTTATGCATGCTCGAGTTTAGAGAAGGGGTCCACTCACAGTACCAAGCCCTCAATCGCGTCCCGAACGTCTGGTATGTTCCTCAGCTTCCTCGGGCAACCCCGATCCTGTCACGAGTCACCAAAGTACGTCACTAACACGTCCACCAAGACTCTCCTAATTTTCCCCAAAAATCCCCGGGTCCTAAACGTAACGAACCTAAACCCTAAACCTTAACCCTCGCGGAACTACATTGAATCGACGTCCAATCAACCCGAAACCAATTCCATTAGACTCGTCACAACACCTAGACCAAAAACCATGTTGACCATTTTCCCAACCACCGCCGCACCCGCCCCACGTGCCGCCCAAAGTGGCTGCACGTGGCCCTCACGCGCCAGCTACAGTGTCACCAGCAACCTCTAGTCGACCCGGTTTGAACTGTCTCTGCAACTCGAACCGGCGTGGCCGGTTCTCCACCGTCCTGCCACCAAAACTGCTCCTTTCTTCACCATCTTCATCGTCCAATCCTCAGCAATCCAGTCCCCTCACTCAAACACCTTGACTCGACCTAAAAACTGTTGACTCAAACTCGAACAAAAACCCGAACCAGTCCCCTGTTCTTCCTCCCGGCCAACCAGGTCTTCCCCCGTCACGGCTTCGACACTCAGAGCTTCCTAAGACCTCACTGATACTCACCCAACTCACCAAGTCCCTCGACTCACTCCCTAAGTCCACGACTTTCGATTTGAAACTCGACCGCAAAACATAGCATAGAAGAAACGTTAAGGAATTACCTGCCCTCCTGTTGCCGTCGTGAGCTCAGCCGTGAGGACGCGACTCCTCCTGTCCACCTCAGCCTCTGGACACCTCCACCGGCCTCGATTGATCGAACACGGCAGCACCACCACCCAAAACTCCTCTATGTTCTCTGTTTTCCCCCTGGTTTCCCGTGGCTCACCTCTCACCCACACACAACCACCGCACCTCTAAACCTCTTCACTGTCTCCCTCTCACTCTCTGAGTCACTCCTCACTCACCAGAACACACCAACACCCACGATCACCTCTCAATTTTTCTCTCAATCTCCCCCTCTGTTTTCTGTTCTTCGAACACACACACAAACATCACACACGGTTACACCCCAAATAATTGGACTGTGCACTCACTAGAACCAACCAGACTCCCTACACGTGTCACCATCCTCCCTCTTCCTCTCCCAAGTGGCTCAATCTCAGCCATCCATTTGTCCCTCTCTGTTGCACAAATCCCAAAGTGCAAAAGACCAAAATGCCCCTTCTTGAACCCAAAATTTCGATTTTACCCTTACCGTTTTAGACCCGTAACTCACACATCGTAAGTCCGATGAATACGTGCCGCCTGTCATCGAACTCAGGACGACGAGATCTATCTAACGGTCCTAGGTCAACAAGTCAAAACCCGATCGTACGAAAAGTCAACATTCCCCCCTACTTAAGCCAAATTACGGTTATGCCATCAACCTTCGGAACATCATAACTTCCTCTTCGGATGTCGGAATCGGGCGTACCACCTGTCTACGAATTCGTGACGCCCTAAACTACGTCCTGGTCATCGGTCAAAACCCAATTAACCGCCTGAACTAAAAGTCAACTATTTGCCCGGACCAGGGGCAAAATCGGCATTCTAGGCTAACGACCTTATTGGGACCAACTAACCCCCGATCAAGCTCACTAATCTCACCTTAATCACTGTCTTAACCCTAATTTTTGGGACTGGTCGTTACAAAACTAACCTAATCTATTATTTAAATGGTCAACTCATCTTTAAACCTAACTCATTCATAAATTATGCCAATTAAAAAATCTACAAAATTCCATAACCTTAGTTCTCCGAAATACGAGTATATTATCTCAAGTACATGCCGGAAATTGCCCTAGACACTTTCAATGATCTAGACTCAGGACCCCCTATATCTAATCAAGCATTAAGCTCAACATACAAGCATAACAAAAGCCAAGATATTGAAACACATGGAAGATTATTGAAATTAAAATAAATTATAAAACCAGAATTATATTAGAGATCAATCCAACAAAACGATATTCAATAGAAAAAGACAATTATAGGGTAAGGGGATCGTATTACACATTTTATCTCGGAAATTGCCCTAAGGATGCAACGTGGCTTGACATTCCTTGGTGAGACAACCGAGAATTACCCTAGATTGTCGCGAATGAAGGTGTTTTTGGTGGAGTATGGTGTAATCGGCTATTGTAAAAAAAAAATCTTGAATTATTGAAGAGGGAAATTTGGTTAAGCAGAGCTTTGGTACAAAAATGGGCGACTCCTTGAAATGTAATCAAAGCTAACTATTTATATGCATAGGACAAGCCCCTAGCTCAATTCCTAATTAAAAGAGAAATATAAATTCTAAACCAGAAGGAATCCTTGTTAGCCGTAATTTGCATCCTTGTGCGACAAGGACTTGTCTTTGGGAATTACACACAAGACCCTTACTATTTCCATGAAACTTCCCTTTAATTAATACAATAAACATCTCCTAAAAGCATGAGAATTTGATCTTGAACAGCTGGAATGTAACGACCCGTCCCGGGAGTCGGGATTAGCGAAGTAATTAGTGACAGATTAGTTGAGTTAATCGGTGGTTAGTTGGTGATTTTTTGAAGTTGGGTGCAGAATGACGATTTTACCCCTAGGTTAGGAAAATTGTTGACTTTTAGTTCGGACGGTCAATTGGGCATTGACCATTGACCGTGACGTAATTTGGGATGTCACGAGTCCGTAAACAGGTGGCACGTCCGATTTGGACCATCGGAGAAACAGTTATGGTGTTCGGAAGGTTAAAGGCGTTACCGTAATAAAGGGAAAATGTTGACTTTTTTGTTAGACGCTTGGTTTTCACATAGACCGAGGACCGTTAGATAGGTCTCGACGTCCTGACTACAACGACAGGCGGCACAATGTCATCGGACGTCGGACGGTAAAGTTATGGGTCTGGGAAGTTGAAGGGCAAAATGGTAATTTTGACTCACAAAGGGCATTTTGGTCTTTTTACACATTGGAAATTGTGCAAACCGGATTGGGACAAGTGTACAGCAGTTGTGGGATATTTTTGCGTTTGGACCACATGGTTGTGACATGTGGCAGGTGGCTAGAGGGTTCTACAAGTTGCAGGGGCAAAAATTTAAAGGGTTTGTTGTTTGAGTCGATTAACCGTGCTTGAGAGAACAGAGACTGAAGACAGTGAGGGGCAATCGATCCAATTGAGGGTTTTTGTTAAGTGAGGTGTGTGATCGTGTTTGAGAGGAAGTGGGAGTGACTGAGTGTGTGAGTGGTGAGGAAACACCAGAGAAACAGAGAGGGGGTTTTGGTGGTGGTGCTGCCGTGTTTCGATCACACCGGTCGAGTTTGGAGCTATGGGAGTGTGCTAAGGACGGAGGAGAAGTGCTAGCCAGATTAGACCCACGACGGAGCTCACGGTGGAGGTCAACAAGCAGGTAATTTCTCAGGTTCCCTCTGTGTACTCTGTTTTTCAGTTTAGTTCAAAGTTAAAGTCGTGAAGGTTGGGACTGAGTCGAAGGATTCTGTGGGTTGTACTAGGTTTAGGAAGTCCCTAGGAACCTCTAATTGTGAAGACGTGATGGGGGATTGCTTAGTTGGCCGGGAACTGAAACAGAGGTTTCAGACAGTTTTGGTTCGAGCTTGAGGACGACGGGTTAGAGGCTGTGATGTTTAGTTTTTAGGATTGGAATCGATTGCTTAGGCCAGGACGAAGCTAATGGGATTTATTGGAGTGGAATTGGACTGATATTGAGAGAGAACCGGTCACGCCGGTTCGGTTCGGCCAGCCCGGTTTGAACCGGCTGGACAGAGGTTGAAGATGACCCTGTAGCAAGCGCGTGAGGCCCACGCGCAACCACTTTGGGCGGCGCGTGGAGGCGCGTGCGGTGGTTTCTGGGAAAACTTCCAACTAGGTTTTTAGTCTACTCGTTGTAATGAATCTTTTGGGACAAGTTTCGAGACGATCGGACGTTGTTTCGGGTTAGTTCTACTGGATCAAAGGTTTAGGGTCTTGTTTAAAGTACGCGTAGAAGTTCGGGAAAATTATGGGATTTGAGTAGGACTTTTGTGAAGTAGTTAGTAACTTCGTTATGGGCTTTGGACAGGTTCAAGAAAGCCGAGGACAGCGGAATGGCCGGGGACGGCGTAAGTGCGCGCGTATCGAGGCAACGCCGAAATGGTCCGTGAGTGGACTTTGCTTTCTAAATCTTGATGCATGCATATATGTTTTTATATGTTTTCTATACTTGATTCTATGATTTGATTTATGATTGTGATGGTTTACTGTTTGTGCACGTTTTTTGAGGAAATGACGGTATTTCACGTTTTACGAGATTTGATGGGTATTGTGATTTGAACCTGGTTTTAATGATTTGATTTCGGGATTTGAAATACGATTTTATTTCAAACAAAGTAAAAGGATTTTGGAAAAAAATTTTCGAAAAAAAAATTTCAGGCTTGAAGCCCAGTTCAGAAAACTGGTTTTAAGAAACATGATTTCGGGTTTTGAATCGGAATTTCTGATGACGATTCAGGATTCGATTTGGGACTTGGAAGTGGATTCCGGTTTTGGGTTCGGAATGGTTATTCCGGATGCCGGCTCACGGAATGATGGTTGCGGACACGGATCTGGAAAGGAGATGGATATGAGTTCTGGGTTTGGATTCGGGTTCCTGATGAGATTGCAGATTCGGATTCGGAAATGGAAAAAAAAGGTTTCAAACGGTTTTGGATTGGATTTGCTGGATCTGGTTATTGGGTTTAAAGACCCGGATTATGTTTGACGGGGGACGGGCCCGGATTGGGTTTAAAGACCCGGATTGAGTTTTAAGACCCGGATTGAGTTTAAAGACTCGGATATTGATATTTTCCCCCGTAGGCCTGTTGAGTTTAAAGACTCGGGAGTTTAAAGACTCGGATTGTATTGAGGCCTGGATTGAGTTTAAAGACTCGGTAGTTTAAAGACTCGGATAGATCCAGTAGGTTCGATGGATGGAAATGTGGTTCAATAATGTTTTGATTTTCACTGAGATTGAGAATGATGGTTTTCGATCATGGTTTTCGATGGTCGTGGGCTGAGGCCCGGGATTTGGAAAAAGGAACTTGTGTTCGGTTTTTCTTATATGGTTTGTTTAACAGGAATATTGAATGGTTTTATGACATGAATTTGATATGCATGCATTGGTTTTTGAAACGGAGGGTATAAATGTACTTGTTTTATTGAACTGTTTTTGAACTTATCCTTTCTTTTTGTCCACTCACAGTCTTTTCGTGTTTTCGATACCCTCCAGGTTGTTGCGACACGGGCTATTGTTCGGGAGAATGGAGACATCACACCCGCGATTCACAGTAGTTCAGTACACTCTGGGAAGTCCGGTTACCTTTTTGGATGGTTGGATCAAGAATCCCTTGTCCGACTTACGTGTCACATGAAGGTTGGACGTCAGTTTAGCCTACGTGTCCTGCGTAAGTTAGACGGGATCGGGATTTAGCCCTTAATCCCGGGGGATTAGGGGCGGGTCCTGACATGGAAAACGCACAAGGCTTCAATTCCTAGTAGAACAAGTAATCCTACCCGGGCAGCCTGACTATGCCTCACTAAAACAGGAATTTCCATGGATGTAGAACTTCGATTTTAGTAATTCTTGAACCATTCGAAACTAGACTTCTAGAGCTTTCCAACCATATCTTACTCACATTCGGATTATATCTGAGCTGTTCACAATGGTCCGTGGAAGTGGGCTGATTTGCACAGGCAGGTTTCTGCTTTGTAACTTTTAATCCACTTCTTCTTTTGAACTTCTCCAAGAACGAATCATGGTATAATCTTGAACCTTCTTGCACATATGGACATAGTGTTGACCCATATTTATGAATCTTGATCCAATATTTATAAATCTTGGCTCATTCTTTATAGCTTATGCGGTTTTGCTCCAATTTAACCTCTTTACTCCACATTCTTCGGTTGGTACCTAAAAACATTAAAACAAGTAAGAAATTGTAAGATGAAGGATATAACAAGGTAAAATGAAAAGAAAATTGAGATAAAAAGGTGATGAAATATGTGCTTATCATTGACTAATGCTCGGCGGAGCCCCACCGGAGATGGCAACCAAACTGCTGCTATCAGCAGTGCTCACAATGACAAAAATTGGATTTTTTTTCTAAAAAAATTTAAAATTCCGGCGAGGTCCATTTTTTTGTCTAAAATGCTCTGATTTGGACATGCAATCAGCTGATTCCTATCTGCTCAACAAGAGGATTATGAAAACTAGGTTTTCAGGCTAAGAATATACATGTTTTGCCTAAAAAATGGCTGAGAAATATGGTGGTTCTGCAAGTCCAGCAACATTTTCCATTGATGTACCTCGCACCAAATGGGTGGATAATTAGGCTAGGATCAAGCGCGTTATGTGAGTACACTCACAACTGAAGTTAGAGGATTCGACCCTACATTAATCGACTTCGAATTCATCCAAGAGGTTCTTGGGTTAAAGTTAAGTCGAACACGGGTTTGGTTCAATGTTAGGGCCACATCGGCTAATGGCAGTGCATGTTCATAAGATTGGCTTCGTCTCCTCGAGAAGAACCCGGTGGTCATGGTCTGAGTGTCTATGCAAGTAGGTGTTGACTCTCGCAAAGGGGAAGAATGAACAGTGCTTTTTTTCTTGGGTGTTTCTTGGTGCGCTCAAGAGACTAAGAGGGATTTCGAGGAAAAAGAAGATGGTTTGATAGCCTTGGTTTAATGACCATGGCAGGTCTCGTGGTAGCGGTTGAAACATCATGGTTTCTCTATAGTTTTTGGTTTAGAAGACTGTGAAGAGAACGAATATGTGTGTTGATAAGTCACCAATTGAGCATTATTTCAATGATATTTCTAATCCCTTTTACTTATCTTTTGATGATAATCATTCAAACAATAGGAGAAAATGATATCTTTTGTGAAGTTTGTGCAGATTGCTTAGTTGAGGTTTAAATTGTGTTTTGCAATGAAATGTGATCTTTCCAAGGCTAGATCTTCAATAACCCAGCAAAGACTCACAAAGGATCATATCACCTTCCATTTGCATGTCCAAGATCCCCCCAGACCCAAGAAATTGCGGCTAGGCCCCCAAAGTTCTCAAAATTGCAGCTAGGCTCCCAAATTTCTCAAAATTGCGGCTAAGGGTGTTTAGGGTGCTTACTTGTGCATCAAGTAGCCTTTGGACGAATTTGCCATCCCTTCTCAATGAGGAATGACAAGGATTGACTTGGGTAAGGAAGTTTAAAGATGTCCTAATCAGATCTTGAAGTTAAAGAGAAAAGAAACAAGGAAAAGAAAGTTTCTTGGAAATCAAGAAACCATCTTGAATACGGCTAGGGTTAATTAACTTCCCTAGCCGCAATTTTATTCCTTTACTTTATTTTATTGCTTTGTAATCTGATTTAGGATAGTGTTAATTGAATTCCTAGTAAAAGATGAAGTCAAGGAGTGGAAAAAAGGAAGGAAAGGGAGTTCTTGTACAACAAGGATCACAAAATGCGGCTAGCACTAGGGTTCACGGCAAAAAGGTTTTACGGAAAAAAGGTTTTTTCCTTCCTTTTTGGGGTTTCGTTTTCCCCTTTCTTTTAGGGAGATGCTAGGGAAGGTGTTAGGGATATAAATAGTTGTTTTCTCATTGTTTTTGGACGGCCAATTTACCTCCTAAGGTCCCAAAACTCTACTGAAATTTCTGCTCAAAGTTATACATAAAGTTGCCGCAATTTCCTTATGTTCATGATTTTGGATTTGATTCTTGCACCTTGATTGTGACGTGAAGCTTTGGAGGAGAAGAAGTGTTTGTGCCACTTCTCTCACGCATCATTCATCTTAGTATTTGTGTTTCTCAATTCCTAATCTCTTTATGTTTTATATGAATTCAATTATGTTGTTTGTTAACTTAGTTATGCGTGAGTAGTTTCCTTTAGGATTAGGGTTGTTTGAAGCCCTAGCCATGTTAGTTCATAATTAGATTTCTTGCTGTTGATTATGGTTTTTATGTATGCCTGGATTTGTTGGATTACTATGCGTCATGAACTAAATTTATGCTTGTAAGTTTGATCACCTTATTTGCGTATAATTGTTGATGTAATTGCTTGACGGATCACCTCAATGTTTGGATAATCTAAACTCATGACTCCCTAGGTGTCAGGACTCAACCCTCCTCGGTCAGAACCCGATTCTAGCATGATATTGTCTGCTAAGGAATGTGGGATCGTTCATCGTTCCCTCCAGGACACGGGTCTTACAATCCACCCCCCTTAGGGTCCAGCGTCCTCGCTGGCACACTTCTCGGTCATGATCTGGCTCTGATACCAAATTATCAGGACGCAACCCTCCTCGGTCAGGACCCAATTCTAGAACGATATTGTCTGCTTTGGGCCTTGTTGCCCTTGCCCTCATGGGTCTTACAATCCACCCCCTTAGGGTCCAACGTCCTCGCTGGCTCACTTCCCAGTCGGGATCTGGCTCTGATACCAAATTGTCAGGACCCAACCCTCCCCGGTCAGGACCCGATTCTAGCACGATATTGTCTGTTTTGGGCCTTATTTGCCTTGCCCTCACGGTTCTATTTTCGGGAGCTCACGGTGAAACTTCCTAGGGGGTCACCCATCATGGAATTGCACCAACCTCAACTCGCTTAACTTTGGAGTTCCAATTGAACCCAAAGCCAATGATCTCCCAAAAGGCCTCGTGCTAGATAGGTGTGTGCCTACAACTTTAAGGCACACCACCATTCCCCTCCCAGACCATTCCCCTCGCAGGAATGTGGGATCGTTCACCGTTCCCTTCAGGACACGGGTCTTACACTAGGATTGAACATCACTTTGGGATAGTGTAGTGTCATTAAATCTTCTTCATGTTTCGTGCATTATCACGCACCATCGGTAATAGCTGTTTAAGGGCGGGTATATCACACTTAAACATGCAATCTAAGAGAAGATAAATGGTGAGGTGAGCTTAGCCAGACCCATGCATGTGCACTTAATTCAGATACATGCATAATTAATCTAATCAACGAGATTTAAGGAGAACTATAATTGGTAAAGGTGGATAGCATGTCCTAATTCGTCCTAATTATCCAAGTAACTTGAAAATCAAGTTTTCATCATTGTTCACTTTGTTTTCTTCATTTAATTTCGTCATCATCATCACTCAAAACCGCCCAACGTTTTTTTACTTTTTCTCAAGTTGTTTCATCCAAAACTAAGTGTATTCATGTTGAACTAGTCCTCGAGGGATCGACCTTTCCACTATACTCGTGATACGATTTTGTGCACTTGCAAAGTATTACACATAGAAGTTTATCATTCATAATCTCTTGGTTGATAAATCCTCTATCATGTTTGTCTATAAAGAAGGATCCAAGAGGGAGAGATGGAGAGAAAATGGGTAAAATAAAACTAACTTGGGGCCTAAGGTAATTCGGGCCAAGTTCTAGTGGGCTTACACAAAGTCTTACACAAAAGAAATCCTCAAATGGGCTTGAGTTTCGTTTGGGGGCTTAAATGTTGTGGCAATAACAAGGTTTTAGACAGGATGTAGCCCAACATGAAGCTCATATGAGTAAATTTGTACTTTTGTATCTTCGATTCCTAAATTTTGAAACGAGATGTATCAGATTGTGAAAAACTTCAAATACGAATGCTTTTTTAAAAAAATAAATTGAACTTTGAAACCACAATGCCACATTATTCGAGTTTATATAAACGTTCCTATTGAAAAAACAAAACTCAAAATAGAATAAAGTCAAAAAAAAAAATTCTCCAATACACTATAAAATGCTAGATTTCATATCTTTATAATTCCAAAATCAACCTCGAAATTTTGAAAGGAAAAGAAAAACCCTTCTTTGAAATCCCAATTTCATATTGTTAGAATTTACTTAAACTTTCTATTAAAATACCAAACTCAAAATGAAAATACTCAAATTCTTTCTTCAATCCCCAATATCAAACACTAGAGGCTCATATAAACTTTATAATTCCAAATTTCAAAATCAAAATTTAGAAATAGAATTGAACTTCTAATCCTTAATCGTATTGTAACGACCCGTCCCGAATTCTAGGATTAGATTAGTGACTAATCACGATTAGTGAGGTTAATCCGTGATTAGTTGGGTGAAATTGAATGAACTGTGAAAAATGACCGTTTTGCCCCTAGAATGGGTAAAACGTTAACTTTTCATTCTGGCGGTCAAAAGGACTTTGAATGATGACTGTGACGGAGTTCGTGACGTCACGAGTTCATAGACAGGTGGCATGTTTGATTCCGACATTCGAGGAAAATGTTATGACATTCGGAAGTTCAAGGGCATTTTGGTAATTTTGATTAAAAGGCGTAAATAGTTGACTTTTAGACCGGGAGGTCCGATGGCCGAGGGCCGAGGACCATTACATAGATCGGGACGATACGAATCCGTAGACAAGCGGCACGTCGAATTCGGACGTTCGACGGCGAAGTTACAGTTCACGAAAGTTCAAGGGAACTATTGCACATTTTACGAGACGTATGTCATTTGGCAGTCAGTGGGCCCAGGTATTTTAAGGAGGCCCAATGGATGAGTGACAAGTTTCACCCATCCATTGCCCAAGGAAATTGTATTCATGCATCAACCATTTCCCTTGGCTTCACAAACACAACCCGATCTCACCATTTTCTCTCCTCTATGCAACCCAAACCATTCCTCTTCCATTTGATCCAAACTGAGGCTGAGACAGAGGATGACTGAGGACTGAGGGGAGGTTGCAGGATGGCCAGAACCGCCGTGGATGGCGGTGTGGAGGAGGAAAACTCGATAGGTATCGGTTTTCTCTCATCTTCCATTTTCTTTTGGTTTAATCATTAGGGATGGTTTTAATCGATTTTAATGACCTTAATGAGTTATTAGGAAGTTTTTAAGATGATTTTGAGGAAGTTTTAAGGCTGAGGAAGCCTGGGGGTTGAACTGGGAAAAATGGCCGTGGGGTTCAAAGTTGAACCATGGATTTTAGTGGTTTTCTCTTAGGTTTATATATTGGAAAGGTTAGGAAATGAGAAAATAGGAATTTAGGGATTGGATTGGAAGTAAACGGACTAAAACACAGGAAGAAAAGTGGCTGGACCGGTCACGCTGGTCCAAGTTGCAGGCGAACCGGACCGGCCGGTCTGAACCGGCCGTCGCAAGGTTGAAGAAGGACTGTGCACAGGCGCGTGAGGCCCACGCGCAGTCCCTTCTAGGGGCGTATGTGGGCACATGAGCCACCCTTTTAGGGTGGTTCCAACACGTGAAATCTTCTATTCGATGTAACGAACATTTTAGGACTGGTTTCGTGTCGATCGGACACCGTCTCGATAATGTTCGGGGCATCGGAAGGTTTCGGATCGGGATTTAAAATAGTTAAAAATTCCGAAAAATTATGGGGCTTTAGTGGGAGGTTAATTAAGTAGTTAGTAACCTTCTAATACAATTTGGACAGGTTTGGGAGTCCTGATGACAGTGATTGGTTTGAAAGAGCCGTATGGCACACATATCGAGGTGGCAGCTCGGACGATCTGTGAGTGGACCTTGTTTTCTAAATTGGTGCATGCATAAATGTTTATTATATGTTTTAAATACTTGTTTGTGATTCCATGACTGCATTTGGATGTGTGGTTACGTATTGACACGTATTTCGAGGTTACGGCCCTAAATGGTGCCAATACGGGTTTGTATGTCTTTATTGGTCTAAATGAAATGGATTTGGATTTCCAAAAGGATTAACTCGGGTATGAGACCCATTTGGTCTTGTCTCGGGCATATGAACCTATTGATGGCCTTCGGGTTTGAATCGTGGTCGCCGTGCACAGGCGAGTGCTATGTGCACGGCGACAGACGAGACGATGCTCGCCTCCGGATTGGGATGTGTTCCTTCCAGAGAGGTCACGATGCACGATCGGTTGTTGGGTAGCCGATGGAGGCTCCACTTCAGAGTGCTGACAGTTCAGGATATCAATCGGTGATGAGTGCACTTGTGGTGGTCGCGTCAGTTGATTCGTTCACAGGCGCCATACCAGGATTGAGGCGGTCCTGGATGGATGGTTACACGCATCACTACGATCGGAGTAGTGAATGACCCTTAGATATCGGGCACGATGCCCAGCTGATGTCATATGTTCGGGCACTAGACCCAGTTGTTTTACATTGATGATTTCGGGTCAGGGACCCTATATGGATTTCTAAGTTCTTGACGGTTTATGGGAACCGGGCATGAACCCTGGAAAGGTTATTATGGTACATGACGGTTTATGGGAACCGGGCATGAACCCTTACAAGGATTTTATAATACATGACGGTTCAGGGGGACAGAGCATGAGTGTTTTTGTTATGTATATATATATGTTCATATACCTTCCTTATTATCTCCTTCGGGGAGGGTTGTTGGCCTAGGTGGACCCCAGAGTAGTCATGGAGCACCGACTGAGTGGCGTCACCCCCTAGTTGGGTTCCTTACTCTCAGGAAGGCATGGATCGTAACCTCAGGACGGGTCATTGGTCTACGGACATTGACCTCGGACTCTGAGAGACTTGGGTTTGAGACCCCTGGTAGCACGCACGTAGCTTTGGAAACCGTGACAGGATTGGTTGTGTGATTATATGTATATATGATATACGATATATGATATACGATATATGATGTGTGATGTATAGAGGATTTGGACTGAGTCCGTATGGCTTTGGGCAGTGGCGCATATGGTTGGTATCTTTATGGATTTGGGCAGTGGCCCGTGTATTCGGTTTCATTTACGATTTTGGGCTAAGGCCTTAATGAACAGTTTGATAAATGGTTTTCGAATGCATGCATGCTTTTTAGTGAAGGGTACAAATGTCTTCGTTAATTTTTTTTTATAAATTGGTTGTTTTGTTGATAGGACCCACCCCGATTATCACCTCGATAATCAGGAAGCATCATGCTCCCGTCTGACAATCGAACACAAAAGACCAGAATAACCAAATAAAATTACACCACCCCCATTGTCAGACCAGGGAGATTAAACAGTACAATCGACTGGACATCAAGTCCATAGTTTCACAGAGCATAAATTACAAAACAGGATAAAGATCAAATCCTACTCTGTGAACTAACTACACCGCAACGGAAAAACTTTATGCCTCTGCCTCTGCCTCGGCGTTAGCCCCCAAAACTTGTACCACCACCTGGAGGATATTAAAAACAGCAAAGTGTGAGTGGACTAAAACAAATGTTTCCAGAAAACAGTTTAATGAAATTGGGGTTCACCCTCCAGTTTTACAACACGCATGCATAACTAGATATTCGAAAACAGAATAACTAAACATTCGAAAACCCTTTTACGAATCATATGGAAACCGTTACAGTAAACAGCCATAAAATCATGTAAAATAATATAATATTCCTAAAATCCAGAAATCGTCACATCGAAACATCAATCATACCAAATCATGTAAAACTGAATCAACAATCACAATCAAGTCATTGGATCTATCCGAGTCTTTAAACTCATATATCAGGCTTTCCCGGGATATTAACGAGTCTTTAAACTCAAAGCATAATCAATAGGCCTAGGGGAGTATCATGATAACTGAGTCTTTAAACTCACGAGTCTTTAAACTCAATCCGGGTCTTTAAACCCAATTCGGGCCCGCCCCCGTCATAAATTAGCCAGGTCTTTAAACCCAAAACCATCCAACAATCATACCGGGTCTTTAAACCCAAAACCATTTGTAAATCACAACAATCCAGGATCCATCGTGATCTGTTTTCCAAAATCATTCAGAAATCACATTTCGTCATAATAGGACTGATGTCCGAATTTCACATGCAATCCCAAAATCTTACTTCACAAAACATAATCAAAACATCATTAAAAACGTGACATGTATAATCATATCGAATCACTTTATCAAACCATCATCCATGCATAGGAGAAACGAAATCTCGAAATACGTAAAAATGCGATAATCACCTCGAAAAGCGTGAAATCACGTAAAACAAAAATATCATAATCATCACCATGAAATCATGTATGAAAACATAAGATAAGTGAATAAAAATAGTTATGCATGCTCGGCTAGAAATTAAAAGTCCACTCACGGTTTTCGGACGCGTCAATCGCGCCCCGTGCGCTCCTCGGTAGCCTCGGGAATGTTCGGGCCTGTCAGAAGTACAATAAGGGTTACAAAAATCCCCAAAAAGCTTGCATTAATTTCCCTAATTTTTTGGGATTTTTCGACGTAATTAACTTAAAGCCCTAAACCTTTGAACCCTCAAAACTAACCCGAAACGACGTCTGCTCGACTCGAAATTTAACTCAAAATGTTCGTTAAGTTGAAAGGATGAACTTATCTGTTGACCGTGACCGGAGACACGGCCTCACGCGCCGCCCAAAGTGGCTGCGCGTGAAAGCCACGCGCCTGCTACAGTGACTGCTACAGTGTCACCATCTTCACCCGACTGGCCTGCAAACGGGTTGTTCGACCCGCGACACAACCCGGCCAAATCTCCATCAATTCTCACTCGAAACCCTTACTTTTTCCACCTAAAACCTTTCTTAACATTTTAATTTAAGTTCCCATTCCTTAATTATCTTCAATTTTCCCTAAATCTCTCATTCGACCCATGATCAAACAAACGGGTCGACTTCTGAAACTCACCCAACTCAGCCCCATTCCCAAATTAACATAGAAAGAAGCTTTATGGGACCTAAACGAACACTAGAACACAACCTTTCAGGGAAGCTTACCTGGAAGTAGTCGTCTTCAACCTTGGAAATTTCCAGAACCAGAGCCTTCTGTTCTTGGCCAAACTGTGATCGATTCCCTTCACAACCGACACGGTTGAACTCCAAATGGTCCCAGAAGACTATTTCAATCCTTGGTTTTGTCCAACTCGACTCACAAATCAAAATTTTATTTTCCCTCCAAATTCTAGTTTTTTCTTCCCGTCTGTTTTTCTCTCAAACTCTCAAGCTCTCTTCATCAGAAATGACCCTCAACTCAACAACCTTCTCTGTTAATTGACACGTGCAGCAACAACTCGTGGGAATCTCTCTGGCCTCTTTGGGAATTCTGTTTCCCGCACAGCCCCAAAACCTAGTTTTAAAAATCCTCCCGTGCACTGGTTTTTCTGCCTAAACCATACCTTACATTACCTCAAAACCATTAAACAAATCCTTGAATCAGAGAAACCTTAAACAATTCCTTGATCAGAGAACATATTAAACAATTGTACAGCATTCCCATGGCTGTTTCAAACTGGGCTTGGCAAATTACCAAAATGCCACTCTTCTTCCTAAACTCGTAACTCAACCGTCCGACGTCTGTTTTCAGCGTGCCGCCTGTCTACGGACTCAGGGCATCGAGACCTACCTAATGGTCCTCGAATTGTGTGAAAACTAGTGGTCAATCAAAAAGTCAACATTTTCCCATTTTCGTCCAAATTACGAAAATGCCCTTGAACTTCCGAACGTCACAACTTTTTCCCTGATCGTTGGAATTGGACGTGCTACCTGTCTATGGACTCGTGACGTCCCGAACTACGTCACGGTCATCGGTCAACGTCCGTTTGACCTACCAATCAAAAAGTCAATAAATTGACCATAATATTCACAGGGGTAAAAACGTCATTTTATTTTTTATTTTACAAAATTACATTCGTCGAATTTCCGGGGCATTACATTTGTCCACTCACAGCTTTTAATGTTTTGACTGTCATTCAGGTTGACAGCGGATGTGGACTGTAGTAGAGACCGAGATATCACATACCTCCTCCGGATCCTGGCGTACTCTGATAGCCCGAGAGGGCAAATGTTGGAAATATCCCTTGTCTGACACTTCGCGTCAGATGGGAGCAGGGTCATCCCGCGTTAATCCCGTGGTGATTGGGATAGGCCTGTCACGTATATTGTTAGAGCTCACTTGAATCTATCTATTGAAAAACCAAGCTCACAATAGAAATATGTTAAAATTATTTTTTTCAATCCGCTGTATAAAATACTAGAGTTTATATACATTTTTTAATTCTAAAATCTAAATTTAAATCTTGAAGAAACAAAGTGAACTTCGAAACTCAGTCGTATATTGTTAGAGTTCACCAAAACTTTTCTATAGAATAAACCAAACACAAGATGGAAAAATTGAAAGATTAGTTTTCAAATCCCCAAAATCAAACACTAAAGGTTCATATAAACTTTATAATTCTAAAATGCAAAGTCAAAATTTTGTAATTACTTTTACGTTGTAGTATCCGATTTTGGTTTTATGGCTTGGTTTTGTTATGTTTTGTTGTATCCACTAGGTAAATCATCAATATCTTTAGTACCCCCTATTAGCCATAGACCATCTTAGACGTGACTATTCTACCCCTCACTTTGCCCAAATACCAGTTAGATAGGGTTGACTTGTCCCAGAGCTTGTTGGGGACCTCATGGGTGACCAATACTTATCATCAGCCTTTCACGTGGATATGTACTTAAGAAAACCATAGATGTCCATCCAAGGATTGAAATATCGATATCGACGGATATATCGCTCGTCAAATTTACGGATATCTCGTTTCAAATATCGGTATCGATATCGATATCATTTACGGTCAACAAAAATGACGGAAATTCGATCTAAAAGTTGGAAACTTAGAATGAAACTTTGGGAAAAACTTAAATACCCAATAATGGTTATATATGACTAATAAAAACTATAAAATGATTTTGATATAATAAATATATGATGAATAATATGATGTAATATGATTCTAACGATGACTAGTAATATAAAATCTTAAATATAAACATAAATTGAAGTGAGCTACTATAATTGAATGTTAATATATTAAAAACATAACAATAAACATACAAAAATTCAATATAAGAAAAATGATAAAATAAGTTTAAATATATTTAAAATTGGACAAAAAATGAAAAAGAAAAAACCCAAATTTTGTTGAAAAGTGGAAAAAATAAATTCAAATGGATAAAAAAGGAAAAGAAAAAAAAAATCAGTTGTAGCCTTGTGGGGGGTCGATCCCAAGACCCCCTAACTGACAAACAAAAACTCAAACAACTCTGCTAGCCAGCGAATTTGTAAACTAACCAACGCCAATTATATAAATATGAAAAATAGCAGTCATCCCCTACCTCCAGCCGGGTCTGCCACCCGGGTTTTCCGACCCGACGACATGACCCGACTCAATCTTCCATGTTTTACGTCCGATTTTCACGATTTAGTAGTGCATCTTCATCGTTTTGATCCCAGAAAAGGATTTGTGGGTTCAAAATAAGAAATCATGTCGAAATTTCGGCCAATTTCTTCCCCCTTCTTAGGTGTCGTCGGCCGGAAATCGCGATATATCGACGATTCCGACGATATTTACTTCCTTGTGTCCATCATGTCATTTACACAACTTGTATAACAATAATTTATTTCAGCGCGAGCGAGGCTGTTTGAGGGATTCGTGAGGGTATAAATTTATGGATTTTTGTGCATTAGTGAAATTCCAATTTAGAGTAAAGACTAAAAATTCGGAGATTTATAGGAAAATATCGTTTTTTACAATAATATCAACAGCCAAATTTATAAAAATATTAATAGATATTTCGATATATTGATATTCGGTGTCTTTCACATGGAACAAAAATGTTGAATTTTAGTCTAAAACTTTGAACTTTTGAATGAAACTTTGGATGAAATATATATATATATATATATCGTGAAAAATTAAGAGAAATTTTTTCTTCCGTCTTATTTTTAAGCAGACTCCAAAAATATGGATATTCACAGAAATCTTTGATATTTTTTCCCTATTTTTATTTCGATACTCCAAAATAAGGGTGGACACGAATCCATTAAAACCGCTAACCGATCCGCTTCAAACCGTTATTTATCCAACGATTTAGGTTTGACCGGATAAAAATCAAACGGTTTGAGAATCCAAACCGTTATGTTAGTAACGGTTTGGATTTTGATTTTCATTTTGGAAATCCGTTAAATCCAAACCTAACCATTAAGGAATATATTAATTTTTATTAACGTTTAAATCTATTATTAATATAAAGTAAAAAAAATAAAAATAAAAGGATACGTAGATATACCCATATAAGTATATGTATACTCATATAAAAGTATAATAAAAAATTATTAAATAATTTTTGTGTTTGATAAATTTTAGTACAGTGATAATGTTTGCAATTCAATACTTAGTAAGCTTAATATATAAAATTTTGAATATTGAGTATTGATTTTTTTTTTGTATCCTTATTTTTTCTATATCCTTATTTATTATTATTTCTTAACGGTTTTAAACCGTTTCGATTCAAATCGAACCGTTAGTAACAGTTTGGATCGGAACGGTTTATTTCTAATTTTATAAAATCCAAACCGTATCAAACCATTAAGATTTTAACGGTTTGAATTTGGATATTGTCAATATCCGTATCGAATTGAACCGTCCATGAAAATATCACAAATGTTAGGAATATTTTTTCCGATGCTTACGAAATTACATTGTTTTTGGCTTACTGTGAGCTTTTACTTTTAGTGAGATTATTAGTGTTCCATTACTTATACACCAAAACGATTGAATCAGTAATGGAACCCTACAAGCGCTGCAGGAACTGTCATGTATTAATATTTGGAAAAACGAAAAGAATGAAAGAATTGGAAATGAAAAAGGTTACAAAGCCTAAAAGAAAAAGGGAAACTAAGAAAATATATATACTTAAAGCTGGTAACCCTTTGAGCATTTTAAATTCACTGGATTACCACCAATTTTTCCTTCATACTTCTACATCGTCAGCATCCTGCAGCTTTTAGGAAGTTATCATATGGACTTGATGCCGGTAGTCTGAAGGAGTTGGGATGATGCCAGTACTCAGTTACGCACATCATAGGGGCACGGCTTGGGGTCAGGGGTGGCGTATATGAAGTGTCACCAGGGTCAGCAAAAGGATTACCGCTCTGCTTTTGCATTCAAGCTCACAATATTAGATTTTCACAGTGAGGTAATAAACATTGGTATCCACTGGTTTTATTTGTATTTAGATCAGAAAGTGAGGAAGCTACCCTATGGGAACTGGAGTCAACTTGGCAATCAAATGGCAACCACCTCACATCGTCATTGTGGTTTTGTAAAGTCAGGTTCATCAGCTGGTCTTGCTTCTGTTGGGAACTCATCAAATTGGACATCTTCTGCTGCTTTCCTATCAGGAGTGCCTCACAGTGGCCGGCCATTTCCTTATAAGGAACATCAGGTGCATTTGAGAATGAAAATCTTCCATCTTGATGCGATGTCTCCAGGACCTGAGTGCACAAGGAATTCTATGAATTTTGCTTGATGATCAAGCAATAAAAGGTTGAATTTCTTTTAAAGAAATGAAAGTAAATAAAGAACATGTAGTGGCTAACATACTGATTCAATGAGTTGATTGACGCTCAAAAGATGAGGTAAATCTGCAGAAAAATCTAAATTGTTCTTTTGGCTATCAAATGAACCTGGAAAAGAATCGTCATCCATTGAAAAAAATGTAGCATGCTGCATGGCAAGAACAAAAATATGAGTCCCAAGAATTAAGAGAGAACTTTATGCTGACCACCTTTATGGTGTGGTCGTGTGTACACTTGTCTTTCCGGCCCAACGCTTTAGTTATAGTTGTCGCACCCTCACACAAGAATAGAATCTTGCCTAGAAAACAAAGGAAAAAAAAAAGGAAAATATGAAAGCTAAGCACAGTAATTACCTCCATAGACATACTTCTAGAATCAACCTGATAAAACTTTTTCGGAGCATCCTTGAACAACTGTGCTCCCAACGGACACATATCATCAGGTATGAATTCACTGAGCAGCTGTTCCCTTATAGCAGACAATTCAGACTGCATAAATAGCTCAATATTCACTATCCAGATTATAGCACATAATGACAGCTTTCCTTTAAAGTCAAACAGCAGTAAAAAAAGCTTAAACAATTGGTACAAAAACTTACATCTGACAATTTTTCCAAGCTCTTTACAACTTCAGAAGCAAAGAATTCCCTCGTTTGCTCTTCACTGACCTCTATTTCTGATAGAGATTTCAATGCCAAATTATCATCTGCTGTAGACCCATAGCCATTTGTGGGATGGGTAGATCCAGTCTTAACAGCCTGTAACTTGCAATCTTCAATCAACCATAGGAACGGATCAATCTGAATAGCATACAATGGAGTCAAATCTATTCTTTTGACTTGGAAAGATGGTTAGTAACAGAAATATCGCATAAAAAGAAACTGTAAGTACTGGCTCCCTTAACACTCCCTCCCGTGTTTCATGAGCTTGGAATTGATTATTTTATGCATTACATGCATAAGCAAGAAAATAGTTCTTTTAAGTGTTTTAAGATCTTATAAGACCTCAGGAATTGCATACCAGACAACCTATGTCAATAAATGATAAACTTGATCTGCAATAAACCACGTACCATTTTATCCGTAAGTGCTGTCTTCACTCTATGAGCAAGAGAAAGAATATTGTATGCTTTTGAAAGAAGGAGAATCATTGAACTTGCCAGGATGAATAGGGACCTGCGACGAGATGGTGGCAATGGCCCTGAAATGGAGGCAATGTTGAGTGAACCGATATCCCAATAATGCAAAATCAAGCTTATTCAAGTTTGATTAAATTCCATATGGCAATGGATGCAAGAATAAATAATATAATTATTTTTCACATAGATGGAAACTACTACTCTATTATCAGAATTAGGATTTAAGAATTAATTGTTTATCTCAGCTTTATGTATAATAGTTTGAGTATACAGCTGTATATTAGCACAATTAATAATTGCTATTAGAGGCCTTCTTAAGGTCAGGAAGCTATTCAGGAAGAGTTTGGCTTATTGATCTAAGAAATACTGAAATTAAGTTTCCCATGCTTGGGCTCACTTTCAGTAGAGTTTGGCTTATTGATCTAAGAAATACTGAAATTAAGTTTCCCATGCTTGGGCTCACTTTCAGTTCCTATATTAGTTTTGTCCTACAGGCAGGGAGTTCGACCCTAAAACCAACACACATTCTATTTTCGCTTTTCCAATGTGGGACTCCAATGTGGGACTCTTATCCTCACATCCCAACACGCCCCCTCACGTGTGGCGGCTCTTCTAGCCAACACCTGATGATGTGAGCCCATTATCCCACATCCTCTCTCAACTCTTTTCTTTTCTCCTTTTTTTTTCTTTCGTCATCACTACGCCCTCCATCCATGTGGCGGCGAGTGAATGGGCGACGTGTGGCGGTTAAACCATCCATGTGGGATAACCCGCTCTGATACCATGTTAGAGATCGGGATTCCGGCCATTATATAGACTCGAGAGTTCGACCCTAAAACCAATTGGTGATAGGGGGAGTTGCCTAAGGCTATATAAGGCACACATTCTATTTTCTCTTTTCCAATGTGGGACTCTTATCCTCACATCCCAACAATGTCCACCATCAGTAGTGTTGGAGCAATTAATTTCCTCCGTTTAGTATATTAAGTATTTAATTAGGGATAGCTCAACCTAAATATGTCTAATCTGATAAAGATCCCAGCCGATCACAGGAGATTGAGGATCAATCTCCCTGATCTGCTGGGCCTAAGTCCACAGAATCACCTGGATTCTTTCCTATGTAAATTTGTATCTACTTGATTCCTTCCTAGTTTGTCTAAGATGTACTTACCTAGTTTAGTTCTCTAGAAGTCTACTTAAAGAACCTTTGTACACAATTTACATATCTCAATAAAACAGAAAACTTTTCATACCTTTTATGGTATCAGAGTGGTTGGGGTGGGGATGGGGAAGGGGGAGAGGGGTCGTTGGTTGGGGATAGAGCAGGGGAGGTGTTTAGTGGTGCAGAAGAGGGTGGAGGAGGGGGCTGGCGGCGGCTGTAAGTGCGGAGGGGCGGGGGTGGAGGGGCTGCAGGTGCAGGGGGGCAGACAGGAGGGCTGCCAGGGTCTGGGATGATGGGAGGCAGTGACGGAACTGCTGCAGGAGGTGCTGTTGCTTCAAGGCCGGGCAGGAGTGCTGTGTCCGAGGGGTCCAGGGGGACTGTAGGGGTGGCAGGCGAGCTAGTAGGTGCTGCTGGTGAGCTGACAGGTGCAGTGGTGTCGGAGGAAGGAAGGTAAGACACTGGAGGAAGGGTGGACAGCCAAGCATCAAAGTTGGCAGAAGTGACATGAGGGAGATGGGAGGAGGTGGCAAGACCCGGGAAGGTTTTTTCATCAAATTGAACATGACGGGAGACAAACAGTTTGTGAGAGGAAGGTTCAAAACAGAGATAGGCACTCTGATTGAGAGAGTAGCCCAGGAAAATGCAAGGAGTGGAGCGAGGTTGCATTTTGTTGGAGTTATAGGGTCGCAGCCATGGAAAACAGAGACATCCAAAGGGACGAAGTTTGGTGTAGTTAGGGGACTGGTTGAATAGAGCAGTAAATGGAGTGGTGTTTTGGAGAATGGGAGTTGGAAGCCGGTTGATGACAGACAGCAGCCTTGAAGGCATACGGCCAATAGGTGAGGGGGAGATTGGCCTGATGAAGGAGGGTGAGACCAGTTTCAACTACATGGCGGTGGCGTCTTTCAGCAATGCCATTATGTTGGGGGGTGTGGGGAGGGGTGAGAAGATGGTTGATGCCATGAGTGGTGAGGAAGCTTTTGAGTTTGACAAATTCCCCACCACCATCAGTGTAGAGTGAAGCAATGGATGTGGTGAAGTAGTTTTCAACCAGGTTTTTAAAGTCAACAAAGGTTGCAAAGGCATCAGATTTCCGTTTTAGAGGATATGTAAATTGTGTACAGAGGTTCTTTAAGTAGACTTCTAGAGAACTAAACTAGGTAAGTACATCTTAGACAAACTAGGAAGGAATCAAGTAGATACAAATTTACATAGGAAAGAATCCAGGTGATTCTGTGGACTTGGGCCCAGCAGATCAGGGAGATTGATCCTCAATCTCCTGTGATCGGCTGGGATCTTTATCATAATCAATTATTAGAACTAAGACATCCTAAACCCTCTAATATACAGCTAGAAGAAGAATCAGCAGAGTTTATTAGACCATACTCATCATGTTAAAACTAAAAAAAAGTTGTCAGTGCTTGATTATGAATCTTAGTAACAAAATTTGTTGGCCAACAATAAGTTATGGAATAAATTTTCCAACACAAGTGCAAAGTTAACTAACACAAAATTCTAAGATTCTCATTTAATTCATAAAATAACGTGTATTACAAGTATATTGATCAGTAGATGGTGATACCACATTTGGTGTGTGCATGTGCTAATTGAGAAAGGTCTGGTGGGTGTTTAAGACTCAGATTATTTGCATTCAAATGACTCCTATTAGAACGAAACGTTAAACCAAAAATAAATAAATTGTTGACCCTTCACGCTATTCCTTGCACCAATTTTTATTTATCTTTTATTTTCTACGCATATACATGTTTGGTTTGAAGGTTTTAATTGAATAAACCCCTCGTGTTTCTTCTCTACAAAGTAACTTAATATTAGAAAATGGAAACAGCAAACAATTGTCACTAATAGAAAGACTATCACACATACAATATATGCATGCTCAATAGTTTGGACATGCTGCAGAGCTTACCTCCTTCCGTAAGAGACATGTTTCTCAAAGAAAATGAAAGCTGATAACTTCTAACAAGAACCTCAACACTGGAATTCTGCACGAAACCATGAACAACACAGAGAAAATGAGGGAGTGACACAAGCTATATTATAATTTTCCAGTTGTATCAAAAGATATCCAGTCATCATAACATTGGAGTATATTCAACAAAAACGAAAGGATTTTGTTTCCTTAAATTACTTTTCACTTATAACCTGGGAAAATAGAACTCTCATTCTAGTACAAATACATGATAAGCAAAGCTACTCCAAGTATCCAATTGCTGTTGGGTTCCAGGACATAAAATTGGAAGTCTAAAGAATTAGCCTCTGCTAGTGCCCAAGGAAAAGAGAAACCATTAAAGAAAATATGAAGAAAATGAAAAACCCTTGATATTTTAGAATGACTAAAAGAAATTCCTGTAACATCGTACTGATTCTTCTAATTAGAAGTGGATCTGGTGAAAAGAAAAGGGATGATTAGCCATTTCTCATGTTCCCCTAATTGAAAGAAATCAGCTTCATAGACCTATAAATTACTAACAAGATAGGATGCAAACATACTACAAAAAGAACTACACATTAAATGAAAGCATCAACTAAGAAACGGACTAATCACCAGCTTATATAATCCAAAAGTCTCATTATCAAGTAAACATTATTCCAGAAGTACCTTGGCCCGAGAGAAAAGTAATACGAGGCCATACGTATGAGCAATTGCTTCATAATTTTCTGGCATGTTCCCAGGAGACATGGATTGTGCCCAAATTGAGAAAAGCAAGAGAGATATCTGGTGGCTGCTCAATCTGAGGGCATTGGTTTCCTTAGGTTTAAACAGTTAATCAGAACAAAACATTAGGAAATGCTCCAAGAATTTATATCAAGCAAGCGACCTCTCCCTCACATGCAGTCCCACCCTGTATCTTGCTAATAAATAAAGATGTAAGGAATGAGGATTGGAAGAAGTTTTGAACCTAGAGCCCTCTGCAACTAGAGCTCAGATACCATTTTAAGCAATCACTGAACCCCAAAAGCTGAAGATTTTAGGGAATGGATTAACAAAATTATTTCAAGCTAACAATTAACTAATTATGACTAGTTCCCAAAATTTGGTGCTAAACATTTGCAGACCATTCATGAAGAGGATATCACGATGTACAATGGAGATACCCGCGAGAACATGCATATCTAAGGTTAGGTCCTGTTCTAGTAAAAATCCAGATATACATTTATATTCTATCCGACCCCATTATCAAATTATAGATACTAAGGTCAAACCACTAAATAGAATTTCAAAAACAATTATGCTCAGTGAACGGAAGCTGGAACCCAAGTCCAACTGGAATAATTCAACTATTGCTTAGCCCAGCACATAATTAAAAGTGTTTTACTTCTGTTCCTATGCAAAGCTAAATTTTTTTCGCACAAGGAGTCATCACCCATTGATGCACAAGGTATACTAGGTAAGGACATTGGAGATGGTTAATGATGTAATTCTTCTTCCATAAAGAAAAGGGAAAAGAAACTAAAAATTGTTAAAGCTCACATGCTCTTTGATCGAATTGCTCACAGAAATTGCATCTGCTGTAGAAGGTGCAGGTAAACTTTTCATGCTATATGTTTGACTGTAAGATGATCTCAATCTGCTCAGAATCCCATTATTTGTTTCTACTTCTTCCACCTCATTAACCTTATCTTCATTAATTTCTTCACAGATACTCTCACATGAAGAAATTTTCTCTCTCCTTAGTTTCTCAAAAATTGCAGCTGAAGAAGAGAATACAGATACAGCTCTCGAGAGCGTCCTTGGAAAATTCGAGGCCTTTTTCGATTCAGTAGTAGTTGAGGATTGAACAGGGCAAACTGAAGATGGCACAAGAACAACAGAGAAGATCCGATGAGCTCCAACACGTGTTTCATGATCTGGATGAATCATAGCTGGGAGTAATTGATGAAACAGTGCCTCAGGGAAAGCCTATCAAAAGAGTACAAAATAATTTCTAAGAAAGAAAAAAGGGCACCAAGTAAATAATTATATAAGACTGAAAGCATCTCAAAAAGAGAAAACAGTACAATACCATAAATTATACTACTTGCCTTGTTTTGATAAGACAAATTTGGTAAGGAAGCTACAATTTGAGCAGTACGATAAACAGCAGAAACTGTATTTCTTGCTATAACTGTAATAGTCGAGATATTCTCCAACATAAAAGCCATAGCATCAAGAATTGGTCCTGGTTCTCCAACCTGTTAAACAATGACAGCTTAATTGTCATGTATTTGATATACCCAATAACTTCCAGAAAAATTTGAACACACATAGCCAACCAAACATTACAAGCAATTCTGGCCCAAGACTTGAAATGAATCATTGTGGTTACTAAGTTAATTCAGTAACTAGAATATTAGTATCACCTTATATGATAATTGTACAAGGCACTTATCCATCGCTTCTCTAAAGCTTCTGTTCCATTTTATTACATCTGTTCCCAGATTAGCATCATCAAGTGAGCAGTGTACACTCTTCCTCAAATGTCTCATGGCATCACTTACTGCACCAATTATTGCCACAGAAGGCTCAATCTTGGCATGTTGAGAAAGGGAGGTAGTAACCTCCACAATGTCGAGCTGCATGTTGGGTTGTTTAAGGACATTTTTGTGATTGAGATGCTTGATTAAAATGGAGAGCAAAACATGGGTATTTCGCCCTGCAACAACCAAAGCTTAAAGGCTGGATGAGTCTATCAATGGAAGTATATTGGAACAGCATTTATGATTGGAATAGTTGATAGATAGCAAAAAAATTCATCGAAGTTTTAATATTGAATACCTGAAGTATCCATCAAAAGTTGCATATCTCTTAGGACTGGGAAAGCAATACCATGTTCAGGAGACCATAAGTTTCCATTATCAAAGTAGCGGAACAAAGATTCCAGGACACGCCTTACCGTTGTAGCCTCCTTGGCCAGCTTGGCCATGTTTTGAAGGCAAACCCTGGACCAAAAGCAGGGGTTCTTGGCATCTTCCCTATAGGATAAGAAAGGAACATAAATTACTGATATATGCGATGAATGTTGGCAAAACATGAAAAGTTATGGTAAAAGAATTTTGCCAACAGAGGCATACACTTACACATTTAGTTTGCCATTATCACCCACAATGGCATTCCAAGAAGGCACACTGATTGTCACATCTGGTGAAGGTGAAGCATAATCCTCATTTTTTTGGACTTCCTGCACCCACCGATTCTTAGAACCTTCAAAGTTCTCTGAAGTTTTTTTAGGACCCCTATAATTTTCCAATACCACTGCAACAATCTGATTTTGAAAAACAAAGACAATGTCAAGCAGAGCTAAGGTAGCATTTAGTTCTAACTGCTTCACAACAATAACTTCAAGGAAACAAAAATCAGTGAAAATTAACACAATTGTAAAACTGAGGACACAATAATGCACCTCTGCATCATTAGAGGAAGTAATGCTAGGTAAACCAGTCTTCACCGCAAATGGAGGCAATTGAAAAAATAATAACATTAAAAACAGATATGAAAAGCTGCACAGCTATATCACTGTCATTAATTTTCCACACTTTCTGTGCTAAATTGGATTTGTTCTCTCTCCTTAATTTGTTTTTATATCTCTCTGCTAATTTTAACTTGAGCAACATCTCTGCAGCAATTTTAATACAAAAAGGATTCAGCGGCTACTTAACAAATCTCAATTACGATTTTTAACTAAAAAAAATAGAAACCTGTTTGACATTAGATTCATGAGCACTGTTTGAAGGACAACCAGGGATTTAGCCAAAAGCAATAGATAAGAATTAAAGTCCACTCAGCTTTCCTTGATCCATAAGGATCCCAAGATGATGTGTTGAATCTACTGCACATCCCATCAACTATGGAACACAATTTCAAAATAATTAAACTGCAGTCTAATTAGATCTTTTGTTCAAATCAGAAATTTAGCTAGCTGGACCAATTTTAAGGGTTAACTATTGCTGCATCGGTAAGACTCCTCGGATCAAGTTGAATGCGGAGATTTAAAGAAGGGGTTTGGATTTCAAAAATTTAGTATTTTCCAGAAGACTTATAAACAAAGTTATTTAGACTAGGATTACAATTTAGGGATTGAAATCACTAGATACGAGTAGTCATATAAATCCTTGGATGATTCATTACATCTAATAATTTCAAATCCTTAAGATTGCAACCAGTCTTTAAAATACATGGACTTATTGACTCCAAACATTTATGATCAAATTCCTCATCTAGAATTATACCAAGATCACTTGCAAATTGCAACACATTTAAGAAACTCAGAAGGTACTTACATTATTGAACTCAACTGATATATGAGAGTTTTCGCCCATAAACCAAACCTACAAGGGAAATGTAGACAATTCAATTTTGCATTAGACACATAGGGGTTCCAGCTTTAGGGAAATGTTGGTGATAAGCATAATTTTCCAACAGAGATATAATTACTTTGTTCATTTTTTTCACTTTAACAGCATCACCCGATACACAATACAAGGGAATGTATTATTCAATGTAAATGGGATAAAACTACGAAATGTAAGGAAATGAAAAAGAAAAATAACGGAACAGAAACATAATAAGCACTACTAAGTTACTAAAGGAAGTTTTGCAATTGGAATCTCACATGTATTCAATATCTCATAAAGGTATAATGTCCTGTTTTTCAACCAACGCAAATTAGAAAAATACCATTGAAGAAAGGGCTTGAAGTGCAGCCGAACGCAGATTATTTTCCCTTTCTTCTTCCCCCGGCTCTTGAGCTATCTGACAGAGTTTTGGAATAAAACCTTCTAAGTTAAACATATAAGTTCCATCATTCTGCAAAATTCAGTGAAACAAATTGAGTTTAGAATTTTCTGTTCAAAAGCTGGTAATAAATTACATATGAAGCTGCGGTATCCTCTGATATATGACTAAATAGAAAAGTCTGTAAGCCAAAAATATAACAACCTGATTATTCACAAAGTTAAAAACAGTCTGACATCCTATAATTTGCATTTCATGGTGCCATGTTTGATCCAGCAGAGTATGCATAAGGCTGAGTACGCTACTCGCAAATAGAGGCCTGAGAAAATGTCACTGAACAAACTCAGCAATGTAACTTGATATTCACACACAAAATTATATAGGACACATATGCATATAAACAGAGAAAATAAAAAGGTGAAAGGACTAACTCACACTTGCTCCTTACAAGAGATCGACAATTTCTTGTAAATGCACATGACAATTTTTGCAGAGTGAAAATTCTCATTCCTTAATTCTTTGTAACACCTTTGCTCGAGAAAGCTTGTAATCTGGTCACCAAATTTGCAACTTTAGCCAAAAGAGAACAAAGATTATATATTTATCAGCAAGCAACACAAGTTCGCCATAACTTCTCATTTCTCAACTCTTTTGGTGAACTTCTTTCCCAATGCTTTGTCCACTCTATCTCTTCTATCGACACTTATTAATCATTTGCAATAATAATCATTTAGTTTAGTTAATAAAAGTTAACTAAGGTATATATTAAGGAATTTAAAGTGACATACATTTTGGCGAAGAGTGTGATTGAAAATAAACAGCCTAGTGCAAAATTTAAAACAATGATTAAGGCTTTACAGGATATAATTGATACCTTTGGTATCCGCAAAGGATTTTTAGCAGCATATTCACATAATTTTCCAATCTTCCGATCATTTGGTCCTTCTTCCTGTCAAAATGTGAAGAACAAGTACTGAATCATGATAGTACACATAAAAATTTTTGGGCAAAGGAATAAATGAAAGGACGCAGAATTTATGTAACGACCCGTCTCGAAATTTCGTGATTATCGAGGTTGATTAAGGATTAATTGAGGATTATCAGGACTAATCAGGATGGGTCCTGTCAATTTACAAGGAAAGTTAAAAGTATGAATGTTAAAAATGCATAATAAACCTAAATTGAACCATCCTTGTAAAACTTTCATGAAGAGTCTAGATGTATAACGCTTAATGAACCAGTTATTTGATAGAAGAGCCAAAAGAGAAGGATATTCAATCACTAAATTCAAGACAATCAAACAAAACAACTACTACGAGGAAAATGGAAAACAGTAGGATGCAAAGAAAATGAAGTTGATGGCTTCTAATCATGAAACTTGTCAATAGATGAAACATGTGTTCTGACCCCATAAAAAAGAACCACCTGTTTCCTTAAACGGAGTAACAGGGAAACATACATCATTGTATAATTGTCTCAAAGGATTCTCCGTAAGGTAAGTAGAACAAAAGCTACAGGAATGAAAAAGGAAGAGAAAGATTTAATTAAAAAGTATTTATCAAGAAGAGAAAGAAATCAAATTATTCTTTATTCAATCTAAAAGTCGCAAACTTAGGGCATGAATTTGAATTACAAAAATAAAATTACGCGTCCAAGCGGTAGTTGCATCAAAATGCAACCAACAAGCTTTCTTCCGTGTATACCCGGTGGCAAGGAGATGCTCCTTTTTAACCAAAATTCAAAACTACACCTTACTTCATAAGAGTTATATTAATAAGAAAAAAGGAAATTATGATGTAAATAAGGTCAGACATTAACAGAACACCATCAGCAGGTCATGCATAAAGTCTACACTTCACAACAACATGGCACACAAGGACCAACATTCTCTATCTTCAATTGTGAGAGCCAAACCGATACTCAGCATTCATATAAAGAATAAAACGGAGTTCTTTTCTAAGTCTCAGTTCAGCCTCGGCTAGCAGGAAACAATAGCCAATACTGGGTTTTCAATCAGTTTTTAAAGCCATATCAATTTCAGCATTTGTTTTCATCAGTATGTTCCAAGGTTATGTACGTTGCATCTTTAGTAAACAAAAACATATTTCACGAGTCTCAGTTCAACTTCGCATGGGTCACACAATGCTTGCAGACACAAGGTTTTCAATCAGCTATCAGAGGCATAGAGCCGAAATCAATTTCAAAATTTGTCTACATGATTGCTTTCTGAAGTTAAGCAATATGGATTTTACTTAACAAAGAGTTATTTTTCCAGATGAGTAAACCCTTTGTATAGTATGTGATATTAAATAGATACATAGGGTTAAAAATGTAAAATAACCGCAAGATTATCTGTTAATTCAAGTACCACTTCTGTGTTACCATACAGAAATTTTAGTTCGAAGGAATAATAATTGACAGGAAGATTCATCAAATTGGAATTTTGAAGCTACATTTTGAAGTCCTCAGTCCACTGAATTAGACTACGTAATGGTCGGTAGCCAGTTAAAAACAAAAAAAAAAAAACAAAAAACAAAAAACAAAAAACCTTCCTCTTAATTTCTGTTCACTAAGGGAAAAGCATTACTTGGAATGTCTATCAAAATGGCTACACTTAGACAGAAAAATTCCAACATCTATTAATGGACTCAATATGTACTATGACTCAATTATTCCAAACCCTAACAACTGCACAAAGATTAAGCAACAAGAATTAAAATTAACTTAGAAACCAAGTTTTAAAAGGCCCAATACTATGCAAGCTACAACGACCCATTATTATGATAGAGAAAATGAGAAAAACGAACCTGGTTACGGGGAAAAATGTCAGCTATGAGCTTCTTGTACCTCTTGACCGGCTGTCTAGACCTTGCCCGCAATACCGGACAGAAGAAGCAAAGGCTGCCACAAGCGGGCAAAACTTGGCGCGAAATTACCCCAGAAATGGCGCTCATTTTCAAACTCAAGGTACATACAATTCACACAAATATGAAATGGGCTCCTCAGGAATTTGGCCTTTCTTTCCCTTCCAAATCTATGAGAAAAGCTCTCAAATTGAGCAACCAGCCTGCGAATGATTAATAATACCCCCAAGTCACAAACCTCGAAAGCAATCAAATCTCATCAAGAACAACAACACAATCCAGACCAACGTGGGTTTAATTCAGAATTCAAGCAAAGGGTTCACAGAGAATTCCAATAAGACCCATGCAAATCTGATCATATCCGTGTAGAACTTGTTGGGAAAATTACCTCGGTGAATGCTTGCAAAAGCAGACCTGAGGCTGGAAAAATCCACCTTATGTTATGCCATGCAGGAAAAGTACCAGAATTCCAGCATATTTCACCGCGATTTCTTATGTGTCTTCCTTCTTTTCGCTTTCAAATTTGAATTTATACTCAAATAATAATATCCGTCGTCCAGCCTGCCAATGAAAAAAAAAACAAAAAAAAAAACCATCTCCGCTCTAACGGTTCGATCTGTGGGTCCCAGGGAAGGTAGACTACTAGAACCGTTTGATTTCCCGGGTCGGCCCCTTGCTGACTTGGCCTCATTAAATTAAGGGTATTGGGATGATAGACGTGCTATGCTCTCTCCAGTTATATTTTTCTTTCCCTTTTTTTTTTTATTTATCTCTAAGAGCTTTGAGTTTTGACAGTAAATTCTGAAAAAAATCTCCAAGCACATTTTGGTGTAGTTAACTTGGTCAAATAGTTGCATTCGAATTTCAGTGTAGTTAAGTTGGTCAACCAATTGGAGTTCGAATTTAAATTAGAAATCTCCATTTCCATCAGATTTTTTTTTCTTTTTCCTATCCAAACTTGATCTCTTACATATTTATGGGCTAACTCATCCCAAAATAGCTCATTTCAATTTTATTTATAGTCCAATTTAAATTTTAAAGAACAAAATGCAAAAAAAAAACTGCAAAAGCCAAACCCTTATTTGTAACCCAATTTGAAGTTTAAAAAAACAAAAAAAGGGTTGTAGCAGCCCATTTCAATTTTATGCATATTGAAGTTTATAAAGGGAGCTTCTTTCACAGGCAGACTGCAGTCAGCAGCAAAAAAAGGTTAATCCATATTTCCTTATTCTTCTTCTTCAAATCCATCTCACCATTTTCTTTCCACTTATTTTCTTCAAAATAGGTGATGAATTTCTTGCTGATTGCATGACCCTCCACATTGAAAGAGACTTCATTTATATTATCAGTAATGAAGAGATAATGAAGGATTTTGATACTATTAAGACTCGAAGGGTACAACTTAAAGTTATAAAGTGATAATTTGTATTTGAATTGCATGTTTAATTATGGTTTTTTTTGTAATTTTTTTTTTCTTACTATCAAATTTGTAACGTATATAGATGCATTTAAGAATAAGACTCATTACGTCTAAGTCTGGCAATGGGTCATGTCGTGTCGGGTTCGTGTCGTGTCATGTACTCTATTTTACCTATTTAAGCTCAACCCGAACCCGACCCGTTTATTAATCGTGTCAAAACATGTAAACCCGACCCCGGCCTGTTTATTAAACAGGTAACCCGAACACACCCGTTTAACCCGTTTATTAAACGTGTCGTGTTGAATAACCTGTTTAACCTGTTTAACCCATTTAACATGTTTAACCATATATCCTACATAATATTTGAAGCAGAACTTTTTCATTAAAATATTATACCAACCATCAACGAACTTCATAATTCAACAAACTTCATAATTCATAATTCAAAATTCATAAGTACATGCAATAATTTAATATCCATGACCAACAATACAATATCATCAATGTAATATTAAGTTCCAAAAGAAAATAAGTATAGAACATAATACCAAATAAAATTAAGTGATTAATTAACAAACTCTAAGGGAAAAGTTTCAACAACAAAAAATGTTAAAATTGATTAGATCTTCGTGAATTGCATAAGAACACCACAGCTAATCAGCACCTACAATAAAATGAAGAAAATATTAGAATCCAACCACAAAATTAATAACAATGTGTAAAGACATGCTAGAATGTGATTTTTGAGTACCTAAATGCTATCCATCATTAGGAATGGTATTAGAGCATTCAACAGATTGAGAATTATTTATACTAATTTCCAATTTGCTGATATCCTCAGTGAGATCCTCCAACTTGGGTGCAAGTGCTAAATCATCTACAAAATTGAATATTTAAATGAGATTTCTTAATTAAGAAAACAATAGATAAGAAAAATCTAGCTAAAAGGTGAAAATAAGAAAACAAACCATCGCTACCAAATATCCAATCACGTGTACAGATTATAGCTTCAACATTTTCAAGTTTGAATGCACTGCAATACTGGTCTAAAACTCTTCCACCAACACTTAAAGTCGATTCAGACGCAACCGTAGAAATAGGAATAGACAAAATATCACGTGTCATGATAGATAATTCAGGATAACGAAATTAATTAGCTTTCCAAAAATCAAGAACATTCAATTTTATCTTCCTTTCAACTTTTGGCTCTTCCAAATATACCTGTAGTTGACCTTTTTGGGCCGAAAAAGTGAATTCCTCACTCTCAAAGTCATCAAATTCCTATGATATCAAATTCCTTTTAGAATAAGGTCTCAAAGGAACTAGTTGTTTACCAGGAATTTCCGTTAGCCACTTCCTCGTGCAAGCTTGGAAAGTATTTATAGATGAACCAGTAAAGCAATTCCTTGTCCTAAGACAGAAATTCAACACAAATCAATCAGAGATTCAAGACAAATCAGCATCATTGATGAGGTCTTTTCGATTGAAAACATAAAATTTACATTGTATCAGTTTGTTTACCTGATGACCTATAACGACAGGTGCAATCTGGAGCACAAAATGCAGGATGACTTCCAAGTCGAACGGTAGCGATGAAGACGACGAACGCCAAAGCTGGATGACCTCTACCCCAGATCTGGGGCTGGCTGCGGGGAGAGGTTTTAGGGAGAAGGGAGAGACTGGAGAGATGGAGAGTGCGGCTGTGTGTGGAGCTTGGGCTTGGAGAAATGAAGAATGGGGAGAAACTGAAGAAGTGGAGAGTGCGGCTGTGTGTGTGGTTAGTCTTTAGATTATAAATTATATAAAATTTAAGTATTTATATTTAGTTATTTTAAAAAACCCTTGAGTAATAAATGGGTTGGCGGGTTTATGGGTTAGTAGGTTATCATTTAATGACCCGTTTATTAAACGGGTTAATAGGTTATTAAATGGATTTGCGGGTTGACCCGAAACCCACCCGTTTAATAAACGAGTTATAGCGGGTTGACCCGAAATTGACCCGAATTTTTATCGAGTCGCATTAATTCGGGTTAATTCCATGCGGGTTTCGAGTCGTGTAACGAGTCATGTCTAAAATTGCCACCGTTAATTACGTCCCCTTGATTATGTGTATATTTTTGTGTTTATTAATGAAATTCACTTATACCGTGGAATTTCTTCAAAATCTAGTATATAAGTTTAGCTCATCTAAAATATAAGTTTAGAAACCGTCATTGTTATCGTGAAATTCAAAATTACCCAAAAATTGTAGAGATGTCATGTAACCTATAATTCACATAATATCTAAATTACCGATAGTAATGATATTAACAGTTCACAAACACTCACACATGAAATAACAAATTTACTAGCTGAATGTATTATTTAATCGAGTTAAAGCCTTAATGATATTAATTTTCTCTCCGAAAATTAATTGACTTTTTTTTATTACATGGAAGGGGGAATTTTTGGAAATTATCCATACAATATGTCATTGGGGTTTGAACTTGAGACCAATTGTCTACAAATCAACACTATAACCAATTGAACTAAACTTACTTGACAATTGTCTTTCTTAATAATGAACAATTATGATTAATATTAAAATTATTATAATCGTCATCATTATCCCTGATAATGAACAATTATTATAATTGTTAAATTATTAAATAATTTTTATTAATTTAATAATTACAAAATCCAACTGACCAATCAGAACGCTCCGTGATTCATAAGACTTCCCGATAAATAGTGGAGTTCATTACACTTTCAAGATATTTCTTTCTTTATTTTTGAAGTATTTCATATTCCTCTCTCAAAACTTACTAAAGCATCAGAGTTTTCTTGGTTGAACAATCCTCTGAGGCTTTAATCTTAACTTCGATTGTGGTTTGCTGTTTGAAGGGATTGTGAAGACTTTTCCATGCGAATACTATTTCTGCTTCAAAAATTGGTGATTTCATTGAGAGCCGGATTGAAAAATACTCAAGAGAAGCTCTCTAGATTGTTCATCGTTCATCAACATTGTTCATTGTTCATCGACTTTATCCATCGTTTATCATACTTCGTTCATCGTTCATCGACATTATTCGAAGTTCTTGAACTTTTCTCATCGTTCATCAAAAAATTTCGTTTAATCCTCATGGTTTAACATGTTTAGGACACGACGATCTATTCGATCATCCGAAAATTGTGTTTCATACTCTACAGATCAGACTAGGAATGGAGCCCACACTGCGATTCTAGAGGAACACCAAAGTCATTCCCCCCACGTGACTATCGCAACACATATTGGATCATAGGAGCCGGTTTTGACTTTACGTTTTGGAACTTTACGTATCCCAACAACGCATGCGCCTGTGTTAGGAGTAAAAACTACAACCTTTCAGCATAGTAAGGGCAATTAGTGGGAGAAGCATGAAGTCAGAATCAGCCTCATGCAAATAGGGATCCACGAGTATTCCTAGATTAACTCCATGTCGTGCCAAGAAAAAATAAAATGCAGGATGGACTTAACATAGACCACCAATTCTTAAACACAAGGAATGGATCTCGGTGTGATATGCAACAAACCTGAAAATCTCGATGCCCACTCCCTCAAGAAAACTAATAACAAGTTGAAAGGTTGAGTAACCAAGTCCAGATGCAGTGACAGCTTCTTCGAAAAAGTCTGGCAAAGAACTAACAACGTCCAAGATCATTAGCACACGAGCGACTTAGAGAGTGTGTAGAGGAAATGTAACGACCCGTCCCAAATATCTGGATTTAATAATATTTAATTGTGATTCACTAATCTGGGATTAGTTGGGCGATTTCGGACGAATTGTGCAAAATGACCGTTTTGCCGTTTTGCCCCTAGGCGTGGGCAAAACGTTGACTTTTATTTCGGATGGTCAAATGGACTTTGACCGACGACCATGACGTAGTTCGGGACGTCACGAGTTCATAGACAGGTGGCACGTTCGATTCCGACGTTCGTGGTGAAAGTTATGATGTACGGAAGTGCAAGGGCATTTTCGTAATTTGGACGAAATAGGGGCAAATGTTGACTTCTTGACCAGGATGTCCGATGGCCGAGGGCCAAGGACCGTTACGTAGGTTTCGTCGATGCGAATCCAACGACATGCGGCACTCCGAAATTGGAGATTCGACGACGAAGTTATGGGTCACGAAAGTTTGGTTTCGTTATGCACGCATTACGAGGCGAGGACACGTGGCGTTCTCTGATTGGTCTGAAATTCTGAGTGGCACACGTGGACCACTAAACTTAAATATTGGGATCAGATCTGGATTGGTGAGATTTGATTAAATTATAGGATTTAAATAATTAAAAGAATTCCCACTTATTGCATCTTTTGATCTGGACCCTTAATCTCATTGGTGAGATTAAATCTGGACCATCCATTTTTCTTTATCATCTCCCTCCCCATATTATAATTGCTACCCGAGTGCACAACCATTCGAACTGTGCACCAGATCTTCACACATCTCCTCTGTGCACAAGTGTGAGTCACTGACATTGTGAGAACCGGCGGGAGGCGGCCGGACGACGGCGGAGGACACGGTGGACCACGGCGGCTGTGTTAACCCGAGGAGGAAGTTATGCCCAGGTTTTTGGAAATCTACAATCCGTTGTGTTTCTGAGCTCCTTCTTGATACCTTTGGGACTTGGGGTCAGAAACAGACACAGGGGACTGGTTTTCGAAGCTCGAAGTGAGCTGGGCACGGCGGGGACGGCGGTGCCCGTAACCCGGTTCGAAACCAAAAATGGTGATCGGGTTTTGGATGGGTATTGGTCATTGGATTTGATCCTATGGTGTTCTATGAACATAAACGAATCTTGTGGACGTGAATTTGGGACTCGAGGCGGCCGGAATCGGGAGGAAGGACGATCGGAAATTCTGAGCTTCGGGTTTGAGTTCAGAGGTATGATTCGTGACGTTACTTTTGGTTTTTGATTCCACAGAACTGTTGGTTGAACTCAGACGGTCTTGGAAGTGAAAACCCTGTCCAAAATGATCGAGGAACGGCGGAGAACCAGTCGGGTTGGCCCGCGGGTCACGGCGACCCGTTTTACAGTCGTTCGGGTTGAACGACGGTGAACAGTACCCGGCGCGTGGGTTTCACGCGCAGGGAGTTCAACCGGCGCGTGGGGGCGCGTGTGAGGTAATTTTGGGAAACTTCCAACATGACTTTTGTCCTATACAATGTAACGAACATTTTAGCGTTGGTTTCGTGTCGATCGGATCCCGTTTCATTACTGTTCGGGATGTCCGAAGGTTTTAAATCCGATTTAAAAATACTTAAAAATTCGGGAAAATTACGGGACTTGAATAGGATGTTAATGATAAGGTTAGTAATCCTATAATGTGATTTGGACAGGATTGGGAGTCCCGGTGATAGTGGTGTGGCCCGGGAAGGCCTATGGCATGCGTATCGAGGCACTCGGTTAAACGGTCTGTGAGTGGACATTGGTTTCATAAATTCGATGCATGCATAACTGTTTTATGATTGTTATAATTATGATTAAATGATTTACTTTGGATATCGGTGAATTTAAAATGATTTCACGTATTTCGAGATGAATTACGTATTTGCACGTAAACTGAGGTTTTCTGGATTTGCACCGATTTCCAGAAATGTGGTTGGATATGATTTCATGAAACGGTTACGAACTTGAATAATGTAAAATCGGGCTAGGGGCCCAGTTGAACTATGAAATCGGGCCAGGGGCCCAGTTAACATATGGATCGGGTCAGGGGCCCAATTAACTTGTGAAATCGGGCCAGGGGCCCAGTTGATTTCTACATACGATTGCGGGTCGGGGACCCTAAATTGGAATTGAATAAATGTTTTCTGGTTTGCATTTTATATATGTTCACATGCTGGAATCAATAAATGGTTTTGATGATATTTCGGTTATGGCACGTTTCACGGTATTTAGGCATGAGACCCGTTTGATGAACGTAACGATCGGTTCGGATTTTACCTATGTATACCTATATGTTTTGCATGTGGATATCAATAAAATGTATTTAGTACTGCACTGTATAAATCCTTCCATATTATATTGTCTCCTCCGGATGAGGTACCCCGGAGAGGTCACGGACGTCTAGTACGTCCAGCGTCTATGACGCTAAGCATCGGGGATGCTGTACCCGAACGGGGTTCGGGGATTGAACTCGGAAATTGAGACCCGAGTGGCACGCGTAGCCTTGTGATTGTGACCTTATTGACGTCAGGGACGTCAGACATCAGGGATGTCAGATTGGAGTGTATAGTGCAGTGGCTAAAATAATGGTTATGGTTTATATTATATGCCTTATAGTTCATATTACTGGATTTATGAAATAACTCTTGGATTTACTTTTGGAAATTGAAACTATGCTTTGGTTTCCGGGCTAAGGCCCTAATGGTTATTTCTAAATAAATATGGGATTATTGGTTTTGGTGCATGCATATGATTTTACTGAGGGGCATAAATGTCTTATAAATGTTTTAAGCAGACTTGTTTATTTTCGTCCACTCACAGCTTTTGTTTTTAATGCCCTTCAGGTTGATTCCGGATACGACTGCAGCTGAGACTGGGACATCATACACCTCCTCCATCGATCCTTACGCACTCTGGAAGCCCGGTTGGGCAATGGCAATAGGTTATCCCTTGTCCGACACCTCTTGTCAGACGAGAGCACGTCACATTCCATGGTAATCCCGGGGGGGATTGGGATGGGTCGTGTCAAGTGGTATCAGAGCAGGTTTTGCTCTTTTGTGCGCGAAGGACGATGGTGTGATGTCTCTTTGGGCTGCAGTTCCGTTGTCAACCTGATAGATAGTTTTGGGTTTGTATGGTGAATTGGGTGTGTTTGGCCCGATACGCCGTGCGTTGATGCGATTCAACCCATGTGGGGTTGTATACGATTAACTGGTAATGTGGGACCGTCGGTTCAGTCATGTGATTATGGGTTGTTGTGCCACTGGGCACAGCCGGGTTCAGGGAACCCCATTGGAATAATATTATTGAAATACGAAACTCCGTTGAGTATTGGTCTAAATTATGGACCCTGGTAGTGTTGGCTAGTGTACGGGGTGTTGGTGCATCGGAGTTAGCCGATGACCTTCGCGGTGGAACCCTAGGGTGTGATTTTGGAACCCTAATTTATAATCGATGGGCTGGAAAAGTGAACTTTAAATGAGAACTTGTGCTGCGACGAGCGGCTGAGGTCGTGGATGACCATGTGGATGACTCTAGTGAGTCTTATGGGTTTCGATCTATGGATACGGTTGTGAGATGAAATATGGAATCCCGTGTTGGATCGAATATTAGTGTGATGTGTGCTAGCATGGATGTTCGAGTGCTACGTATGGATGTTGGTATGGTGATACCTTTATGCCAATACTAGTATGGATGCATGTGTGCTAATACTAGCATTGATGATGGTGTGTTGGTGCTGGTACTAGCGCTGGTGCTGGTGTCAGTAATTGTGTCGACGATGAGCCACCAGTTGGGGTGTAACTCTGTCATGATGAACCGATGATTGGTATCTGCGACTCAGCGGTGGTTGAGTCTTGGACTGGATAGGATCCAGTGGAGGTCGTGATGTGTTAGGATAAGTCCTAACATGTATATGATGACAAGTGATGAATGGATATTAAGGTATGATTGAAAATTTGGGGAATCTTGGGATGTTGTTCCCTATGTCATGTGTATTGGTGGATTTGGGGGAGTTGTTGTCAACTCCGAGATTGGTATTGACAGGACCGCCCCCGGAAGGGGCATCGATAACCGTGCCCGGTCCTGCTCCCGTCTGGCAAGATGGCAGAAAACCCCAAGTTACCCTCAGTACTTGCCAAACCAGGGATAGCCACACACACTTACTCATGCCTCCGCCCCTCGTACAGCCTCGAACAACGCGCCACGACCTGGAGGGTCAATAAAAACCAAAAGGTGTGAGTGGACAGAAAGAATTCAGTTTATAAAACAGTTACGGAAAGACGTTTTTACCCTCCAAGTAAAAACCAATGCATGCATACAAAAATCATTTCGCAATCGGTTAACATTTCAACATAAGAAATCAGTATATGAAAATCAAAATCATTTTCCTTTTTCTAAATCTTCGGGTCATAGCCCGTAGTCATAACACAGGGCTTCAGCCCAACCACGAAATCAAAACCATGTATACGGCGTCACCAGAATCCATCAACCATATAAACCGGGCCACTGCCCAACACACTCAATCATCAGAGAATATCAAGGAATCACAATAAATCAGTTTGCTGGATATCAAGTGCGCCCGAGTCTTTAAACTCAAAACAATGCGCATCATCAGGCCTTCCCGGGATATCAATGAGTCTTTAAACTCAAAACATAATTAATAGGCCTCGGGGGTATCACAATAACCGAGTCTTTAAACTCACGAGTCTTTAACTCATTAAGGGCCCTCCCCCGTCATCAATTAACCGAGTCTTTAAACTCAAAACGTGCTCCAGCAATAGCACCGGGTCTTTAAACCCAAAACAGTTTCCAACAGGTCTTTAAACCCAAAACATTTTTCATTCACAACAACTCGGGATCTATCCCGAAATCACATTTGTCATAACAGGACTCATGGTCCGAATTTCCCCAAATCACACTTCCCACACAACATCAAATTACCATTACACACGGGGCATGTACAATCATACCAAATCATTTTATTAAATCCTTTTTCATTCCTGAATTCGAATTCGCAACAATGATTCCGTAAGCTGGCATCCAGAAGCATCATCCCGAACCCAAACCAAAAATCCACTTTAAATTTCCGAAAACCGAAATCTCGTTCGTTAAAATTTCTTTTATGCCCCGAGCATCAAGCCCGAAATCACCTTTTTCAAAATCCTTTTTAATTCCTTGAAATCACTTCATTTCCCAAATCTCATTATCAAAACATCAAAACCACAATCATAATCACCAAAATCACGGTCCCAATCTCAACATATTCAAAATCTCGTAAAACGTGAAAATCCGGAACATTCTCGAAAAACGTGTCAAAATCGTAAGTCACACTCGCAAATCATAAACAACCTTCTTAAATCATTTTACACCCATTTCATATAACTTCTTTCATTAAACCATCATTAAGCACACGAGTGACCATAGTCTCGAAATACGTGTAATTTCACATGTATAGTAGAAATACGTATAAATACGGGAATCGAATACGTATAAATACGGAAACCAAAATCAATCATAACTTATAATCATAATCATAAAATCATAGAAATAATTTATGCATGCATTAAATTTTGAAAGCAAGTCCACTCACACACCGTCCAATAGGGCTCGGTTTCATGCCGCACGCGGTTCCGTAATTTCCGATATTTCCCAGAAATTTTAAATCCTGCCCGCAAACATACTTTAGTGTCACTAAGGGCTTAAATAACAACATACTAATTTCCCATAATTTTCTGGGAATTAATCATTATTTACAAACGTAACATAAATCTTCGGACCCTCGGAATAACATCGAAATGGTGTCCGATAAATTCGAAACTAGCGTTAAAATGTTCGTTACAATGTGTAGGACAAAAGTCATTTTGAACTTACCTTGAAAATCGGACCCACGCGCCGTCACGCGCCGCCGCAAGCGGCTGCGCGTGACACCCACGCGCCTGCTACAGTAACCCCAACGGTCACCATCTTCACCCGACCGCCTGGTAAACGGGCCATTTGACCCTCGTCAAACCCGATTCAATCCCTGCGATAAACCAACTAATTTCTTCAATTGATCATTCAGATGGACTCGTAACATACTTAATTAGAGGTCTATGTCCCACATTCACGTCAACACAGCCCCAAACCAACTCAATTGATCACATAGGTCCTAATCGGGTTCGAAGTTCCAATTCATCACATAGGCATTGTTTTTCTTCCATTGATTAGCTATGAAGCTTCATAGACTCACCCTCAAGATGATTGGGGACTCAATTTCACAAGAGCTTACCTCCACAACAACGACTCCAAGCTCAATTTTCCTGAACTCCGTCATCCCTGTCCATGGCTCCCAGGGCCTTCTAGCTTCGTCCCATCGATCTGGATCAACCAAGTGAAGTCCCAGAAGACATAACCTCACCCCAATTGGACTTGGGCTGGCCTACATTTCGAATTCGGGTTTTTGAATTTGTTCAACACAGGTTTCGGGTTCCAGTGCACAATTTCACTCAATTCCCCCGTTCGTTCACTCTCTGCTTCACTGAAGTTCTCAGCCCCTCTCAAACACCTCAGAAGGAGCAACCCAAACAATTAATTCCCCCAAACCTACAGGTGATCTGCTCAAAATTCTCAAACGAATAAAACAATTCCATGGTGCTCTGTTCCTCCCATTTCCAATGGCATCCGCACAGCCCCACCAACACTCCACTACGCCCGAGTGCATAAACAATCCCTCACACACAGCCCAGGCGCTTGATTTCAAGAGTACCCGTGGGAATCTCCCTGGCCACACTGCAAGGTTGTTTCCCGCAAGGACCACAACCCGGTTTGTTTAATCCTTCCCGTGCACTGCCGCCCAACGTTCACCCAGTTCCCACCGTATAATTAGCACCCAAGGAACAAACATAGGCGTATGGGTGCTGTATGGGGAGGAGGGAGTGGTGTCGGCCGTGCTTGCACAGAGAGGGTGGGAGATTTGAACTGATGAAGAATAAGGAAATGGACGGCCCAGATTTGCCCAGGTTGAAAGCTCAGATTAGATGGAGGGTCCAGAGTCACCCTTGAGATTAAGTGGCAAACATAAATAATTAAACCCAATTATCTTAATCCACATTCGCCAGATCACAGTACCAGTCCATAATTAAATGTTATTGGTCCATGGGCCCCACCTAGAACATCTGATCCAATCTGAATAAGCCACGTGTCCTTGCCTCGTAATGCGTGCATAGTGAAATCGATCTTCCGTGACCCGTAACTTTCCCGTCTGAAGTCCGATTTCAACGTGCCACCGGTCGTTGTACTCGGGGCATCAAGACCTTCCTAACGATCCTTGGCCCTCGGCCATCGCACCCCCCCGATCGAAAAGTCAACATTTTCCCTTATTTCGTCCAAATTACGGTAATGCCCCCGGACTTCCGAACGCCATAACTTTCGCCACGAACGTCGAAATCGAACGTGCCGCCTGTCTATGAACTCGTGACGTCCCAAACTACGTCACGGTCATCGGGTAGAGTCCATTTGACCGCCCGAATAAAAAGTCAACGTTTTGCCCACAACCAGAGGCAAAACGGTCATTTTGCACCGTTCGTCCGAATTCGCCCAACTAATCACCGATTAACCCCGATAATCGTGATTAGTTAGTAATCTAATCCCGAATTCCGGGACGGGTGGTTACAGGTATGTTGGTATACTTCTTATATCCTCAGAGAGTACAAGGAAATTATTGAAATTGGAAAAGTCGGGGAAACCATTCGTGGTATTGATGTGGGATTTTGTGATTGTGAATCACTTGGAACCTGAGGATTGAACCTGTTTAGGTTGAGATGTGAGACGGAGGCAGTATGGTATGCACATTCAGGCAAAATTGTAGATATCCCGTTCGGAATCGGGGTGTGTGCGTACGTGATTATTGACGGACGTGAGGTCCGAGTAATGAATTGATTTTGGACACGTGGTGGTCCAAGTGAGGTATGGACATGGGCAGTCCAGTGGTTGGACTTGACATCTCATTGGGAGCATGTCTGTTTCCAACATGATTGGAACTCCCGATTCGGGGAGAGTTGTGATTGGGAGACGAGAGGAGTGCTCGTTTCCACATCGGTGTTTGGTATTCCGAAGTCTTTGGGGGTTGACATCTTATTTCCTGCCGAGGCAGATGATGATTGTTGCTACCAGTACGTTGAGCGTGTATTGGTGGGTGGACCCATGTTTGGCTTGGGGTCATTGGACACTAGAAGTTGTGTATGATTTTTGGATTTGGTGGTGAAATGCGAGGTCATCTTTCCACCAAGGGAAATTTGGCGAATGATTCAATTGAGGGTGTAAGACCCTACGATCAGCTTTCAGATGGATTGTTAGCTATGTGAGCATGTGTGGATCCTAGGTGGATCTGAATGGTGATGTTGTCGACTTTGGGCATGGTGACGATCTAGGATCGTGATGTTACTTGTCGGATGACGTAGCGATGGATCTGGATCGTGATCTTGATGATCCAGATTGGGTGAGAGTTTATCACTCTTACTTTGGTATGTGAGTCGTAAATGACGGGACTGAACTTCTTCTCGGAGTGAAGTCCATATGGTTTGTTACTCGGGTGAGTAGGTTTCCGAAGTGGTCAGATTTCGTCAACCTTTGACGTATGGATATTGGGATTGGCTTCCCTATGAAGTCAATCGAGTGTTTTGAGCAGGTAACCGATAGGTTCGGTTATGTTACGTCTTGATGGACGTAAACGAGATTTTGGGTTTTGGAACCGAATTTCTAGGTGACGATTCAGAATTCGATTGCGAAGCTCGAAAGTGGTTTACTGGATTTGGGTGCGGAATGATTATTCCAATGCTAGCTTACGGAATAATGATTTCGGATTTAGATTTGGAAATGGAATAAAAATGTGATGTTTGGGTTTGGATTCGGAATTTCTTACGAAATTGCGAATTCGGATTCGGAACTAGAACTGGATGATGGGTGGAGTAGGCTTTGTCTTAGGTTGGTTTGGGCAAAGGTACTTCATTATTGGAACGTGTTTGGCTATGACCTGGGTGGTTATAGGCAGATTGATGGATTGATGTACGTACTGGGTACGTTGTACAAGGATTGGTACTGGTTAGGCTGAGTGGTGCCTAATGGCGATACATAGGATGTACCCGTGGTGTGTGGTTAAACGTGTTGGTAATCGGCTTGGTTCTGATATCATTTGTTTGGTTGTGATTGTGGACTGGACATTGGATACTGTGCGCTGTGCAGAGTGATGTTGTCGGGTTCAGTGATTGTTTGAGCAGGTGCTCTTAGCCATGGTTGGCTAGTGGAACCCTAGTATTGAGATGTGTGATCACTGCTGGGCTGGTATTCAATGTGTTCCAGTTACACCACTTGAAGTTGACGGTATACGTACACTCAGGATGAGTGAATTGGTGATCAGAGTAACCACGAATAGCCTTTTGTGACTCGATCACACCGTGATTTCCCAGCGTCTTGGTTCGCTGCGGGAGTCAGCGATTATGGACATTGAGATTTAATTATGTCGCAGGAATGGGCTTGCCCTGCGAATTGAGATCATGTGGTTGATCTTGCGCTGCATCGAGAGCGATGTAGTACATGGTGTTGTCATTGATTAACCAATGGGTTGGGCTTTACTAGGGTGGTAAAGCTTAGCGGTGACAGTTTTGGCTAGTGGTGTCAGCATGGACTGATGAGTGGGATTTGGTGACTCCCAGTGGGAGTAGACGTCATGTGTTTGACAATGGAAGGGAACCATCTAGCTGAAGGAGTCAGCTTAATGGTTGAGCGATCTTATCGCGGATCAGGTGATTATGTCCACTCGAGGTGGTCGAGTGTTGTTGATTATGACGTATGACTGTGATGGGATGTCCGGGTATAGTCGGGACTGGTGTTGTTCCAGTATGCGGGTGTACAAGTGTACACAGATGTGTGAGCGAATTGTTTTCCACAAGGTGGTTGTGGAATAAGGTTATTGGTAATTTCGAGGACGAAATTCTTTAAGGAGGGAAGGTTGTAACGACCCGTCCCGAATATCGGGATTTAATAATATTTAATTGTGATTCACTAATCTGGGATTAGTTAGGCGATTTCGGACGAATTGTGTAAAATGACCGTTTTGCCCCTGGGCGTGGGCAAAACGTTGACTTTTATTTAGGATGGTCAAATGGACTTTGACCGACGACCATGACGTAGTTCGGGACGTCACGAGTTCATAGACAGGTGGCACGTTCGATTCCGACGTTCGTGGTGAAAGTTATGATGTACGGAAGTGCAAGGGCATTTTCGTAATTTGGACGAAATAGGGGCAAATGTTGACTTTTTGACCAGGATGTCCGATGGCCGAGGGCCAAGGACCGTTACGTAGGTTTCGTCGATGCGAATCCAACGACAGGTGGCACGCCGAAATCGGAGATTCGACGACGAAGTTATGGGTCACGGAAGTTTGGTTTCGTTATGCACGCATTACGAGGCGAGGACACGTGGCGTTCTCTGATTGGTCTGAAATTCTGAGTGGGACACGTGGACCACTAAACTTAAATATTGGGATCAGATCTGGATTGGTGAGATTTGATTAAATTATAGGATTTAAATAATTAAAAGAATTCCCACTTATTGCATCTTTTGATCTGGACCCTTAATCTCATTGGTGAGATTAAATCTGGACCATCCATTTTTCTTTATCATCTCCCTCCCCATATTATAATTGCTACCCGAGTGCACAACCATTCGAACCGTGCACCAGATCTTCACACATCTCCTCTGTGCACAAGTGTGAGTCACTGACATTGTGAGAACCGGCGGGAGGCGGCCGGACGACGGCGGAGGCCATGGTGGACCACGGCGGCTGTGTTAACCCGAGGAGGAAGTTATGCCCAAGTTTTTGGAAATCGACAATCCGTTGTGTTTCTGAGCTCCTTCTTGATTCCTTTGGGACTTGGGGTCAGAAACAGACACAGGGGACTGGTTTTCGAAGCTCGAAGTGAGCTGGGCACGGCGGGGACGGCGGTGCCCGTAACCCGGTTCGAAACCAAAAATGGTGATCGGGTTTTGGATGGGTATTGGTCGTTGGATTTGATCCTATGGTGTTCTATGAACATAAACGAATCTTGTGGACGTGAATTTGGGACTCGAGGCGGCCGGAATCGGGAGGAAGGGCGATCGGAAATTCTAAGCTTCGGGTTTGAGTTCAGAGGTATGATTCGTGACGTTACTTTTGGTTTTTGATTCCACAGAACTGTTGGTTGAACTCAGACGGTCTTGCAAGTGAAAACCCCATCCAAAATGATCGAGGAACGGCGGAGAACCAGTCGGGTTGGCCCGCGGGTCACGGCGACCCGTTTTACAGTCGTTCGGGTTGAACGACGGTGAACAGTACCCGTCGCGTGGGTTTCACGCGCAGGGAGTTCAACCGGCGCGTGGGGGCGCGTGTGAGGTAATTTTGGGAAACTTCCAACATGACTTTTGTCCTATACAATGTAACGAACATTTTAGCGTTGGTTTCGTGTCGATCGGATCCCGTTTCATTACTGTTCGGGATGTCCGAAGGTTTTTAATCCGATTTAAAAATACTTAAAAATTCGGGAAAATTACGGGACATGAATAGGATGTTAATGATAAGGTTAGTAATCCTATAATGTGATTTGGACAGGATTGGGAGTCCCGGTGATAGTGGTGTGGCCCGGGAAGGCCTATGGCACGCGTATCGAGGCACTCGGTTAAACGGTCTGTGAGTGGACATTGGTTTCATAAATTCGATGCATGCATAACTGTTTTATGATTGTTATAATTATGATTAAATGATTTACTTTGGATATCGGTGAATTTTAAATGATTTCACGTATTTCGAGGTGAATTACGTATTTGCACGTAAACCGAAGTTTTCTGGATTTGCACCGATTTCCATAAATGTGGTTGGATATGATTTCATGAAACGGTTACGAACTTGAATAATGTAAAATCGGGCCAGGGGCCCAGTTGAACTATTAAATCAGGCCAGGGGCCCAGTTAACATATGGATCGGGCCAGGGGCCCAATTAACTTGTGAAATCGGGCCAGGGGCCCAGTTGATTTCTACATACGATTGCGGGTCGGGGACCCTAAATTGGAATTGAATAACTGTTTTCTGGTTTACATTTTATATATGTTCACATGCTGGAATCAATAAATGGTTTTGATGATATTTCGGTTATGGCACGTTTCACGGTATTTGGGCATGAGACCCGTTTGATGAACGTAACGATCGGTTCGAATTTTACCTATGTATACCTATATGTTTTGCATGTGGATATCAATAAAATGTATTTAGTAGTGCACTGTATAAATCCTTCCATATTATATTGTCTCCTCCGGATGAGGTACCCCGGAGAGGTCACGGACGTCTAGTACGTCCAGCGTCTATGACGCTAAGCATCGGGGATGCTGTACCCGAACGGGGTTCGGGGATTGAACTCGGAAATTGAGACCCGAGTGGCACGCGTAGCCTTGTGATTGTGACCTTATTGACGTCAAGGACGTCAGACATCAGGGATGTCGGATTGGAGTGTATAGTGCAGTGGCTAAAATAATGGTTATGGTTTATATTATATGCCTTATGGTTCATATTACTGGATTTATGAAATAACTCTTGGATTTACTTTTGGAAATTGAAACTATGCTTTGGTTTCTGGGCTAAGGCCCTAATGGTTATTTCTAAATAAATATGGGATTATTAGTTTTGGTGCATGCATATGATTTTACTGAGGGACATAAATGTCTTATAAATGTTTTAAGCAGACTTGTTTATTTTCCTCCACTCACAGCTTTTGTTTTTAAAGCCCTTCAGGTTGATTCCGAATACGACTGCAGCAGAGACTGGGACATCATACACCTCCTCCATCGATCCTTACGCACTCTGGAAGCCCGGTTGGGCAATGGCAACAGGTTATCCCTTGTCCGACACCTGTTGTCAGACGGGAGCACGTCACATTCCATGGTAATCCCCGGGGGGATTGGGATGGGTCGTGTCAAGTGGTATCAGAGCAGGTTCTGCTCTTTTGTGCGCGAAGGACGAGGGTGTGATGTCTCTTTGGGCTGCAGTTCCGTTGTCAACCTGATAGATAGTTTTGGGTTTGTATGGTGAATTCGGTGTGTTTGGCCCGATACGCCGTGCGTTGATGCGATTCAACCCATGTGGGGTTGTATACGATTAACTGGTAATGTGGGACCGTCGGTTCGGTCATGTGATTATGGGTTGTTGTGCCACTGGGCACAGCCGGGTTCAGGGAACCCCATTGGAATAATATTATTGAAATACGAAACTCCGTTGAGTATTGGTCTAAATTATGGACCCTGGTAGTGTTGGCTAGTGTACGGGGTGTTGGTGCATCGGAGTTAGCCGATGACCTTCGCGGTGGAACCCTAGGGTGTGATTTTGGAACCCTAATTTATAATCGATGGGCTGGAAAAGTGAACTTTAAATGAGAACTTGTGCTGCGACGAGCGGCTGAGGTCGTGGATGACCATGTGGATGACTCTAGTGAGTCTTATGGGTTTCGATCTATGGATACGGTTGTGAGATGAAATATGGAATCCCGTGTTGGATCGAATATTAGTGTGATGTGTGCTAGCATGGATGTTCGAGTGCTACGTATGGATGTTGGTATGGTGATACCTTTATGCCAATACTAGTATGGATGCATGTGTGCTGATACTAGCGTTGATGATGGTGTGTTGGTGCTGGTACTAGCTCTGGTGCTGGTGTCAGTAATTGTGTCGACGATGAGCCACCAGTTGGGGTGTAACTCTGTCATGATGAACCGATGATTGGTATCTGCGACTCAACGGTGGTTGAGTCTTGGACTGGATAGGATCCAGTGGAGGTCGTGATGTGTTGGGATAAGTCCTAACAGGTATATGATGACAAGTGATGAATGGATATTAAGGTATGATTGAAAATTTGGGGAATCTTGGGATGCTGTTCCCTATGTCATGTGTATTGGTGGATTTGGGGGAGTTGTTGTCAACTCCGAGATTGATATTGACAGGACCGCCTCCGGAAGGGGCATCGATAACCGTGCCCGGTCCTGCTCCCGTCTGGCAAGATGGCAGAAAACCCCAAGTTACCCTCAGTACTTGCCAAACCAGGGATAGCCACACACACTTACTCATGCCTCCGCCCCTCGTACAGCCTCGAACAACGCGCCACGACCTGGAGGGTCAATAAAAACCAAAAGGTGTGAGTGGACAGAAAGAATTCAGTTTATAAAACAGTTACGGAAAGACGTTTTTACCCTCCAAGTAAAAACCAATGCATGCATACAAAAATCATTTCGCAATCGGTTAACATTTCAACATAAGAAATCAGTATATGAAAATCAAAATCATTTTCCTTTTTCTAAATCTTCGGGTCATAGCCCGTAGTCATAACACAGGGCTTCAGCCCAACCACGAAATCAAAACCATGTATACGGCGTCACCAGAATCCATCAACCATATAAACCGGGCCACTGCCCAACACACTCAATCATCAGAGAATATCAAGGAATCACAATAAATCAGTTTGCTGGATATCAAGTGCGCCCGAGTCTTTAAACTCAAAACCATGCGCATCATCAGGCCTTCCTGGGATATCAACGAGTCTTTAAACTCAAAACATAATTAATAGGCCCGGTATCACAATAACCGAGTCTTTAAACTCACGAGTCTTTAACTCATTAAGGGCCCTCCCCGTCATCAATTAACCGAGTCTTTAAACTCAAAACGTGCTCCAGCAATAGCACCGGGTCTTTAAACCCAAAACAGTTTCCAACGGGTCTTTAAACCCAAAACATTTTTCATTCACAACAACTCGGGATCTATCCCGAAATCACATTTGTCATAACAGGACTCATGGTCCGAATTTCCCCAAATCACACTTCCCACACAACATCAAATTACCATTACACACGGGGCATGTACAATCATACCAAATCATTTTATTAAATCCTTTTTCATTCCCGAATTCGAATTCGCAACAATGATTCCGTAAGCCGGCATCCGGAAGCATCATCCCGAACCCAAACCAAAAATCCACTTTAAATTTCCGAAAACCGAAACCTCGTTCGTTATAATTTCTTTTATGCCCCGAGCATCAAGTCCGAAATCACCTTTTTCAAAATCCTTTTTAATTCCTTGAAATCACTTCATTTCTCAAATCTCATTATCAAAACATCAAAACCACAATCATAATCACCAAAATCACGGTCCAATCTCAACATATTCAAAATCTCGTAAAACGTGCAAATCCGGAATATTCTCGAAAAACGTGTCAAAATCGTAAGTCACACTCGCAAATCATAAACAACCTTCTTAAATCATTTTACACCCATTTCATATAACTTCTTTCATTAAACCATCATTAAGCACACGAGTGACCATAGTCTCGAAATACGTGTAATTTCACATGTATAGTAGAAATACGTATAAATACGGGAATCGAATACATATAAATACGGAAACCAAAATCAATCTTAACTTATAATCATAATCATAAAATCATAGAAATAATTTATGCATGCATTAAATTTTGAAAGCAAGTGCACTCACACACCGTCCAATAGGGCTCGGTTTCATGCCGCACGCGGTTCCGTAATTTCCGATATTTCCCAGAAATTCCAAATCCTGCCCGCAAACATACTTTAGTGTCACTAAGGGCTTAAATAACAACATACTAATTTCCCATAATTTTCCGGGAATTAATCATTATTTACAAACGTAACATAAATCTTCGGACCCTCGGAATAACATCGAAATGGTGTCCGATAAATTCGAAACTAGCGTTAAAATGTTCGTTACAATGTGTAGGACAAAAGTCATTTTGAACTTACCTTGAAAATCGGACCCACGCGCCGTCACGCGCCGCCGCAAGCGGCTGCGCGTGACACCCAGGCGCCTGCTACAGTAACCCCAACGGTCACCATCTTCACCCGACCGCCTGGTAAACGGGCCGTTTGACCCGCGTCAAACCCGATTCAATCCCTGCGATAAACCAACTAATTTCTTCAATTGATAATTCAGATGGACTCGTAACATACTTAATTAGAGGTCTGTGTCCCACATTCACGTCAACACAGCCCCAAACCAACTCAATTGAACATGGGTCCTAATCGGGTTCGAAGTTCCAATTCATCACATAGGCATTGTTTTTCTTCAATTGATTAGCTATGAAGCTTCATAGACTCACCCTCAAGATGATTGGGGACTCAATTTCACAAGAGCTTACCTCCACAACCACGACTCCAAGCTCAATTTTCCTGAACTCCGTCATCCCTGTCCATGGCTCCCAGGGCCTTCTAGCTTCGTCCCATCGATCTGGATCGACCAAGTGAAGTCCAAGAAGACATAACCTCACCCCAATTGGACTTGGGCTGGCCTACATTTCGAATTCGGGTTTTTGAATTTGTTCAACACAGGTTTCAGGTTCCAGTGCACAATTTCACTCAATTCCCCCGTTCGTTCACTCTCTGCTTCACTGAAGTTCTCATCCCCTCTCAAACACCTCAGAACGAGCAACCCAAACAATTAATTCCCCCAAACCTACCGGTGCTCTGCTCAAAATTCTCAAACGAATAAAACAATTCCATGGTGCTCTGTTCCTCCCATTTCCAATGGCACCCGCGCAGCCCCACCAACACTCCACTGCGCCCGAGTGCATAAACAATCCCTCACACACAGCCCAGGCGCTTGATTTCAAGAGTACCCGTGGGAATCTCCCTGGCCACACTGCAAGGTTGTTTCCCGCAAGGACCACAACCCGGTTTGTTTAATCCTTCCCGTGCACTGCCGCCCAACGTTCACCCAGTTCCCACCGTATAATTAGCACCCAAGGAACAGACATAGGCGTATGGGTGCTGTATGGGGAGGAGGGAGTGGTGTCGGCCGTGCTTGCACAGAGAGGGTGGGAGATTTGAACCGATGAAGAATAAGGAAATGGACGTCCCAGATTTGCCCGGTTGAAAGCTCAGATTAGATGGAGGGTCCAGATTCACCCTTGAGATTAAGTGGCAAACATAAATAATTAAACCCAATTATCTTAATCCACATTCGCCAGATCACAGTACCAGTCCATAATTAAATGTTATTGGTCCATGGGCCCCACCTAGAACATCTGATCCAATCTGAATAAGCCACGTGTCCTTGCCTCGTAATGCGTGCATAGTGAAATCGATCTTCCGTGACCCGTAACTTTCCCGTCTGAAGTCCGATTTCAACGTGCCGCCGGTCGTTGTACTCGAGGCATCAAGACCTTCCTAACGGTCCTTGGCCCTCGGCCATCGGACCCCCCGATCGAAAAGTCAACATTTTCCCTTATTTCGTCCAAATTACGGTAATGCCCCCGGACTTCCGAACGCCATAACTTTCGCCACGAACGTCGAAATCGAACGTGCCGCCTGTCTATGAACTCGTGACGTCCCAAACTACGTCACGGTCATCGGGTAGAGTCCATTTGACCGCCCGAATAAAAAGCCAACGTTTTGCCCACAACCAGGGGTAAAACGGTCATTTTGCACCGTTCGTCCGAATTCGCCCAACTAATTACCGATTAACCCCGCTAATCGTGATTAGTTAGTAATCTAATCCCGAATTCCGGGACGGGTCCTTACAGGTATGTTGGTATACTTCTTATATCCTTAGAGAGTACAAGAAAATTATTGAAATTGGAAAAAGCGGGGAAACCATTCGTGGTATTGATGTGGGATTTTGTGATTGTGAATCACTTGGAACCTGAGGATTGAACCTGTTTAGGTTGAGATGTGAGACGGAGGCAGTATGGTATGCACATTCAGGCAAAATTGTAGATATCCCGTTCGGAATCGGGGTGTGTGCGTACGTGATTATTGATGGACGTGAGGTCCGAGTAATGAATTGATTTTGGACACGTGGTGGTCCAAGTGAGGTATGGACATGGGCAGTCCAGTGGTTGGACTTGACATCTCATTGGGAGCATGTCTGTTTCCAACATGATTGGAACTCCTGATTCGGGGAGAGTTGTGATTGGGAGACGAGAGGAGTGCTCGTTTCCACATCGGTGTTTGGTATTCCGAAGTCTTTGGGGGTTGACATCTTATTTCCTGCCGAGGCAGATGATGATTGTTGCTACCAGTACGTTGAGCGTGTATTGGTGGGTGGACCCATGTTTGGCTTGGGGTCATTGGACACTAGAAGTTGTGTATGATTTTTGGATTTGGTGGTGAAATGCGAGGTCATCTTTCCACCAAGGGAAATTTGGCGAATGATTCAATTGAGGGTGTAAGACCCTACGATCAGCTTTCAGATGGATTGTTAGCTATGTGAGCATGTGTGGATCCTAGGTGGATCTGAATGGTGATGTTGTCGACTTTGGGCATGGTGACGATCTAGGATCGTGATGTTACTTGTCGGATGACGTAGCGATGGATCTGGATCGTGATCTTGATGATCCAGATTGGGTGAGAGTTTATCACTCTTACTTTGGTATGTGAGTCGTAAATGACGGGACTGAACTTCTTCTCGGAGTGAAGTCCATATGGTTTGTTACTCGGGTGAGTAGGTTTCCGAAGTGGTCGGATTTCGCCAACCTTTGACGTATGGATATTGGGATTGGCTTCCCTATGAAGTCAATCGAGTGTTTTGAGCAGGTAACCGATAGGTTCGGTTATGTTACGTCTTGATGGACGTAAACGAGATTTTGGGTTTTGGAACCGAATTTCTGGGTGACGATTCAGAATTCGATTGCGAAGCTCGAAAGTGGTTTACTGGATTTGGGTGCGGAATGATTATTCCAATGCTAGCTTACGGAATAATGATTTCGGATTCGGATTTGGAAATGGAATAAAAATGTGATGTTTGGGTTTGGATTCGGAATTTCTTACGAAATTGCGAATTCGGATTCGGAACTAGAACTGGATGATGGGTGGAGTACGCTTTGTCTCAGGTTGGTTTGGGCAAAGGTACTTCATTATTGGAACGTGTTTGGCTATGACCTGGGTGGTTATAGGCAGATTGATGGATTGATGTACGTACTGGGTACGTTGTACAAGGATTGGTACTGGTTAGGCTGAGTGGTGCCTAATGGCGGTACATGGGATGTACCCGTGGTGTGTGGTTAAACGTGTTGGTAATCGACTTGGTTCTGATATCATTTGTTTGGTTGTGATTATGGACTGGACATTGGATACTGTGCGCTGTGCAGAGTGATGTTGTCGGGTTCAGTGATTGTTTGAGCAGGTCCTCTTAGCCATGGTTGGCTAGTGGAACCCTAGTATTGAGATGTGTGATGACTGCTGGGCTGGTATTCAATGTGTTCCAGTTACACCACTTGAAGTTGACGGTATACGTACACTCAGGATGAGTGAATTGGTGGTCAGAGTAACCACGAATAGCCTTTTGTGACTCGATCACACCGTGATTTCCCAGCGTCTTGGTTCGCTGCGGGAGTCGGCGATTATGGACATTGAGATTTAATTATGTCGCAGGAATGGGCTTGCCCTGCGAATTGAGATCATGTGGTTGATCTTGCGCTGCATCGAGAGCGATGTAGTACATGGTGTTGTCATTGATTAACCGATGGGTTGGGCTTTACTAGGGTGGTAAAGCTTAGCGGTGACAGTTTTGGCTGGTGGTGTCAGCAGGGACTGACGAGTGGGATTTGGTGACTCCCAGTGGGAGTAGACGTCATGTGTTTGACAATGGAAGGGAACCATCTAGCTGAAGGAGTCAGCTTAATGGTTGAGCGATCTTATCGCGGATCAGGTGATTATGTTCACTCGAGGTGGTCGAGTGTTGTTGATTATGACGTATGACTGTGATGGGATGTCCGGGTATAGTCGGGACTGGTGTTGTTCCAGTATGCGGGTGTACAACTGTACACAGATGTGTGAGCGAATTGTTTTCCACAAGGTGGTTGTGGAATAAGGTTATTGGTAATTTCGAGGGCGAAATTCTTTAAGGAGGGAAGGTTGTAACGACCCGTCCCGAATATCGGGATTTAATAATATTTAATTGTGATTCACTAATCTGGGATTAGTTGGGCGATTTCGGACGAATTGTGCAAAATGACCGTTTTGCCCCTAGGCGTGGACAAAACGTTGACTTTTATTTCGAATGGTCAAATGGACTTTGACCGACGACCATGACGTAGTTCGGGACGTCACGAGTTCATAGACAGGTGGCACGTTCGATTCCGACGTTCGTGGTGAAAGTTATGATGTACGGAAGTGCAAGGGCATTTTCGTAATTTGGACGAAATAGAGGCAAATGTTGACTTTTTGACCAGGATGTCCGATGGCCGAGGGCCAAGGACCGTTACGTAGGTTTCGTCGATGCGAATACAACGACAGGCGGCACGCCGAAATCGGAGATTCGACGACGAAGTTATGGGTCACGGAAGTTTGGTTTCGTTATGCACGCATTACGAGGTGAGGACACGTGGCGTTCTCTGATTGGTCTGAAATTCTGAGTGGGAGACGTGGACCACTAAACTTAAATATTGGGATCAGATCTGGATTGGTGAGATTTGATTAAATTATAGGATTTAAATAATTAAAAGAATTCCCACTTATTGCATCTTTTGATTTGGACCCTTAATCTCATTGGTGAGATTAAATCTGGACCATCCATTTTTCTTTATCATCTCCCTCCCCATATTATAATTGCTACCCGAGTGCACAACCATTCGAACCGTGCACCAGATCTTCACACATCTCCTTTGTGCACAAGTGTGAGTCACTGACATTGTGAGAACCGGCGGGAGGCGGCTGGACGACGGCGCAGGCCAAGGTGGACCACGGCGGCTGTGTTAACCCGAGGAGGAAGTTATGCCTAGGTTTTTGGAAATCGACAATCCGTTATGTTTCTGAGCTCCTTCTTGATTCCTTTGGGACTTGGGGTCAGAAACAGACACAGGGGACTGGTTTTCGAAGCTCGAAGTGAGCTGGGCACGGCGGGGATGGCGGTGCCCGTAACCCGGTTCGAAACCAAAAATGGTGATCGGGTTTTGGATGGGTATTGGTCGTTGGATTTGATCCTATGGTGTTCTATGAACATAAACGAATCTTGTGGACGTGAATTTGGGACTCGAGGCGGCCGGAATCGGGAGGAAGGACGTTCAGAAATTCTGAGCTTCGGGTTTGAGTTCAGAGGTATGATTCGTGACGTTACTTTTGGTTTTTGATTCCACAGAACTGTTGGTTGAACTCAGACGGTCTTGCAAGTGAAAACCCCGTCCAAAATGATCGAGGAACGGCGGAGAACCAGTCGGGTTGGCCCGCGGGTCACGGCAACCCGTTTTACAGTCGTTCGGGTTGAACGACGGTGAATAGTACCCGGCGCGTGGGTTTCACGCGCAGGGAGTTCAACCGGCGCGTGGGGGCGCGTGTGAGGTAATTTTGGGAAACTTCCAACATGACTTTTGTCCTATACAATGTAACGAACATTTTAGCGTTGGTTTCGTGTCGATCGGATCCCGTTTCATTACTGTTCGGGATGTCCGAAGGTTTTTAATCCGATTTAAAAATACTTAAAAATTTGGGAAAATTACGGGACATGAATAGGATGTTAATGATAAGGTTAGTAATCCTATAATGTGATTTGGACAGGATTGGGAGTCCCGGTGATAGTGGTGTGGCCCGGGAAGGCCTATGGCATGCGTATCGAGGCACTCGGTTAAACGGTCTGTGAGTGGACATTGGTTTCATAAATTCGATGCATGCATAACTGTTTTATGATTGTTATAATTATGATTAAATGATTTACTTTGGATATCGGTGAATTTAAAATGATTTCACGTATTTCGAGGTGAATTTCGTATTTGCACGTAAACCGAAGTTTTCTGGATTTGCACCGATTTCCATAAATGTGGTTGGATATGATTTCATGAAACGGTTACGAACTTGAATAATGTAAAATCGGGCCAGGGGCCCAGTTAACATATGGATCGGGCCAGGGGCCCAGTTAACTTGTGAAATCGGGCTAGGGGCCCAGTTGATTTCTACATACGATTGCGGGTCGGGGACCCTAAATTGGAATTGAATAAATGTTTTCTGGTTTACATTTTATATATGTTCACATACTGGAATCAATAAATGGTTTTGATGATATTTCGGTTATGGCACGTTTCACAGTATTTGGGCATGAGACCCGTTTGATGAACGTAACGATCGGTTCGGATTTTACCTATGTATACCTATATGTTTTGCATGTGGATATCAATAAAATGTATTTAGTACTGCACTGTATAAATCCTTCCATATTATATTGTCTCCTCCGGATGAGGTACCCCGGAGAGGTCACGGACGTCTAGTACGTCCAGCGTCTATGACGCTAAGCATCGGGGATGCTGTACCCGAACGGGGTTCGGGGATTGAACTCGGAAATTGAGACCCGAGTGGCACGCGTAGCCTTGTGATTGTGACCTTATTGACGTCAAGGACGTCAGACATCAGGGATGTCGGATTGGAGTGTATAGTGCAGTGGCTAAAATAATGGTTATGGTTTATATTATATGCCTTATGGTTCATATTACTGGATTTATGAAATAACTCTTGGATTTACTTTTGGAAATTGAAACTATGCTTTGGTTTCCGGGCTAAGGCCCTAATGGTTATTTCTAAATAAATATGGGATTATTGGTTTTGGTGCATGCATATGATTTTACTGAGGGGCATAAATGTCTTATAAATGTTTTAAGCAGACTTGTTTATTTTCGTCCACTCACAGCTTTTGTTTTTAATGCCCTTCAGGTTGATTCCGGATACGACTGCAGCAAAGATTGGGACATCATACACCTCCTCCATCGATCCTTACGCACTCTGGAAGCCCGGTTGGGCAATGGCAACAGGTTATCCCTTGTCCGACACCTCTTGTCAGACGGGAGCACGTCACATTCCATGGTAATCCCGGGGGGGATTGGGATGGGTCTTGTCAGGAAACATCACAAGTTGAATATTTCAATAGAAGGCAGAGGCGACATGTTTCTTCCCAAGGCACTTACAACAACCTAGCACACGCTAGCTATCATATTGAGGAGGATGTGACATACTCACCAATATCCTCTCAGATCCTCTCGAAGCTTGAAAATTTTGACAAAAAGAGGTCGACAACATCTGCCCTGAAAGGACTCCCTGCCTCACTTAGGTGTATTGCAAGCTAATGATATCCAAAGATTGTTAGATTGTCGCCTTCAAGTCATTCATTGTGATGGTGACTTTGAAGACAATCTACGTCATCCAATTCAATCATCCCAATGTTACATTTTATAAGGGACATCGAGGAAGAACCACTCCCTCAATGGTTTGCAACTTCAAATTTCAACCACCTCAAGGAGACCTCTGACCTAGTGAGGCATATAGACTATTACCGTGGTGTGATAGTACCACATAGGCATAATGATGCACTCATGTGCAATGTTTTTCAAGCATCCTTACATGGGCAAGCGATGAAATGGTTCAAATATGTCCCCCAAGATCCATTGCTTCTTTCGAAAAGCTGACTTTCAATTTCGTGAAGAGTATGTTAAGTCATAATTTATTCATGTTTTATCCATGGTTTAATACCTTTTTACTTATGTTTTGTTAATAATTCCCTATATACAATTGGTGAAAGTATATATTTTTTGAGAATGTGCAGAATTAGATGGAGCTTAGAAATATAAGAAATGGAGCGAAAGAATCATCCAAAACAATCATCCAAATCCGAGTTGTAACAAAAAATTTATGAAGGAAAGAAAATTGGACTAGTATTTTGGTAGCCACCTACCGAATCCACCATCAAGAGTCCACATAAGCAGTTAACCATCCGCGTTGACCATAAGCTTGTCAACGCATGCCTCTCGATCCGCTTAAGCCCGCCTTGATGAGCGTGTGCCAAAACCCTCTCAACTATTGCCTTAATACTGTTGACCTGCATTTCTTACCACTATTTTCTGTGGTTGGCCACCAAATTTTGCTCTGAATAATTCCAACAGTTGTTTTCCATCTTCATGATGGAAAACTTGTGTACCAGCTCGAGAATTTAAAAAAATGAAAATTGATGATTTTGCCCATGGGTCAAAAGGTTGACTTTTTTACCAGGACTTTTTCTGAACAAGTCGAGAGGACCGTTGCGAAGGTCTCAAAATTCTGAATCCATAGAGCGGTAGTAAGCAAAAAACAGAGGTCGAATGGGTTCATTATGGGTCAAGAATGGTTAGGAGCATTTTGTTAATTTCGGACAACATGGGTATTTTAGTTATTTGCATGAAGGGACTAGAGTGTTCTAAAAAAATCTTCATTTTTCTTCCTACTTCATTTCTACCAACCTACACTACTATTTATAAGTTGTGTGTGTCTTAAATAGTGTTCGACGGGTGGTGGTCGAAATGGTGAAAAACCATCATTGCACCAAGTCGTGAGGGATGAAGTTATAAAGGGAATAGAGAAGAAAAGGGAAGGACCAGAGGGAAAGAGGAAGTGTGTAACGACCCGTCCTGTAAACTGGGATTAGATTAGTGATTAATGACAGATTAGTGAAGATAATCGGTGATTAGTTGGATAATTTCAGACGGACGGTGCGGAATGACGATTTTACCCTTGGAATTGGGCAAACAGTTGAATTTTCGTTCGGGCGGTCAAATGGATTTTGATCGATGGCCGTGACATAGTTCGGGACGTCACGAGTTCATAGACAGGTGGCATGCCCGATTCCGACATCCGAGGAGGAAGTTATGATATTCGGAAGGTCGAGGATAATTTGGTAATTTTGGTTAACAAGGGGCATTTTGTTGACTTTGCAAACGACATGACATTTTCACGAACTTCAAGGACCGTTAAGAAGGTCTCGATGCCCTGAGTACAATGAGAGCCAGCACGCCATCATCGGTCATCGGACGACGAAGTTATGGGTCAGGGAAAATGAAGGGAAAAATGGTAATTTGTCCTTTAGGGGCATTTTGGTCATTCTGGTGGCCTAGGGATCTGTGCCCAATAATAGTAGGACACTTTGAGAGGACCCATCCCAATCCCCCTGGGATTAATGCTTGATGACCCTCCTCCCGTCTAACACGAAGTGTCAGACAAGGGATATTTCCAACCTTTGCCCTCTCGGGCTATCAGAGTACGCAAGGATCCGTAGGAGGTATGTGATATCTCGATCTCTGCTACAGTCCACATGCGCTATCAACCTGAAGGGCAGTCAAAACATTAAAAACTGTGAATGGACAAAACAACCAGTTTATAAAAACATTTCATAATAAAGACATTTGTACCCTTCACTAAAAAACATGCATGCATTCGAAAACCATTTAACCAAATGAACCACATGTGGGAACTAAGCCCAAAACCATAATGAAAGTATCATAAAGAATCAACCGTACGGGCCACTGCCTAAATCCATATGGGATTCAGCCCAAAACCATAATGAAACCATGTACACGGGCCACTGCCCAAAACCTGTATCCATCACACATCATATTTCATATCTCATATCATATATCATATATACATATAATTCACACAACCAATCCTGTCACGGTTTTCAAAGCTACGTGCGTGCTACCCGGGGTCTTAAACCCAAGTCTTTCAAGGTTAAGGTCATTGTCCGTAGACCAATGACCCGCCCTGAGGTTATAGTACAAGCCTTTCTAAGAGTAAGGAACCCAACTGAGGGGCGACTCCACTCAGCCGGTGCTCCATGACTACTCTGGGGTCCACCGAGGCCAACGACCCTCCCCGGAGGAGATAATAGAAGTAAAGGAAGGTATATGAACATATATATATATATATATATACATATAACATACACATTCATGCCCGGTCCCCCTGAACCGTCATGATCTATAACATCCATTTAAGGGTTCATGCCCGGTTCCCATAAACCGTCATGTACCACAATAACCTTTCCAGGGTTCATGCCCAGTTCCCATAAACCGTCATGAACTTGGAAATCCATTTAGGGTCCCTGACCCGAAATCATCAATGTAAAACAACTGGGTCTCGTGCCCGAACATATGACATCAGCTGGGCATCGTGCCCGATATCTAAGGGTCAGTCACGACTTCGATCGTAGAGATGCGTGCAACCATCCATCTAGGACCGCCCTCAATCCTGGTATGTCGCCGTGAACGTATCAACCGACGCGACCACCACAAGATCATGGTGCACTCATCATCGACCACCACAAGATCATGGTGCACTCATCATCGGCCACCACAAGATCATGGTGCACTCAACACCACCTGATGTCGAGCCTCCATCGGCTACCTGACAACAGATCGTGCATCCTGACCTCTCCAGTAGGAACACATCCCAATCCGGAGGCGAGCGTCATATCCTTCGTCGCCGTGCACATAGTACTCGTCGCGACCACGATTCGGACCCGTAGGTCATCAATAGGGTCATATGCTCGAGAAAAAACCAAATGGGTCTCATAACCAAGTTTATCTATTTGAAATCCAAAACCATTTCATTTCGACCAATAAAGACATACAAACCCGTATAGGCACCGTATAAGGCCGAAACCTCGAAATACGTGCCTATACGTAACCACAACCAAATGCACTCATGGCATCACCAAAAATGTATTAAAACATATAAGAAACATTTATGCATGCACCAATTTAGAAAACAAGGTCCACTCACAGACCGTCCGAGCTGCCACCTCGATTTGCGTGCCATACGGCTCTCCCGAGCCAATCACTGTCACCGGGGCTCTCAAACCTGTCCAAATCGTAATAGAAGGTTACTAACTACTTAATTAACCTCCCACTAAAGCCCCGTAATTTTCTAAAAGTTTTAACTATTTTTAATCCCGATCCGAAACCTTCCGATGCCTCGAACATTATAGAGACGGTGTCCGATCGACACGAAATCAGTCTCAAAATGTTCGTTACATCGAATAGAAGATTTCATGTGTTGAAGACATTCCCAAATAGTCCTTCATGTGCCCCCACGCGCCCTAGGAAGGTACCTGCGCGTGAGACCACGCACCACTATTCACTGTCCCTAACCTTCGACTCGACCGGGTTCGACTGGTGCGAACCAGCCGAACCGGTTTAGCCCGGTTCAAGGCCTAAACCCGTCCATTTCTACCCCATTTTGTTCCCTTTTTATCCTAATATCCTCCTAACATCAAACATAGTTTTTCTAGCTAATAAAAACACCTAAAAACCGAAGGAAATTGTACCTTCAAGATTGGCCATGGCGGAGGTGATTTTCCTCCGCCGCTCACGGTCATTCCCGGCCATCAAACGCCTCGAAATTAATCTTAATAGTCTCCTAGAGTCCCCAGAAACACAACCTAAATGTTAGGTTCGATTAAAACCCAATAAAAATCGATTTTCATTTTTCGAATAAAACTCACCTCACGGGTTCCCTCCGCCGTCCACCACCATGAGCCACCACCGTCGTGTCCTCATTATCACACTCCCTCACGGTCACACACGAGCACACCCAATGATTATGGTGATGAGGGGTGGTGTTTGTTGTGTTTGAGGGTTGAATGGAAAATGAAGAATGAAGAAAATGGTGCTTTCGGGTTTGAAGATGAACAAAGAAAATGAGGATAGCTAATGAGATGAGAGGGAGATTGGGATGGATGAATGGTGAGGATTTTAGGGATTAAATTAGATGGATGGTTAGGATTTAATGTTGGAAAGATTAATTATAAAATAATAACTATAATAATAATTAATTATGTAGATCCACAATTTAAGGATTCTAGCCAATGGGATGAGTGACACTTGTCACTCATCCATGGGTCCCACCAAAATATCTGCCCAATCAGAAATTGCCAAATCATCATCGTCTCGAAGTACGTGCATAGTGAAATCGATCTTCCGAGACCTATAACTTTCCCGTTCGAAGTCCGATTTCAGCATGCCGCCTGTCTATGGATTCGTATCGTCCCGATCTACGTAACGGTCCTCGACCCTCGGCCATTGAACCTCATAGTCCAAAAGTCAACATTTTGCCCCTTTTATCCAAAATTACCAAATTACCCTTAAACTTCCGAACGTCATAACTTCTTCCTCGAATGTTGGAATTAAACGTGCCACTTGTCTATGAACTGGTGACGTCCCAAACTACGTCACGGTCATTGGTCAAAGTCCATTTGACCTTTAGAATGACAAGTCAAATTTTTACCCATTTTAGGGGCAAAACGATCATTTTTCATCGTTCATCTGATTTCGCCTAACTAACCACCAATTAACCTCACTAATCGTGATTAGTCACTAATCTAATCCTGGAATTCGGGACGGGTCGTTACACAATTGGCTGTTTTAGAGAAGGTGCCCACCAGATGTTTGACAGATGTTCCTCTCCAGATGGTTGTGGAACAAACAATGACCGCCATACTGAATTTAAAACAGAGACAGAGAATACATCGATCAATTCCAGTGTGTGTGTGTGTGTGAGTCGTGTGAATTCTTGGTGATTGAGTGAGTGCCCAGAAGCGTAATTGTGTTTGTGTGAGCGTGTTAATGTGTTGAGTGTGTGTGAAAGGTGAAGGAAACCAGAGAAACAAAGAGAACTACCGTACGGGTTTCTGTGAGTTTGGGAGTGAGGTGAGTGGAATTAGAGGTGCTCGTGTGTTCAGTGAGTAGGAAGTGACCTCAGGACGACGTGGGGATACGGTGGAGGTCACGACGGAGGATAGAGGAAAAGTAAGGAACATCAGATGCTCTATTTTTCCCTTTTGTTCAGTTGATCAATCGACGAGTTTGGATTATTGTTAAGTCACTGTGATGCTCGTTTTGACGTTTAGAGATAGTGATGAGACCGAAGAACCTGAAACCGTGACTGGAGAGCAACGTGGTGGCCGGAATCAGAAACTGGAATTTCTGAGTTTTAGTTCAAGGATTGGGAGGTATGATTTACAGTGTTATTTTGTGTTTTTGTTAGTGGAATCGATCCCAAATGTAAGGTCGAAGTTTTGGGTGTAGGAAGGACTGAAAAATGGTTGGAAATGGGTGAAAACCGGCCTTGCCAGCTCGGTTGGATCGGACCGGTCTGGACTGGGTTGGCTGGAGGTTAACGACGACACTGCTCACACGCGTGGGTTTCAAGCGCAGAAGGTTCCAGATGTGATTGGGGGGCCGTGAAGTGTAGTTTAGGAAATCTTTCAACACAACTTTTAAATTATTCGATGTAACAAACATTTTGGGATTGGTTTCGGGTCAATCGGACATCGTCTCAATAAGTTTCGGGATGTCCGAAGATTTTAGGGCTCGATTAAAATAGTTAAAAATTCGGAAAAATTACGAGGCTTTAGTATGAGCTTTATAAAGCAGTTAGTGACCTTATTATGGGATTTGGACAGGTTCAGGAAAGCCGGTGATAGCGGATTATCCAGGAACGGCATAAGTGCGCGCATATTGAGGCGATGACGCTAAGGGTCTGTGAGTGGACTTTGCTTTCTAACTCTTGATGCATGCATATATGTTTTTATATGTTTTTTATACGTGATTCTATGATTTGATTTATGATCTTGATGGTTTACGATCTACACGATTTTTGAGATATTTACGGAATAGCATGTTTTACGAGATTTCGAATGATCTTGTGATTTGATCATGGTTTTAAATGATTTGATTTTCAAATTTGAAATATGATTTGATTTCCATGATTTGAAGTGGATTTTGGAAAAGTGATTTCGGGCTTGGAGCCCTGTTCATGTGATTTCGGAAATGAGGTTTCAGTTTTGGAACTGAATTTCGGAAAAGCTGTTTCGGATTTGGTTTTTAAACTTGGAAAAGAATTTCTGGATTTTGGTTAGGGATGATGGTTCCGAATGCCGACTTACGAAATCATTGTTGCGAATTCGGATAAGGATTTTCTATGGTTTTCACTGTTGATTGAAAAATGGTTTTGGGTTTAAAGACCCGGAAAAAGAAAAAGAAAAACCGCTGGATCTGGTTTTGAGATTAAAGACTCGTTTGATTGACGGGGGGGGGGGGGGGGGGGGGGGGGGAGGGCCTTGGATTGATATGTTTTGAGTTTAAAGACTCGGTATATGTTTTGATTTTAAAGACTCGGTTATGATACCCCCCCTCCCCCCCTGAGGCCTGTGATTGGGTTTTGAGTTTAAAAAACTCGTTGATATCCCTAGAAGGCCTAATTATTGCCATCGTTGTGAGTTTAAAGACTCAGGCGCACTTGAGATCTAGCAAACTCGCATGATTGATGTTTTTCACTGGTTTTTTCACTGGTTTTCAGATTTTTTGGGCGGTGGCCCGGAGGATTTGGATTTGATGAGTTTTGGGACTGAGTTCCCGTACTTGAGATCGATTTGTGATTTTGGGCAGAGGCCTTGGATTTGAATGACTAATTTGATTCGAGTTTTCAATAATGGTTTTCATTGGTGTTTCATAACTTGAGTTGATATGCATGCATTGGTTTTTGCGTGGAGGGTAAAACTGTAATTTTCTTTTGAACTGTTTTCTGAACTTATTACTTATTTTTGTCCATTCACAGTCTTTTCGTGTTTTCGATACCCTCCAGGTTGTTGCAGTGCAGGCTGTTGATCGAGAGAGACGGAGACATCACATACGCGATCCACAGTAGAGTCTGCGCGCTTTGGGAAGTCCGGAAGTTTTGAGCGGTTCAGTCAAGAATCCCTTGTCCGACTTATGTGTCACATGGAGGTTGGACGTCAGTTTAGCCTTCATGTCACTCGTAAGTTAGACGGGAGCATGACTTAGCCCTTAATCCCGGGGGATTGAGGGTGGGTCGTGACAATTGGTATCAGAGCAGGTTTCGTGTGTTCTGCATGAGGTTTGGTTCCCAGAGTCGTTGGTTCATCGACTTGGGTGGTGTGATGCTACTGTGGATGTGATGTCTCGACGCGGCACAGCCCGTCAGCAACCTGGATGCGATAGTGATAGTACGTTCGTTGTGGTTAGTTAGTAGTGATTGTTAGTGTCAGAATGATAGTCGCTCGATATGCGGTATGAGGTATGACGTACGTCGACTTAGGGCCGGAACAGTTAGTGCGTTGGCACTGGTTATGCTTGATGATTGGACCATAGGATCGGAGATATGCCAAAGTGGTTAACTTGGATGGTAGCTAGTGGGCTACGATTACGAGTAGGCTGGTCGGCCTGTGGGGCCCGAGAGTAGCCCGTTGAGCTAGTGAGATACGTGGGCCAAGGAGGCCAGTTGACGGTGACCTGTTAGGCCGGATGGTGTTTGGATGATGACAATATGGACTTGGGACCATTTGGTCAGATTGTTCAAGCTTGGACTTGTACAGCTACGAGTAGCCAAATGCTTTGAGTGGCAGGGTTTAGGAACTACCTTGAGATTTGAGGGATTCCCCCTTTGCGATGGATACTTGTTGATGTTGGTGAGTAGAGTTACGATAAGGAATGGTCTTAGTCGGGTGTAACGACTCGAGTGGTAAGGTTGTAGTGAACCAGTGGCAGTTGCGGGTTTGGATGACTCGGACGACGGGGATGATTTGAGAAACCCCGTGGGATGACCAGGTCTGGATTGTGAGTTCCTTGGAGAGGAACCCAGAGGACGTGCATAGTTTCGGACACCTGAGTTGGTGGTTGTGGCTTGGGCCGACTTACGGCCGGATTGGAGATGGTGCTGCTAGGCGCAGCCGAGGTAGGGAATGGTTGATGGGCGACTCTGGACGAGTCCAGTGTTGGGTACTCAGAGTATTGGACTATGAGGGAGGTTAGTTTCCCCGACCCGAGAGAAGGTTAAGGGTTTGGCTCGGTAGGAGCAGAGGCTCGGGACTGGTGTACTGTGAGTCCTGGAATAGAGTTGATATGCCACAAGATGGGATGCTTGTGAATGGTTGGATGGGCACATCGAGTCTAGGTTGTGGACAGTCGTGAAGTGACAGTGTCTGGTAGGAAACACTAATTGAGCGGGGATATGTGATGACCATTGGTAGGTCATGTTTCGGACGAACGGTCAAGATGACGTTAGTAGATCAGAGTGGCACAGCGGAAGCGCGGTGACCTAGGCCTCGGGCTAGGTTTGTATGGTCAAGGTTGACCACTCGTGAAGTTGGTTTTATTAGACATCCCACAGACGTGTTGGCATCTGTCGGTCAGTGCCGAGGCTGCCACTTGGTGAGTGGCGACTTCGAGGGTGGTACTTGGGGAGTCTGAGGTTAGTGATTGCGGATTTCGGGAGTTGGTGACTTGTGTCCTAGCAGGTGCCCGGATTTACACCTCGGGAAGCTTGGAATGCGATCATTAGAAAAAGTGATGATTGATACCCGTTTGGATGTGTATAAACAGGGATAACCGACATGCGAGTGTTTGGTGAGTTGATTTGATTTTGGATACGTGGGTATGATCCGTAGGAGTTGTGGACTGTGTCAGTGTAGTAAGTAAAATGACGTTTGGATAGGTAGTCCGGAAGTGGTATATTTGAGGATGAAGAATTCTGGTTGGAATCTCGGAATCGGGAGATGTTGAGCTTGAAACAATGAGATACTGTGTTTGGTTCCGAGTTGGTGATAAGGTTGTGAGGTGGATACTCTGGAGTTGAGTTGGGAGACTCACTGTTGGGATGTCAGGATTTGTGACCCCCCTTTCATTGTGGACACTTTTGATTGTGGTTAGGAGTTGGAAGAGTACTTGGTGACGTCGAGTGTAGCGAGTGTTAGGAATTGGCGTTAAGCTGGATTATGGTCGTTGTGATGACATGGTTGAGGACCATTGTAAATTCCGTTGTAGGATGGCGGAAGGTAGCTAAGAAGGAGTGTTTACAACTGATCGCTATGAGGTTATTGAAGAGAACCCACAATCTAGACATGTGGTCTTGTTGGATCGATGTGATGGTTTGATGATAAGAGTTGTATGGACGAGTAGTGGGATCCACTTAGGAGTGAGTGGATCGGGACTGAATAACTTTTGATTCAGGATCAACGTGTGGTGTCTTAGGCAGATAAGATGACAAGACAGGGGTTGGATATGTTGGACATGTAGATGAGGAGATTGCCATGTCTTGTAGTATTGGATGTAGTTGAAGATCTTGACCATCTTGGAGTTGTATAGGACGCTTGTGGTCCGTTTCGTGTGCATTTGGGTTTTGGATCTAGTGCTGGGTCTACCCGGTGTACATAATGGACATGTGATTGGATTTCATATTGATCGGGAGACCCAGAAAGCCGAGAGACTCGGACGGGACTTAAGTTGGATTTCCCCGGAAGATGTATAGTTTAGCCTAGAGGTCGGATAGGGCCGACCAACTGCAATGTGAAACAGTATTGGCTTGTTGTCCGGTGGTATTCATTATGGTTACGTGGATATTTTCGTGTACCCTGAAAGTACGCTGAGAGGGTGACGGGTACACTAAGATGTTGTTGGTTTAATACGTGGCTGTTACTGTTGTAGTTGATTAGGGGAAACAAGTTGGATGAGATGATTCACTTGGTAAGATATGGTGACAGGTTGACACTGTCAGGATAAGTCGGATTGGCAGGCGATGGACCCCGGGTAGGAGACCCAGGTGAGAGCTCAGTTGGATTTCCCCCACTTAGTTACGAAAGTATGAGATTCGAAATTTCAAGGACGAAATTCTTTAAGGGGGTAGATTGTAACGACCCGTCCCGTAAACCAGGATTAGATTAGTGGTTAATGACAGATTAGTGAAGATAATCAGTGATTAGTTAGATAATTTCGGACTGACGGTGCAGAATGAGGATTTTACCCTTGGAATTGGGTAAACAGTTGAATTTTCGTTCGGGCAGTCAAATGGACTTTAACCGATGTCCGTGACGTAGTTCAGGACGTCACGAGTACATAGACAGGTGGCACGTCCAATTCCGAAATCCGAGGAGGAAATTATGACGTTCGGAAGGTCGAGGGTAATTTGGTAATTTTGGTTAACAAGGGGCACTTTGTTGACTTTGCAAACGACATGAAATTTTTATGAACTTCGAGGACCGTTAACAAGGTCTCGATTCCCTGAGTACAACGACAGGTGGCACGCTGTCATCGGATGTCAGACGACGAAGTTACGGGTTAGGGAAAACGAAGGGCAAAATGGTAATTTGTCCTTTAGGGGCATTTGGCCTAGGGATCTGTGCCCAATAACAGTAGGACACTTGGCTGTTTTGGAGAAGGTGACCACCAGATGTTTGACAGGTGTCCCTCTCCAGATGGTTGTGGAACAAACAGTGACCGCCATACTAAATTTAAAACAGAGACAGAGAGTACATCGATCAATTCCAGTGTGTGTGTGTGAGTCGTGTGAATTCTTGGTGATTGAGTGAGTCCCTAGAAGCTTAATTGTGTTTGTGTGAGCATGTTAATATGTTGAGTGTGTATGAAAGGTGATGGAAACCAGAGAAACAAAGAGAACCACCGTACGAGTTTCTGTGAGTTTGGGAGTGAGGTGAGTGGAATTAGAGGTGCTCGTGTGTTCAGTGAGTAGGATGTGACCTCAGGACGACGTGGGGACACGGTGGAGGTCACGGCGGAGGATAGAGGAAAGGTAAGGAACATCGGATGCTCTATTTTTCCCTTTTGTTCAGTTGATCAGTCGACGAGTTTGGCTTATTGTTGAGTCACTGTGATGCTCGTTTTGACGTTTAGAGATAGTGATGACACCCAGGAACCTGAAACCGTGACTGGAGAGCAAGGTGGTGGCCGGAATCAGAAACTGGAATTTCTGAGTTTTAGTTCAAGGATTGGGAGGTATGATTTACAGTGTTATTTCGTGTTTTTGTTAGTGGAATCAATCCCAAATGTAAGGATGAAGTTTAGCGTGTAGGACGGACTGAAAAACGGTTAGAAATGGGTGAAAATGGGCCTCGTCGGCTTTGTTGGACCGGACCGGTCTGGACTGGTCTGAACCGGGTTGGCTGGAGGTTGACGACGACATTGTTCATGCGCAGAAAGTTCCAAACGCGCGTGGGGGCTCATGAAGGGTAGTTTGGGAAATCTTCCAACATGACTTTTAAAGTATTCGATGTAACGAACATTTTGGGATTGGTTTCGGGTCAATCGGACATCATCTCGATAAGTTTCGGGATGTCCGAAGATTTTAGGGCTCGATTAAAATAGTTAAAAATTTGGGAAAATTACGGGGCTTTAGTATGAGCTTTATAAAGAAGTTAGTGACCTTATTATGGGATTTGAACAGGTTCAGGAAAGCCGGTGATAGGGGATTGGCCAGGAACGGCATAAGTGCGCGCGTATCGAGGCGATGACGCTAAGGGTCTGTGAGTGGACTTTGCTTTCTAATTATTGATGCATGCATATTTGTTTTTATATGTTTTTTATACGTGATTCTATGATTTGATTTATGATCTTGATGGTTTACGATCTACATGGTTTTTGAGATATTTACGGAATAGCATGTTTTACGAGATTTCGAATGATCTTCTGATTTGATCATGGTTTTAAATGATTTGATTTCGGGATTTGAAATATGATTTAATTTCCATGATTTGAAGTGGATTTCAGAAAAGTGATTTCGGGCTTGGAGCCCTATTCATGTGATTTCGGAAATGAGGTTTCGGTTTTGGAACTGGATTTTAGAAACGATGTTTCAGATTTGGCTTTGAACTTGGAAAATAAATTCGGGATTTGGGTTCGGGATGATGGTTCCGGATGCCGGCTTACGGAATCATTGTTGCGAATTCGGATAAGGATTTTCTATGGTTTTCACTGTTGATTGAAAAATGGTTTTGGGTTTAAAGACCCGGAAAAAGAAAAAGAAAAACCGCTGGATCTGTTTTTGAGTTTAAAGACTCGGTTGATTAACGGGGGAGGCCCTGGATTGATATGTTTTGAGTTTAAAGACTCGGTATATGTTTTGAGTTTAAAGACTCGTTGATATCCCGGGAAGGCCTGATTATTGCGCATGGTTTTGAGTTTAAAGACTTGGGTGCACTTGAGATCCAGCAAACTCGCATGATTGATGTTTTTCACTGGTTTTTTCACTGGTTTTCAGATGTTTTGGGCGGTGGCCCGGAGGATTTAGATTTGATGAGTTTTGGGACTGAGTTCCCGTACTTGAGATCGATTTGTGGTTTTGAGCTGAGGCCCTAGATTTGAATGACGAATTTGATTCGGGTTTTCAATAATGGTTTTCATTGGTGCTTCATAACATGAGTTGATATGCATGCATTGGTTTTTGTGTGGAGGGTAAAACTGTAATTTTCTTTTGAACTTTTTTCTGAACTTATTACTTATTTTTGTCCACTCACAGTCTTTTCGTGTTTTCGATACCCTCCAAGTTGTTGCGGTGCGGGCTGTTGATCGAGAGAGACGGAGACATTACATACGCGATCCACAGTAGAGTCTGCGCGCTCTGGGAAGTCCAGAAGTTTAGAGCGGTTCAGTCAAGAATCCCTTGTCCGACTTACGTGTCACATGGAGGTTGGACGTCGTTTTAGCCTTCGTGTCACTCGTAAGTTAGACGAGAGCATGACTTAGCCCATAATCCCGGGGGATTGAGGGTGGTCGTGACAAAGTGAGGGAATGGAAAAAGAGTTTGAAAAAAAGGGAGTCTCTGTGACCGAAGTTCAGTTTGAAAAAACTATAAAATTGGTGATATGGACATGTGAAGGCTGTTTAGCTTGTAGCTACGACCATAGAGTTTCTAGTTAGAGTCTTAAGAGTATTCTGGGTCTGAATAGTCAAGCTTGGACTAAGGAAACATGGAACATGGAGTTTGAACTTAAGCAGAAAGTTTGAGCGTTGATTAGAGATTTCAAGGTAGGTTTTCCTATTTTGGATCCATAGACCTTCTTCTGGGCTTGAGTAAGTGCATTTTGAGTGTTGGAACGTAGAAAATGGTGAAGAAATGAGAAAGTTCAAGTAAGGTCGAGCCGCAAGGTCGGGTCTGAGTTGCAAACCTAGCGAGAGGTAGACGATAACTCTAATGCAGGCATGTGGCCACCATGCATAGAGAGCCTTCCCGATGCGTAGCAGTGTGTGCAACTTTCTTTAGCCGTCCTACCAACACAAAAGTTCTTCCTTTCTAAATCTAGATTTTAATTGACAGGAACCGTCCCAACTGGACTTTGATAACCGTGCCCGGTCCTGCTCCCGTCTGACAAGTCAACTGAAGTCCCGAAACTACCCTTCAGCACCTGTCAGACTAGGGATAACTGTAGTGATTTCCGCTCATGCCTCCGTCTCTCGATCAGCCCCGAACGTCGTGCCACCGCCTGGAGGGTCATCAAAATAGAAAATGTGTGAGTCATTGATGGGTGATTCATCAAATATCCCAGCCAAATTACCATTTTACCTTTCTATACACAAATGACCAAAATGCCCTTAGCATTCCGCAATCCATAACGTTTTCATCCAGACTCCGATTGACACATTCCGTCTGTCTATGGATTCAACGTCCTGAGACCTATCCAACGGTACTTCTGTAAAGTCCAAACAAGGTCCCGACCAAAAAGTCAACTTTCGGCCATTATAACCAGGGGCAAAATCATCATTTTCTTCCAATTTTTTCCAATTTTTCCTTTTTTGAATTTTCGGGTCATCACAACCTTTCCCCTTAAGGAATTTCGTCCTCGAAATTCGAACGTACCTCTCCAAAAAAATCTTTGGAGACTAAATTCATATCCATATCAACACCTCGGGTTCCTAGATGAACCCTCACTCGTTATGTGCAACCATAGCCACTTTTTCCATTTTTTCCGGCTCATCCGAAACCCTCATACCACGTCATGACTCATTCCGAGTCCTAAACCAACTCTTGACTCCTATTGAGTCCAAGTTCAATGTCTCGACTCCTCTCGAGTCTAAATTCAACATTCACTAACATCAGTGCCACCACTGGCATATCCGGTCACCTAGCAAACACCCCTAGGTGAACCACATCCTATTCAGGATCTCTCAACACTAAACCAATTCCGGACTCCCTCTGAGTCCCATGCAATATCCAAAATCCAAAGGTCACCCATCCGACCCCCTATCCTCAGGTCAAGTTCATCCTGGGCCCAACATGCCCATTCATATACCATCTTATACCATATCGTTATCGTAAGTAAACATCCGGACCAACACAAGTCCGACACAACCAGAACACATTATACAATGTTCGACCCCCAATCCAGGTTCATAGTCACTCCAGGGATTTCCGATATCCTCATATACCGTCTAGTCACCAGGCCGCGCACAGGGCTCGCATCTCGGAGGCATGTTAAATCAGTAACTAAATGCTCTGATACCAATTTGATAGGACCCGTCCCAACTGGATTTTGATAACCGTGCGCGGTCCTGCTCCCGTCTGACAAGTCAACTGAAGTCTCGAAACTACCCTTCAGCACTTGTCAGACCAGGGATAACTGCACTGATTTCCGCTCATGCCTCCGCCTCTCGATTAGCCCTGAACGTCGTGCCACGAACTGGAGGGTCATAAAAACAGAAAAGGTGTGAGTCATTGATGGGTGATTCTTCAAATATCCCAGCCAAATTACCATTTTACCCTTCTATACACAAATGACCAAAATGCCCCTAGCATTCGTCAATCCATAACTTTTTCATCCGGACTCCGATTGTTGCATGCCGCCTGTCTATGGATTCAGCGTTCCGAGACCTATCCAACGGTACTTCTGGAAAGTCCAAGCAAGGTCCCGATCAAAAAGTCAACTTTCAGCCCTTATAACCCATGGGAAAAATCGTCATTTTCTTGCAATTTTTTCCAAATTTTCCTTTTTGAATTTCCGGGTCGTCGCATTAATGGTCCAATTTTTGGGTTAATTGGACAATGTTTGAGACAATTATGCATATTCAAGGTTTTTATGTTTTATTTAAACATTATTAATTAATCCTAAAATTTGGGGATAATTAAAAATTTAACTATGGACATATTTTGATCTAAATGAACTTATGATGATGAATTATGGTGAGTTGAAACATGTGGAAGGGTGAATAAATGTTGTTATGTTATTGAGTATAAATTGTTAAGGATTTCACTATTGTTATATTTGGAAAGTAATAAATTGTTAAGGATTATAAGAAATGGTGATTTTATAAAACGGCAAGGAATAAGGATTAATTTATTAAAGAATTATTAATAAATTTGAAAATGAGTAGTTAGAGAGATTATGATAAATGCATAGCATATGGAATTAAGCTTAAGGCCAATGTTGATAGTAATGATGAATAAAGGATTTTATGGAAATATGGAAAAAGTATTTAGCTAAGGACGTCCGTATAGTTATTATTATGAAAAAGTTACTACCTTAATTACTATAGTATTAAATGATTTCTGTTGTGCAAATATCCAAAATTGACAACATACGAATGGTTTAATATTTTAGATTAGTATATACTTGATGTTGCATATTCCGATAAATTGAATAAGGAGAGTAAGATCAAACATGGTTAAACTAGTAAATTACACTACTTGCCGAGAGAGTGGGTTGGACGTGGGCAGTAACCCTGCAAGAGTGGATGTTATTTGATTAATTTAGGATAACATAAATTCGGTTAATAATGAAGATATATATCTTGTCTCATAAGAATTGTCGGACAAGATCAAGATCGACCCATTTTTCATGAAAATAGGGACGGTTCATGTCAACTTGGTATTAGAACTTGGGTATTGGATAAATTTGATTATTTAATTACGTTTTAATGAACTTGGATGGAATCACTGAAACGTACATTTTACGAGATTTTGTTTCCAACGATGTTTGAACTAAAATTTAATTTAGAATTTGATTTGATTGGAAATGAGAGTCAAAAGTATTAAATGACTTATGTGATAATGATTTGAATTCTGCTTTCTAATGATGATTTTCCATTATTTTTTATAATTTTAAATGAATCTTGAATATATTATTTTTAGGATTGTACTTGAGTTATGTTTCCGGTTTTGGGCATCAATTGTGATTTGGGCATCAATTGTGATTTGGGCTTAGGCCTGAGTTTCGAATGGTGGATTTGATTTATAAAAATTGATATGTATTATAAGTACGTGGTTTCTCGATATTCGTGATGTCTGTTGGCTGTGTGTGATTTTATTGATATTGGGTTGTTATGATTTTCATACGATTTTTGGATGATTTTACTGAAAAATGTTAATTGTGCACATTTATGAGGTTTTACAGAAGTTGTGTTGAGTTTAAAATTTTGAAATTTGAAATGATCATTTGACTTTTAAGGAATGCACATATGTGGTGAATGTGCAGTTGATGTTGAGGAATTTATAAATATATTATACACATATGTCCCTTGAAATCTGTGTATTTTTGCACATATGCTGTCTTTGAGTGGTGGTTATTCTCAAACGTCAAGTAGGTCTCCAGATCCTGAGATTGGTATTGTGATAGTCAGTCTCAGATCTCGAGCAGGGCTCTATATCCTGAGACTGGCGTTGACTCAGACGCTGAGCAGGACTATATCCTAATTCAGTACATATTCGGACGTCAAGTTGGGATCTGTATCCTGAGTGGCTTAGATGTGGATATTAGTTAGTCTTAGACATCGAGCTGGACTCTGTATTTTGAGACTAGCATTGTAGTGATGACGCATATGTCGCGTTGGGCTCTGTATCTTGAGTTAGTTCCCACTCAGATAGTGGTTTACGTACCGGTAGTACAAATACCCCTAGGGGATTATTCGTCTAGATGATATGTTGGTGCTATTTTTATTTGACCGAGATGATATTTGTGGAGATGGCCTACGCGTAGTGCCATTGTGTGATGTGAGATATGGATGGTATTTGAAATATCGATTGGTTGAGCTCAGTTATAGACGGGTAAGATATGAGTTATGTTTGGCTATTGTATTCTTGTATGTGACTTGAAAAAACCTATTGAAAGGCTATGTGTGCCTCAATTAAGAGTATACGGAATTCCAGAATTGCTCAGGTCAAATGGGGTTAATCGGAAAGTTGATTAAATTTTGAGTAACTTAGCTTGTAACGACCCGTCCCAGAAACCAGAATTAGATTAGTGATGAAAGACGGGTTAATGTGATTAATCGATGATTAGTTGGGTTCTTTCGGACGGACGGTGCGAAATGACGGTTTTACCCATAGAATGGCCAAAATGTTGACTTTTTGTTGGGGCGGTCAAATGGACTTTGGCCGATGACGGTGACGTAGTTCGGGACGTCACGAGTTCATATACAGGTGGCACGTCCGATTCAGACATTCGAGGAAAAAGTTATGATGTTCGGAAGTTCGAGGGTATTTTGGCAATTTGGTTAAGAAGGGGCAAATGGTTGACTTTTCAAACGACAAGTTATTTTCACGTAATTCGAGGACCATTAGGTAGTTCTTGATCCCCTGAGTACAACGATACGTGACACGTTGTCATTGGATTTTGGACTGCTTGGATTTTGGTCTAAAAAGGCCAAGGGTAAAATGGTAATTTGTCATTTAGGGGCATTTTGGTCGTTTGCTGCATTGGGATCTGTGCCCAGTTAGAATTGGACACTTGGCTTGCCTTGGAAATTTTGTCCACAGGATTTTGGCCACCTGGCTTATCTTGGATGGTGGTAGAACCCTTTCACCGTCTCTCGATCATGTTTAAAATATCGTGGACGGGTTGGGGCAAGAGAGAAACAGGGAGAAACAGAGTACGTATGTTCTGTGTGTGATCATGAAACCTAGTGATTGTCCTACTTGTCTGTAATGCCCCGGAAATTCGAGAAAGGACAAATTTGGAAAATTTGAGGAAAATGACCATTTTGCCCCTGGTTATAAGGGTCAAAAGTTGACTTTTTTATCAGGACTTTGTTTGGACTTTCCGGAAGTACCGTTGGATAGGTCTCGGGACGCTGAATCCGTAGACAGGCGGCATGCGTCAATCAAAGTTTGGACAAGAAATTTATGGGTCTAGAATGGTGAGAGGCATTTTGGTAATTTATTATGGCAAGGGCAAAATGGTAATTTGCCACATCAAAGTGATTAGGACGATTACAATGGCTGATTCAGTTAATTTAGATTAGGATCGGTCATTTGGTGACACTTGTCACCATAAGTGAGAGATTGGTGGCAAGTTGATGATGCGGATTAAAGGTTAATATTTGAATTAAAAGGTTGTTTGTACAAAAAGGATAAAAACAGAGACTATGATCTCATCCCGATTGATCTTACAAACAATCAAAACCCATGGAGAAACAAGTGTAAATTTAAGTGAGAACATAAGTGAATTGATCAGTGAAAAACGAGAGGGAAACTGAGAACAAACCCAGCTGAAACCAAATCAAGAAACCCGAAAAACTACCCATGAACATTAAGGTTGAATTCGAATTGTTAGACGATTGTGAGTGAAATTGATTGTGAGTTGAGCTTCCTGGGATTGAGACGAGTTGAACCATCCTTGAATTCGAAGGAAATTGATGAATAAACACTAAGAACAGACCCTGCGACATCCTGGAATTGTGGAGGTTGCGTTCAAGTGATTGGAGGTAAGAAATCTTGAAATTGATTTCAAATTCATGTTTAGAATGAATATATGATGCTTGTTGTGCGATTAATTTAAGGAAAGGGCTTGAAATTAGGTGCAACCCGATTTAGAACCTATCGGGTATTCACTTTGAGTCGAGTAAATTGAGGACCCATTTCATGCAATTGAGCATACAGATCCTTAATTATGATTGAATAGATGAAAACCAGTGAAAGAAATGATGAAATTGGGGCCGAATTGGCTAAGAACGGATCGGGTTGCACCGCGGGTTGAAGATCCATTTACCAGGCTTTCGGGTTGGGACGATGAACAGTTATGGTACTGTTCATCGGCACGTGAGTCCACGCGCAGCCAATATAATCGGCGCGTGAGGGCGCGTGGTTGATCTTCTAGGGAAGTGCTCAACATACTTTTTTATGTAATCGATGTAACAAATATTTTGGCGTTGGTTCCGAGTCGATCAAACACCATCTCGATATTGTTTCGAGGGTCCGAAGGATTATGTTATGATTAATATTTAATTCCCGGAAAATTGTGGGAAATTAATATGCTATTATTGGATTCATTAGTGACCCATAATGATGTTGTTTGACAGGATTCGGGATTTCCGGAAATTACGGAAACACATGCAGCTCGGAAAGTGAGCGGTTTGGACGATGTGTGAGTGGACGTTTGTTTTATAAACCGTTATGCATGCATAGTTAAATGTTTTACATGATTGATTGCATGATTTGAATTACAATGATGTCCTGATGATGTGGTATGATTAATTATGATTTAATGATTATTTTAATCGGTCTTCCGGGAACGTTTTTCGAGAAAAGGTGCAAATGATGTTTTAGGCTAGGCCCGGAGTCAAAATGATTTCAAAATGGATATTTTGACTTAATTGGTGAGTCAAGGATGATTTCGGGATTGTTTTAATGTTTTCAAATGAGATTTATGGAATTACGTGTAAATGGTATTTGGGCTTGAGACCCTGTCGGGAATGATTTTGACTTAATTTGAAGTCATGGATATGATTGAGATGTGTTTGTGGTATGGATTGTGTTTGTGATTGTGGATACCCAGACGGTCGGTGACAGGACCCATCCCAATCCCCCCGGGATTAGTGCGGGATGACCCTGCTCCCGTCTGACACGAAGTGTCAGACAAGGGATGCTTTCGTCCTTTGCCCTCCCGGGCTATCAGAGTACGCCAGGATCCGGAGGAGGCATGTGATATCTCGATCTCTGCTACAGTCCACATCCGCTGTCAATCTGAAGAGTATTAAAAACAGAAAGACTGTGAGTGGACAAAAATAAAGATTTTATAAAACATTTCCATCAAAGACCTTTATACCCTCCACTAAAAAGCATGCATGCATAGTAAAATCATTTATCCAATAATATATGTTAAAACATCCATAATTAGGGTCTCAGCCCCAAATTCTGTAAATACGAATCACCGGGCTCCTGCCCAAAATCATTTACAGAAAACCATAGTACAGTAAACATACAAGGGATATCAGCCCAAATCCATTTATCATTATAAACACAATTTCCCAAACCAATTGAAACCATGTTTATCCAATATATTCATATCCAGAACCTGTCACGGTAAAATAAAGCTACACGTGTGCTAACCGGGGTCTCAAACCCAAGTCTCTCTAGGGTCCACCCAGGTCAATGTCCGTAGATCAATGACCCTCCCTGGAGGTAACGAACCATGCCCATCCTGAGAGTAAGGAACCCAACTGGGGGGCGACTCCACTCAGTCAGTGCTCCGTGACTACTCCGGGGTCCACCCAGGCCAACGACCCTCCCCGGAGGAGACAATCATATATAAAGGATGGAATATGAAAAACCTTTTGAAATCATTCTTTAAATCTTTCAAGGATTCATGCTCGGCCCCCATAAGCCGTCATGAACCATAAAATCCTTTCATGGGTTCATGCCGGTTCCCATAAACCGTCATGACCCGTAAATCCATTTCAGGGGTTCATGCCGGTTCCCATAAACCGTCATGACCCGTAAAAACCATTTGTAACACATAGCTGGGCACTAGGCCCGAATTCACATAGAAACTGGACCTCAAGTCCAATTCGTAAACCAACTGGGCCTCCGGCCCGATTCCGTAAATCAAATGGACCTCAAGTCCGAGAGTTACCTTTTCAAATCCAAAATCATTTCATGAAATCATATCCAAAACCATGAGTACGGAAAATCAGTATAAAATCGGAAAACCTCGATTTACGTGCAAGCACGTAAATCGCCTCGAAATACGTGAAACCATATAATTCACAAGCATCCAAATCAACATCATAAAATCATATTCATAATCCATTTGTAAATCCAAAACCATTTCATTTAGACCAATAAAGACATACAGCCCCGTATAGGCACCGTATAGGGCCGAAACCTCGAAATACGTGCCTATAAGTAACCACACATCCAAATGCACTCATGGCATCACAAACAAGTATTTAAAACATATAATAAACATTTATGCATGCACCAATTTAGAAAACAAGGTCCACTCACAGACCGTCCGAAGCCGCGTCTCGATACGCGTGCCATACGGCTCCCCGAGCTGATCACCGTCACCGGGACTTCCAAACCTGTCCAAATTAATTTTGAGGGTTACTAACTACTTGTATAACCCCTCACTAAAGCCCCGTAATTTTCCAGTATTTTTAACTATTTTTAATCTCGAACCTAAACCTTCTGATGCCCCGAAACATATCGAGACGGTGTCCGATCGACTCGAAACAAGTCCCAAAATGTTCGTTACATCGAATAGATGATTTCGTATGTTGGAACCTTCCTAAAATTCTCCTCCACGCGCCCGCACGCGCCGCCTGAAGCGGCTGCGCGTGGGCCTCACGCGCCGCTACAGTGTCACCTGCTCTAGCGATCGAACCGGTCTGGGCCGGCCGGTCCGGTCCAACCTCTGCAACTGGACCGGCGTAACCGGTCCAGGCCTCCTTCTCCCTCATTTTTCATCCGATTTCCTCCATTCCAATTTCTAAATTCCTATTTTCTCATTTCCAATCTATCCCAATCCTTACAACCTAAGAAAACTACCTGAAACCCCTTGGTTCGAAATGGACCTCACGGTCCCATTTTTCCGATCGGTCCCCCACGGCTTCTCAGCCGTTAACCCTCACCAAAACCATCTTAAAACCTTCCTAGCATCCTAATAATCATTCCCTAATCATTTAAAACCAACCATAATGCTCACATCGAAAAATGAGGAAAAACGGGCTTACCGGGTACCCGATCGGGTTTTGGGCTCCCGCCACCGCCCACGGCGGTTCCAGCCTCCAGCTGCTGTCCTAGTCCTCCTCTCTCACTCTCCTGGTTCCTCAGATCATAAGGGATGAAGTTTTGGGATTTTGGGTGAAATGGGATCGGGTGAAAATGGTTTGAAATGGAGAGGAATGATCGATGAAGAGGCAGGTGAGATGCATGAAGGAAAAATGATGTCCATTGGATGGGTGACACTTGTCACTCATCCATTGGACCTCCAGTAAATATCTGGGCCCACTAGAGACAAATGGTCCTCGTAAAACGTGTCACTGGGAATAGTATCCCGAAACTTTCGTGAACTGTAACTTCGCCGTCGAACGTCCGAATTCGACGTGCCGCCTGTCTACGGGTTTGTATCGTCCTTATCTACATAACGGTCTTCGGCCCTCGGCCATCGGACCTCCCGGTCAAAAAGTCAACTTTTGACCCTTTTTATCCAAAATTACCAAAATGTCCCTAAACTTCCGAACGTCATAACTTCCTCCTCGAACGTCGGAATTGAACGTACCACCTGTCTATGAACTCGTGACGTCACGAACTACGTCACGGTCATCGGTCAAAGTCCATTTTCACCGCCCGATTGAAAAGTCAACGTTTTGCCACCACCAGGGGCAAAACGGTCATTTCGCATCGTTCGTCTGATTTCGCTCTACTAATCACGGATTAGCCTCACTAATCATGATTAGTCACTAATCTAATCATGAAATTCGGGACGGGTCGTTACAGTCGGAGCTAGGGGATTACTTAGACGACCAGAGCTTGGGGGATACGATGGTATGATTGTGAGTTGTTATGGTAAGCTAGCTTCTTGGATGCGACTGAGCCCGGATGTACCACTCGAATGTGGCTGAGCCTGGGGATGTGTTCGCCCAGATGGGACTGAGCCCGAGGGTAGAGGCCAGATATGTCTGATCCCGAGAATGTGGTTGGATATTGGCCTAAACATAATGCGGATGTGACTATGTGATTGTTTGTTCACTTGTGAATAGTGCGGATTGATTGATTGATTGATGGATTGATTGTGCACTTGTGAGTAGTGCTCTTTGATGTTGATTGTGATTGCGTACATGTATTGAGTACGGGTTTCTGGTCTGCGGGGCCAGGTGATTATGTTTTCACATGTTTGGCTTGAGAGCCGGGATTTAATACTTGTCATGTGTTTTGGCTAGAAAGCCGGTGATTGTCATTCATATGTTTTTCCCTATGCATGCATGGTTTGATAAACTGGAGCGTAAATGATGTATTTTGAAATGCGTTTTAAACGATACTATTTTTGTCCACTCACACCTTTTCTGTTTTGATGACCCTCCAGGCTGTGGCACGACGTTTGGGGCTGATCGAGAGGTGGAGGCATGAGCGGAAATCAGTGCAGTTATTCCTTGTCTGACAGGTGCTGAAGGATAGTTTCGGGACTTCAGTTGACTTGTCAAACGGGAGCAGGACCGGGCACGGTTATCAAAGTCCAGTTGGGACGGGTCTTGTCATGTCTGTGAGAGATGTGTGAAGGCAAGAGAGAGAACAGATGATGAGGATGATGGTGGTGCTGTCACAACAGGCCGTCGTGGACGGTGGCCACGACATTGTGAACAAAGAAATATAGGAACCGTGAACCAACCCAGTCAAACTCCTTCAATCCTCATCTTGTGGCAATGAAGTGTGAAGGTGGATTGGATAAGGAGCTGAGACGGCACTGGTGGCGACCACGACAAGGTTCGACGGCGAAGGTAATGTTGAAAACCCGTGGATGTGTGGTTTAATTTAAAAATGAAAAATCACGAGTTGAGGACGGTTATTTAAATTGATTATTTGGATGACATTCCTGAAGGTCCTAGGAGTCGTTTGGAATCAGAACCACGGCCTGTGATAGACGGTAAGGTAAAAAACCAGTAAGAGCTCAATCTGAATTCGATTATGGAAAATTGGACTTTAGTGGCTAACGCTTAAATTGGTGCTTTGGATGAGGTTTTGGAAGTCAAAAGGAGTTGGATGGATTTGAATTCACGGCAGGGGGTGGCTAGGATCGTGGTCACACGAAGGAAGAACTTCGAGGTCTTGATCACGGTACGGGGAGGTAAGCTACTGGCGTTATTTTCATTATTTAAGTATATAGATAGATAGGAAATCGGGTTAGGACTAATTAGAAGCAAAAACGGATCAAAATGGACAGAAAACACAGGAGAACCGCCCTCACCAGTTCGGTTGGATGGGCAGGTTCGAACCTGTCTGAACCGGTCCAGCGAGAGTTGAAGGAGATGAACAGTAAGGCGCGTGGCTCCCACGGGTAGCCCCTTTGGGTGGCACAATGTCGTGGGCTAAAACATAGATTCGTAATTTGAAATTCGAGTTTGAGTAATGACTTCTCGTTCCTTGACACAACTTAGGTTCTTTGAATCCAATCCTTTCTTTCTAAATCTGAGGGCCTAACCCCATTACAACCATTGATGAAAACCTATGGATCTTATGGATAGCTGTGTAAAGAATTAAGGTACATATTTTTCTCTTAAATGTTAATTCCTTCCATGAGATATAATATCTATAAAGTGTCATTCTTCATTTAAATTAGTATGTGATTGATTAACCTTGAATTCCATAAAATTAATTCATCACATATGCTTGATTGAATGAAGGCCCTAGGACTCATGTGTGACGACCCGAAAATTCGAAAAAGGAAAAATTGGAAAAATTGGAAGGAAAAGACGATTTTACCCTTTGTTATGGGGGCCGAAAGTTGACTTTTGGTTCGGAACACTTTTTTGACATTCCATAAAGACTGTTGGGTAGGTCCCGGAACGCTGAATCCGTAGACATTTTGGTAAAGTGATGGGTCTCGAACGGCGAGGGACATTTTGGTAAATCGGAGTCCGGATGGAAAAGTTATGGGTCTCGAACGGCGAGGGACATTTTGGTAATTCTGAAGGTAAGGGTAAAATGGTAATTTTGGTTGGGCTAAGATTTGATGATTCGGCCATTTTGATGAGTCAATGTTTGGTGACTCATTTCGTTCATTAAGCGACACATGTCACCTGGCAAAGAATAATTAGTGGCAGCAAACAGATGTCTGAGGTGTAAATGGTGGGTGTGGATGAATTAGAGAGTTTGTGTAGTTCAGATAAAAACAAACCAAAACAGAGGATGGGTATGATCGATCCAAGGCAACCCTCAACCCCTAAATTGAAATCGTGAGGCTCTACTAGAATTGAGAGTGAAATTGTGAGGAAATAGAGAAGAAAAAGGGAAGGAAAACCCAGAAAAAACCTGATACGCACCCGCAACCTTGAATTGATGACTTGGGATTGAATTTTGAATTAGACTATTAATTGATGGAAATAGAGATGAGGATGAGCCGATAGAGGCTTAAACAAGTCGAGTGGGATTGAAATTGAAGGAAATGGTGAAGAAACGAGCCCAGACGACAATTGTGTTCAGTTGAGGAAATTCAGATTGAGTTGGAATGGTTAGAGCGAATGAAGGTTGAAATTGGCATTGCAAACATATTTAAATAGACCTTGCGAAGCTTCTGATTGAATCAATTTGAAGAAATCGATGAGAATTGATAGGATCAAATGATGAACACCCTTCGAATTGTCATGGTTAGTCAACTGCCTTCGAGGTAAGGAATGGTGTAATTGATCATACAGACCTTTAATTAAGGTTAAAACGATACGATTAGATAAATCAATTGAAGTAATCGAGTGGAAATTAACAGGGATTGAATCGGTTTAGCACGCGGGTTGCAGTATACGTTTAACAGAGAAACGAACGAGGAAGGAGACTGTAGCAGGGTACTATACACGGCGTGTGGACATCACGCGCAGCCGCTTGCGGCGGCGCGTTTGGGCGCGTGGTCATGATTTTCAAGGTACGGTCAACACCACTTTTACCCTATACAATGTAACGAACATTTTGCCGTTGGTTTCGAGTCGATCAGACACCGTTTTGATATTGTTTCGAAGGTCCGAAAGATTGTGTTACGTTTTAAATTCATATTTAATTCCCGAAAAATTTTGGGAAGTTAATATGATGTTAATTGAGTCTTTAGTGACTCCGAATAATTATTTTGGACAATATTCAGAATTCTTGAAAAATACCAAAAATTACGAAAAAGTGTGCCGCTCGGAAAGCGAGCGAATGGACGGTGTGGGAGTGGACGTTTGTTTTATAAACTGAGATGAATGCATAGTTAAATGCTTTACATGATTTATTGCATGATTTTGATTTACAATGATTTCATGATGATTTGATATGAGTGTTTATTGGATTTATGGATTATTTAATCTGTTTCGGGCACGTTTTACGAGGAAAGTACAATTAATGGTTTTGGTCTAGGCCTGGGATTTAAAAGGATGTTTTGACTTGGATTGTGAGTTAAAGATGATTTTATAGAATTAAATGATTTTCGGATATGATTTTACAGATACGTGCATTGAATTATTTAATAATTTTACAGATTTACGAGAAATGAGATTTGGGCTTGAGACCCCGTGATAAATGGTTTTGACGTGGTTTTAAATGATGATTTTGAAATACAGAGTAAGATTTTGTATTATTGTTCAGTGCCCCCAGATGTGTAATTCCTGGGTAGACTTCGGATGTGTAATTCCCGAAGTGATTCCGGATGTGTAATTGCCAGAGGAACCAGATGTGTAATTCCCGGTGAGACCGGATGTGTAATTCCTGGTGAGGCTGGATGTGTAATTTCCAGATACTTTGGATGTGTAATTCCCAGACGACCCTCGGATGTGTAATTCCCGAGTTATGTGCTTTATTTTATGATAAAATGGTTTTATGAAATTATTCATATGTTTGATTCTATGCATGCATGGTTTGATAAACTGGAGGGTAAATGATGTATTTTGAAATGTATTTTTAAATGATGTTATTTTTGTCCACTCACACCTTTCCTGTTTTGATGACCCTCCAGGTCGTGGCACAACGTTCGGGGCTGATCGAGAGGCGGAGGCATGAGGAGAAATCAGTGCAGTTATCCCTTGTCTGATAGGTGCTGAGGGGTAATATCGGGACTTTAGTTGACTTGTCAGATGGGAGCAGGACCGGGCATGGTTATCAAAGTCTAGTCGGGACAGGTCCTATCAAATTGGTATCAGAGCATTTGGTTACTGATTTCCCATGCCTCCAAAACGCGATCCCCGTGCGAGGCCTGGTGATAAGACGGGATAGGAGGGTGTCGGAAATCCCTGGAGTGACTATGACCCTGGATTGAGGATCGAACATTGCATCTTGTCTTTTGGTTGTGTCAGACTTGTTTTGGTCCGGATGGTTGTTTACGATATGGTATATGAATGGGCATGTTGGCCCAGGATAAACTTGACCCGAGGATAGGGGTTCGGATGAGTGACCTTTGGATTTTGGATATCGAATGGCACTCAGAGGGAGTCCAGAGTTGGTTTAGTGTGTGTTGGGAGATCCTGAATAAGATGTGGTTCACATAGGAGTGTTTGCTATGTGACTAGATATGCCAGTGGTGGCATGAATAGTGGGTGTTGAATTCAGACTTGAAAGGAGTTGGCTTCGGACTCGGGATGAGTCAGTGTGTTGTACAAGGGCTCGGGACAAGCCAAGGAGAGGGCAAAAGTAAGTGTGGATGTGCATAATGAACACGGGTTCATGTGGGAATCCGGGATATGAGGTAGATTTAGTCTCCAGGAATGTGATGGAGAGGTACATCCGAATTTTGGGGGCAAAATTCTTTAAGGGGGGAAGGTTGTGACTACCCGGAAATTTGTAAAAGGAAAATTTGGAAAAATTGGAAGGAAATGATGATTTTACCCTTTGTTATGGGGGCTGAAAGTTGACTTTTTGTTTGAAACATTTTTTGGACTTTCCGTAAAGACCGTTGGGTAGGTCTCGGAACGCTGAATCTGTAGACAAGCGGCATGAGTAAACCGGAGTCCGGATGTAAAAGTTATGGGTCTCGAACGACGAGGGAAATTTTGGTAATTTTGAAGGTAAGGGTAAAATGGTAATTTTGGTTGGGCTAAGATTTGATTATTCGACCATTTTGATGAGTCAATGTTTGGTGACTCATTTCGTTCATTAAGTGACACATGTCACCTGGCAAAGAATAATTAGTGGTAGCAAACAGATGTGTGAGGTGTAAACGGTGGGTGTGGATGAATTAGAGGGTTTGTGTAGTTCAGACAAAAACAAACCAAAACAGAGGATGGGTATGATCGATCCAAGGCAACCCTTAACCCCTAAACTGAAATCGTGAGGCTCTACTAGAATTGAGAGTGAAATTGTGAGGAAATAGAGAAGAAAAGGGGAAGGAAAACCTAGAAAAAAAACCCGAAACTAGTCGAGTGGGATTGAAATTGAAGGAAATGGTGAAGAAACGAGCCCATACGACACTTGTGTTCAGTTGAGGAAATTGAGATTGAGTTGGAATGGTTAGAGCGAATGAAGGTTGAAATTGGGATTGCAAACATATTTAAATAGACCCTGCGAAGCTTCTGACTGAATCAATTTGAAGAAATCGCTGAGAATTGACAGGATCAAACGATGAACACCCTTCGAATTGTCATGGTTAGTAGACTGCCTTCGTTGTAAGGAATGGTGTAATTGATCTTACATAACTTTAATTAAGGTTACACCGATACGATTAGATAAATCAATTGAAGAAATCGAGTGGAAATTAACAAGGATTGAATCGGGTTAGCACGTGGGTTGCAAGATCCATTTAACAGAGAAACGGGCGAGGAAGGAGACTGTAGCAGGGTACTGTACACGGCGCGTGGACTTCACGCGCAGCCACTTGCGGCGGCACGTGAGGACGCGTGGTAATGATTTTCAAGGTACGGTCAACAAGACTTTTACCCTATACAATGTAACGAACATTTTGGTGTTGGTTTCGAGTCGATCGGACACCGTTTTGATATTTTGCCGAGGGTCCGAAAGATTGTGTTACGTTTTAAATTCATATTTATTTCCCGGAAAATTTTGGGAAGTTAATATGATGTTAATTAAGTCTTTAGTGACCTTGAATAATTATTTTGGACAGGATTCAGGATTCCTGGAAAATACTTGAAATTACGGAAAAGTGTGCCGATCGGAAAGCGAGCGAATGGACGGTGTGGGAGTGGACGTTTGTTTTATAAACTGAGATGCATGCATAGTTAAATGTTTTACATGATTTATTGCATGATTTGATTTACAATGATTGCATGATGATTTTATATGAGTGTTTCTTGGATTTATGGATTATTTAATCGGTTTCGGGCACGTTTTACGAGGAAAGTACAATTGATGATTTTGGGCTAGGCTTGGGATTTAAAAGGATGTTTTGACTTGGATTGTGAGTTAAAGATGATTTTATGGAATTGAATGATTTTTGGATATGATTTTACCGATTTACGTGCATTGAATTATTTAATGATTTTACGGATTTATGAGAAATGAGATTTGGGCTTGACACCCCGTGATAAATGATTTTGACATGGTTTTAAAGGATGATTTTGAAATAAAGAGTAAGATTTTTTATTTATGTTCAGTGCCCCCAGATGTGTAATTCATAGGTATACTTCGAATGTGTAATTCCCGAAGTGACTCCGGATGTGTAATTCCCGGAGGGACCGGATGTGTAATTCTCGGTGAGACCGAATGTATAATTCCCGGTGAGGTTGGATGTGTAATTCCCAGAAGATCTGGATGTGTAATTCCCAGATACTCTGGATGTGTAATTCCCAGAGGACCCTTGGATGTGTAATTCCCGAGTTATGTGCTTTGTTTTATGATAAAATGGTTTTATGAAATGATTCATATGTTTGATTCTATGCATGCATGGTTTGATAAACTGGAGGGTAAATGATGTATTTTGAAATGTGTTTTGAAATGATTTTATTTTTGTACACTCACACCTTTCCTGTTTTGATGACCCTCTAGGACGTGTCAGACGTTTGGGATTGATAGAGAGGCGGAGGCATGAGCGGAAATCAGTGCAGTTATCCCTTGTCTGGCAGGTGCTGAGGGGTAGTATCGGGACTTCAGTTGACTTGTCAGACAGGAGCAGGACCGGGCACGGTTATCAAAGTCCAGTCGGGACGGCTCCTGTCACATGTGTATTAAGTAATACTTAGAGAGGATTAGAGTCGAAGAGAAATCGTTCTAGGGTGCTTAGATGAAGTTGTGCTTGAGCATAATCATTTTAAATGTGTCATATTCACTTGCACATGAACTCACAGTTATGGCATATCTCTTGGATTTTTGAAGCAAGTTTTTTGTCCTTAGTTCCTATTAACTTGTTAAAATATTGTTTATAGCATCTTATTTGTTTAAGCAAAACTTTTGTGGGTATCTTGCTACCGTAGCCCTCGGAAGATAAAACTCCTCCTAGTAGGTGAACCTTGGGGTTTAAATGTTCTATCTTAATTAAGATTGAGTCTTTTATATTTTAATTTTTATGTTTCGCTCTAGGACTAGAAAAATATAGGTTTGGAGATATTTGTTAAGTCATAATTTATTCATGTTTTATACATGATTTAATACCTTTTTTATTTATGTTTTGTTAATATTTTGTTCTATACAATTGGGGAAAGTAATGTTTTTTGGGAAAAATGTGCAAAGTTGGAGCGAAAGAATCACCTAAATCTGAGTTGTAACAAAGAAAGAAAATTGGACAAGCATTTCAATAGCTACCTACCGAATCCACTATCAGAAAGGAGTCCACATGCCCGCTTGACCATTTGCGTTGGCAAAAGACTTTCAAAGCACGATTCCCGATCCTCTTGAGCTTGCTTCAGCGCACATGTGTCGAATCCCTCTTAGCAGTCCCTTGTCGTGTTGATCGTAGTTGACCCACCTGTTTCGACCACTGTGTTGACTAACTGATTGGTCATTAAATAAGTTATTTTATATTATTTTATACCCTTTATACTTAATTTTTAATATTAAAATAATAAATAATTAGATAAAATAATTTATTTTGTGATATTTTTGTTTAAATAAATAAAGTTTGTAATTTGGAGCGTTTTGGAGAAATAATCGCCTCGATCAGAATTATAACGAATAAATTATGGACGAGTTTAGATGAATTTATATAAATTAGTTTTTAAAAATTGAATTTGCTCAGCCCAAATCATTTTCTTATTTACTTTGCAAGCCCAAATAAACCCAGCCCATTTTTTTTCTTTTGTGTAGCCCATAACTCAGTCAAACCCTGAAGCAGCCCATCGTTCCATGGCCATTGTGTGGGCCCAAAAACTCGGCCCAAGTCCCAACGAGGCCCAGCTCGAGAGCCAACCCAAGCGCGCCCCAGACCGAAGTCCTCTCCCTGCGTCAGCGTACATGGGCCGAATTCCTCTCTCCCTGTCAGTGCCTGTGCCGCTGCTTACCTGCTCCCATTTCAGCCACTCTCTGCCAAGTCCCATCAGTCCATTCAGCTGCTTTTCACCGAAAATTTGAGTAACCTTGCCCTGCATCAAACCTGCTCCCACCTTCCCTAATTTTTCTGATTTTTCAGTCAATTTCAGCCCCAAACCATGACTATTATCATCATTGTTCATCATTTCTTTTTTATTGTATATTTTTAATTATTTTATTTTATTTTTGGTAGCTTTCTTCTCCCTATAAATAGGTGTTCATTTCATTTAACAAGGGTCCCCTAATTGTCTCACTTTGTTTCTCTTTTTAGTTTAGGTTCTATTATTTCTCTCTAGTTTTCTCTTCTTTTAGTTCACCTTCTTTTATTTTGTTCTTTAATTTTGGGACCATTTTAACTTCTTGTAGATTTTCTTATTAATTAGTTTTCTTTTAATTCTTGTTCATAATTTATGTTAGTTCTTAATTTCATTTCTTCTTTAATTTGTTCTTATAATTTTTCTTTGAGATCTCTTAAACACATTTTTATGATTTTCTTAAGAAATATCTAGGTCGAGTATTTCCGAAATAATTCTAGAATTTAAGTCCGAATTCTTATGTTTTATCCTCCATCTTCATAAAGTTCCAGCCGATGTTCGGTGTTCCTTATGAATAACATTCCATTGTCTCCATCCACTTTCGGAATCACAAGTTGTTCTTGGGTTCTGAAAGTGTAACTTTATTCCCTTTACTTAAATTCTTGTTATTGTTGCGGTTTATTTATAATTCAATATATGTGTTGAGATTTTCTTTCTAACATTTATAAGTAAGAATGCAATCTCCATGTGTTTTACTTTTTGAATTTCTTTTACTTCATATGTTTTAGTGCTTAAACTTCAATTCTACGCTAAGTATTTATGACCGTTGTTCGGTGCACCTAGTAGAAAATTGAAGAGATTTAATATTTGACCGTTGTTTGGTGCATTAAATCACAAACTTAAGGTGAATCATATTGTAGATAATAATCCGCTGTTCGGTGCATTTATAATATGAAAAATGTATGCCTGTAATTGAGATGATGAAGGTAGGATTTAGTGATTGGTTCAATATGAGAATGATGTTAGAGTGTTGGTAAAGATATGTGTTTGAAGAAAGTTCACTTGCACAAAAGTTAAAATTGAAGTAGAATTAAGTTCTTAATTATTTTTACTTGTTTTCTTTATTCTATGGTTACAATCTTTTCAATACCCACCCCCCCCCCCCCCCCCAACCCATTTAATTCTTTACTCTTTTATTTTTTTATTCTTTAATTCTTTAATTATTAATTATTTATTCTTTAATACATTAATTCTTTAATTCATTTATTTATTTATTTATTTATTTATTAATTATTTTATTCATTATTCTTTCTCACTAACAAATTATTAATGTTCCCCCTGCCCTCCCCCTGATTTCCCCGGTTAAGAAAGATCCCTATTTATCAATACTACATCTACACAAAAAAAGTTTAAATTGCATAATACTCAAATTACGTATTTAATTTAATGCGTATTTTGGGCGTTATCACTAACCACGTGTTTCGACCACTGCATTGACTAACCACGTGTTTCAGCCACTGCGTTGACTAACCATGTGTTTCCAATAGCTATTTTCCTTCTTCATGATAGAAAAATTGTCCAAATCAAAATTAGTTTTTCTTTTCCTTCTCGTAAAGAAAACCTTATAACAGTAGCACTTCAATTTATAATTATTCCAAACTTTTCCTTCTAGGATTTAAATTGTGAACTCCTAAATATTTGAGGATTAATACAACCTATAAAAAGGGAGGCTTAGGCAAAATCAAAAAACACACCATCCATACACCTTCCATCCACCATCCATCTAGGATCAAAACACCAATAAACACACGTTACATTTTACACACCTTATACCCAAAATTAGTAGTGTTAGACGTGGAGCTTAGGAGAAGTGGTATTTTTGTGTCCTCTGCTTGCATCATTTTCCTATTAGCTTTTCCTTCTAAACTTATTTCTCTTTACAACTTAATGCAATCCAAATCCATCATGTTTTCATTTATGATTATGTGTGAGTAGTCGTTAATTGAATTAGGGCTAGTTGACACTCTAACCATGAGGGTCGATTAATGGTTTTTGTTCTTGATTTGTGTTACTATGAATGTTATGAATGTGATTGTGATTACTATGCTCATATAGTTTATTGTTTATGAGTAGTTACTTATTTCAATAAACTATTGATGAATCGTTTCTTGTGTGACTGGTCATCTCCTTGTAATTGTTAGCATTGAAGGTAGTGGCTTACATTTTACCCACAATCCGATCCATGCCCACCTAGGGTTGCATATCAATATTCTAGGGGTAGTGTGATGTCATTAAATTCTTCTTGTTCTCCATGCATTTAATTGTTAAAATTGAATAGACATCCTAAGGTACACATCATGCCTAAGATATGCTAAGTAGGAGGAATAATACGTATAGGATGACTTAACATCAGGGCCCTTGCACGGTCATTGGATTCATACATTCATTAGTAACCTAATATTGGAAACACATTAGAGACTTAATTGGTTAGTGGTGGATAGTCCACCTTATTTCACTTTAGTTATAAAATCAAACAACGTTTTTTTACCCTTATCAAATTTACTTTCTTACATTATAAGTTTATATTTTATTTCTCAATTGAAGCATAATCACCAACCCCAAGTCATGTGTCTTTTGCCTTTTGTTCTGAGTCTGTGTATATCTAACTTAGTTTGAGTCTTTGGTTGAGTTGAGGGTATAAATTGAGTGTCACACCCGTGTAACAAGTCCCTTTAGGAATGACCCTTGTTTGTTGTTGTACTATTTCCAATGGTATTGTAACACCCCGGAAATTCGAGGATTTTAATATTGTAAATTAATGTTTGAATTGACGCTTTTACCCTTGCGTTGGGTATGGCCAATTGTTGACTTTTTGATTTATAAATTAAATCAACTTTGACCTATGACCGTGATGTAGTTCGGGACGTCACGAGTTCATAGACAGGTGGCACGTCCATTTCGGACGATCAGGGAAAAAGTTATGACTATCGGAAGTTCAGGGGCATTACCGTAATTTGGACATTTGGGGGTGGAAATGTTGACTTTTCTCTTGGAAAATAATTTTCAGTTGACTCAAGGACCGTTGGGTAGGTCTCGACGTCCTGAGTCCGTAGACAGGCGGCACGCCGAAATCGGACTTCGTACGAGGAAGTTATGGTCACGGAAGTATTTCGCATTTAACCGAACCAACCGAGAACCGGATTAAAATATTATTTTATTAATGGAATCTGATTACTTTAATCAACTCAATCTGGACCCTTGGATGAGTGACAAGTGTCACTCATCCCCTACATTCCCCAAATTAAGGATCTGTGTTGGCCAATAGGTTAGTTTATTGTTTATTTTCCCTTAAATCCTCACCATTGATCCTATGCTGAGATTGAATCTCAGCCCTTCATTCCATCCAGCCAATCTGTTTAATAATTCTCAGATTTTTCACTCTCACATTTCATTCTCTCAAACCGTGAGCACGGCTACCCCTTCGAACAAACACTTCAGCACCTCACCTCTCAACCTCACACTCACGGCAACACCAGGCGGCCAACTGCCACCCTCAGGCGCCGGCCACCACCCCACAGCCACCTGCACGGCCGGAAATCCTCCCAGACCCGAGAAGGAAACCCGAACAGCCCAAGTCACCAAACCATCCAAACCTTCACTCTGGGACTCGAACCAACGTACGGTTGGGTTGACTGTGACGGCAGGACGACCCTGAGCTGGACTGGACGACGTACGGCGGTGACACGGCGGCGGTAGGTTGAAAAACCCGAGAGACCCGATTTTCTTCCCTTCTTCGAAACGACCATTTTTGACGTTGAATTTGTTTGGTTGCTTCTAAGACACACTTAAGGGACCCAGACGACCAATTTAAACCAAGGTTCGCGGCTGGAAGCTTGACGACTCGCCGGAGAAGACGAACCAGAGCCGGCAGCCGGTTTCCTGTCGATTTTCAGGTAGATTTTTGAACCTAGAAACTAGTTTTGAGTCCACAGAACCATAGAACAAATCCCATCAGAAATGGTGGTCGGGTTGATGAGAACTGATCGGGTCGAACCGTGGGTCTACGGTGACCCGGTTCTCAAACCCGGTTACTGTAGCTGATGACGTCATCATGCTGACGTCAGCAGTGACGTCATGATGATGTCATCATGTCAGAATTCAGTCAGACCAGGGACCAATGGACTGCTGACACGTGTCCTCTGACACTGTCAGTGATGACGTCATGCTGACGTCAGCAGTACTGTAGCACAGTTGACCAGAGGGTTGACCAGGCGCGTGGGGGCTCGTGTGAACAGTAATTTTGGTGGGACCACCACCATTCTTTAGGTTTCGACGATCCGGATCCAATGGCGGTGGTTTCGGGTCGATCGGAGATCATTAAGTTGGTCAAAATGTGAGTTATTGCCTTGGAAAGCGCGTTCAGGCGGCTTATCCGGACCAGTTTCGGTCTAGGGTTTCATGGTTAAATGTTAGGGGTTTGTATTTACCCTTACGTATACTTTGGATGTGACAGGAATTTTGTAATTGTACCAGATCGAGGGTAAACGCTCGGTTTTCAGCAGGACTGTACTGTGAGTGGGCCATTTTCTTAAACCCTTGCGTGCATAAATGTTTTCTGGTTTATTATACTTATTCACATGCTAAAAACAATGATGGTTTTGATGATATGAAAAATATGGTTATGGCACGTTTCACGGTATTTGGGCTTGAGACGCGTTTGATGAAACTTAATGATTGATTCAGATTTTATCTAGGTATATATATGCCTTGCATGTGGATATCAATAAAATGTATTTGGTACTGCACTGTATAGATCCTTCCATATTATATTGTCTCCTCCGGATGAGGTACCCCGGAGAGGTCACGGACGTCTAGAACGTCCAGCGTCTATGACGCTAAGCATCGGGGATGCTGTACCCGAACGGGGTTCGGGGATTGAACTCGGAAATTGAGACCCGAGTGGCACGCGTAGCCTTGTGATTGTGACCTTATTGACGCCAGGGACGTCAGACATCAGGGATGTCGGGATTGGAGTGTATAGTGCAGCAACTAAAATTATACTTATGGTTTTATTACATGACTTATGGTTCATATTATATGGTTTATGATTTTAAATAATGATGCATGCATGTTTGGAAAACAGAGGGGTAAATTATATGTTTTACTTATCAAATGGTTTTATAAACTTGAGTTCGGTCCACTCACCCTTAATGTTTTTTTGGTAACCCCTCCAGGTCGTGATACTGAGGTAGAGGAGGAACCTGAGGCTGAGGCATAGATCTACTTCTGCGTACCTGAACCCCTGTTGGGTGGTGTACCCGCAGGTTTATAATAGAGTCGTGCTCGCAACTTGTAATTCAGATTTTCATCCCTTGTCTGACATTCGTTTAATTCGGATTTGATGTATAACTTTAATTTGGTTATTTATGCATTTGATGTTTTGAGGTTAAAATTGGTATGAATTATTGGGTGTCAGACGGGAGTAGGGCACGTCCCCTTGTGGTCCCTGTGGGGTCGGGGCGGGTCCTGTCAGCTTGGTATCAGAGCACTAGGTTGTGGTCAGTACTAGGTTTTGGTCAGCATGCTAGACTAGCGATTAGTACTAGTTACTTTTCGACTTTTAAGAATATTGTTATCTGATCTATGCCTCTTGACAGTTGGTTATGCCTCCTAGGAGAATTCCTCATACACGAACCGACGAGGATCTGGAAAGGGAGATGGAATACGCGAGCATTGAAAGGGCTCAACGTCTGGGAGCCACTCCTTTCTGCGGGGGATCGAACCCCGAGGATGCTCATGATTGGATCACCAAGTGGGAGAGGATCTTCTCGGTGATGCACTGCCCTCCGGGCGAACGAGTGACCTTGGCGGCCTTCTTACTGGAAGGAGGAGCCTACCAGTGGTGGCACGGACTTGAAATGTCTGGATGGTCGGTCCATACCACTACTTGGGAAGTTTTCTGTTCCCGATTTTTGGACCAGTACTACCCGCGGTCGTTCCGCTCGGCACGGGAGACTTAGTTCCTGCGGCTGGAGCAGGGGGATATCTCCGTTGCGGACTACGAGCAAAATTTCGGGAAACTGTCCCGGTTTGCTGCATCATTCGTGAGCACGGAGGAGGACAAATGCCAGAGGTTCGAGCTTGGACTCCGAGGGGATATCCGGGCAAGTGTGACTGCTGCTACTCATACTTCACTGAGAGATATGGTCGACGCTGCGGTGCGTGTCGAGGCCAGTCTGGCGGCACACCAGACACGACAGCCTTCGGGCGAGGGGCGACTTCAGGATCGCCCACATCGTGGGCCATCAGGCCAGAAGAACAACAAGGGAGGGAGCTACAGGGGAGCACCCTCATCCTTCAAGGGTCGTGGCTGGTCAGGTCGACGTGGAGGCTCTCAGGGCAGAGGATCTGGATATAACTCTGGGCAGCGTTCATCTGGGAGCGGTGCTTCTGGTGGGCATTCAAACTGGCCGAGGTCTGTAACCTGTTTTGCTTGCGGAGAGGAGGGCCACTATGCCAGTGATTGCCCGCAGTTGTCCAAGAACAACGACGCTGGGGGCTCTAGTGTGGTGCAGAGCACGGCTTCCCACACTAATGGAGGTCGCGGTCAGGGCCCAAGTGTTTGCAATGACCCAGCAGGAGGCGAGGACTGCCCCAGGCGTGGTCACAGGTACACTACATATCTTTAACCTTCTTGTACGTGTATTGATGGATGCGGGGGCTACACATTCTTTTATTTCGAAAGGTTGTGCTGGTATGCTTGATTGTGTGGTATCAGCTTTAGATTGCGAAATGGGTGTTGGCACCCCGATGGGTATCGTGTACCTTGTGAATCAGGTGATTCGGAGGTGCCCGGTAAGAATTGAGGATGTGGATTTACCAGCAGACTTAATTATTCTGGATATCCACTACTTCGATATAATCCTAGGGATGGATTGGCTATCGGAGCACGGATCGCTCATCGATTGCTGTAGCAAGCAAGTGATTCTGCGGAGCCCGGGTCTGCCGGAGGTTATCTTTCAGGGGGAACGTGATGGTTCGCCTCCTGAAGTGATTTCTTCACTTACTACTACCAAACTTCTACGGAAGGGATGCCAGGGTTATCTGGCGCATGTCATGTCGGAGCAGGTTGATACTCCGGGTATCGACGAGATACCGGTGGTATGTGAGTTTCCGGATGTATTCCCGGAAGACTTACCTGGATTGCCACCATCGCGGGAGATCGAATTTACAATTGAACTACTCCCTGGTACCCGACCTATATCCCAGGCACCATACCGGATGGCGCCGGCTGAGTTACGAGAACTCAAGGCTCAATTGCAGGAGCTGGTGGATTTAGGATATGTTCGACCGAGTACTTCACCGTGGGGAGCACCGGTGTTGTTCGTGAAGAAGAAGGAAGGAAGTCTCCGTTTGTGTATTGACTATCGGCAACTCAACAAGGTGACACTGAGGAACCAGTATCCTCTACCCAGGATCGATGACCTTTTTGACCAGTTGCGGGGAGCTCAGTGCTTCTCGAAAATTGATTTGCGGTCTGGGTATCACCAACTGAGGATTTCGGAGGAGGATATTCCGAAAACTGCTTTTCGAACCCGTTATGGACACTACGAGTTCCTGGTTATGCCTTTTGGGTTGACGAATGCTCCAGCAGCATTCATGGATTTGATGAACCGGGTCTTCCGACCCTACTCGAGGAGTGCCCGTGCACATGAAGAACATCTACGGTTGGTCTTGGAGAGACTGAGACAAGAACAGTTGTACGCCAAGCTGAGCAAGTGTCAGTTTTGGCTGAGCAGTATTGGTTTTCTGGGACACGTGATATCGACGGATGGGATTTGCGTGGATCCCCAGAAAACAGAAGCGGTGACCAACTGGGCTAGACCGACAACGGTGACCGAGGTGCGGAGTTTTGTCGGATTAGCAGGTTACTACCGGAGATTCGTGGAGGGTTTCTCCAAAATTGCTGCACCATTGACTCGTTTGACTCGGAAGGGAGTAAAGTTTATCTGGGACGAGCAGTGCGATCGGAGCTTTCAAGAGTTGAAAGATCGATTGACCACTGCGCCTGTCCTTGCATTGCCGGATGATAGTGGAGAGTTTGTGGTCTTCCGTGATGCATCGCTGCAAGGTCTGGGCTGCGTGTTGATGCAGACTGGCAAGGTTATCGCATATGCATCCCGGCAGCTGAAGACTCATGAGTTGAACTACCCTACCCATGATTTGGAGTTGGCGGCGGTGGTTCATGCTCTAAAGATCTGGAGACATTATCTATTCGGCGCAACGTGTCGGATATACACCGACCACCAGAGTCTTAAGTACTTATTCACTCAGAAGGAGCTTAACATGAGACAACGGAGATGGTTGGAGCTGCTGAAGGATTATGACTGTATGATCGAGTACCATCCGGGTAAGGCCAATGTGGTGGCGGATGCACTCAGCAGAAAATCAGCGGGATCAGTTGCACACCTGGGGATGGTGTATCTTCCCTTACTGGTGGAACTCCGGAAGGCGGGAGTTATTTTGGGTACAGATGAGCATGGAGCTTTGTTGGCCAGCTTCCATGTACGACCAGTACTGATTGATCGGATCATCGAAGCACAACTTCAGGATCCGATACTCTGTATTTACAGAATCGAGGTCGATGCGGATGGGAGACAGGATTTTACCATCCGGGACGATGGAGCACTTGTGAAGTTGGGCCGTTTGTGTGTACCTGCAGTGGCAGAGTTACGGGCCGAGATTCTTGAGGAGGCCCATAGTTCGGCTTATGCTATGCATCCGGGAGGTACAAAGATGTACCGTACCCTCCAGAACCATTACTGGTGGCCAGGAATGAAGAAGGATATTGCTGAGTTCGTAAGCAAATGCTTAACCTGTCAGCAGGTTAAGGCAGAACGGCAGAGACCGTATGGGGCTATGCAGCCACTTCCGATTCCCGAGTGGAAGTGGGATCACATCACCATGGACTTCGTCTTTAAGTTACCGAGGACTCAGAGTGGAGTTGATGGAGTATGGGTGATCGTGGACCGGTTAACCAAGTCAGCCCATTTTCTGCCCGTTCAGGAGACTTATAAACCTAACCGATTGGCTCAGTTGTTTGTAAAGGAAATCATACGATTGCATGGTACGCCGGAATCGATCGTGTCCGATCGTGATCCGCGTTTCACTTCCAGGTTCTGGCGGAGTTTGCAAGCTACTCTGGGAACAACCCTACGTTTCAGTACTGCTTTCCATCCTCAGACCGATGGACAGTCTGAAAGAACTATTCAGACCCTGGAGGACATGATGAGGTCATGTGTACTACAGTTTCAGGACTCTTGGGATACTCATTTGCCATTAATGGAATTCGCTTACAACAACAGCTATCAGGCAAGCATCGGAATGGCACCCTATGAGGCACTGTATGGTCGACAGTGCAGGACACCTATCTGCTGGACGGAGATAGGAGAGCGAGCGGCTGTAGGGCCGGAATTGATGGACTTAACCCTGGAAACTGTTTGAGTTATCAAGGAGAGATTGAAGACGGCACAGGATCGCCAGAAGAGTTATGCTGATCGACGGATTCGAGACTTGGAATTTGAGGTAGGAGATTTTGTCTTCCTGAAGTTATCTCCGTGGAAAGGGATTATCCATTTTGGCCGACGGGGGAAACTGAGTCCGCGTTTTATCGGACCGTATTAGATCGTGGAGAGGATTGGCAAGGTTGCTTACAGATTGGCGCTACCTCCAGAACTTTCTAGAGTTCACGATGTTTTCCACATATCGATGCTGCGGAAGTACGTACATGATGCTTCGCATGTACTTGGGGAACAACCTGTCGAACTACGGGAGGATTTGAGCTTTGAAGAACAACCAGTACAGATCTTGGATCGGAAGGACAAGGTACTACGACGGAAGACGATTCCTCTCGTGAAGATTCTCTGGAGAAACCAGAATGTGGAAGAAGCCACATGGGAGCCTGAGGCTCAGATGCGAGAACAATTTCCTTACTTGTTTCTTTGAAATTTCGAGACGAAATTTCTTAAGGGGGAAGGTTGTAACACCCCGGAAATTCGAGGATTTTAATATTGTAAATTAATGTTTGAATTGACGCTTTTACCCTTGCGTTGAGTATGGCCAATTGTTGACTTTTTGATTTATAAATTAAATCAACTTTGACCTATGACCGTGATGTAGTTCGGGACGTCACGAGTTCATAGACAGGTGGCACGTCCATTTCGGACGATCAGGGAAAAAGTTATGACTATCGGAAGTTCAGGGGCATTACCGTAATTTGGACATTTGGGGGTGGAAATGTTGACTTTTCTCTTGGAAAATAATTTTCAGTTGACTCAAGGACTGTTGGGTAGGTCTCGACGTCCTGAGTCCGTAGACAGGCGGCACGCCGAAATCGGACTTCGTACGAGGAAGTTATGGTCACGGAAGTATTTCGCATTTAACCGAACCAACCGAGAACCGGATTAAAATATTATTTTATTAATGGAATCTGATTACTTTAATCAACTCAATCTGGACCCTTGGATGAGTGACAAGTGTCACTCATCCCCTACATTCCCCAAATTAAGGATCTGTGTTGGCCAATAGGTTAGTTTATTGTTTATTTTCCCTTAAATCCTCACCATTGATCCTATGCTGAGATTGAATCTCAGCCCTTCATTCCATCCAGCCAATCTGTTTAATAATTCTCAGATTTTTCACTCTCACATTTCATTCTCTCAAACCGTGAGCACGGCTACCCCTTCGAACAAACACTTCAGCACCTCACCTCTCAACCTCACACTCACGGCAACACCAGGCGGCCAACTGCCACCCTCAGGCGCCGGCCACCACCCCACAGCCACCTGCACGGCCGGAAATCCTCCCAGACCCGAGAAGGAAACCCGAACAGCCCAAGTCACCAAACCATCCAAACCTTCACTCCGGGACTCGAACCAACGTACGGTTGGGTTGACTGTGACGGCAGGACGACCCTGAGCTGGACTGGACGACGTACGGCGGTGACACGGCGGCGGTAGGTTGAAAAACCCGAGAGACCCGATTTTCTTCCCTTCTTCGAAACGACCATTTTTGACGTTGAATTTGTTTGGTTGCTTCTAAGACACACTTAAGGGACCCAGACGACCAATTTAAACCAAGGTTCGCGGCTGGAAGCTTGACGACTCGCCGGAGAAGACGAACCAGAGCCGGCAGCCGGTTTCCTGTCGATTTTCAGGTAGATTTTTGAACCTAGAAACTAGTTTTGAGTCCACAGAACCATAGAACAAATCCCATCAGAAATGGTGGTCGGGTTGATGAGAACTGATCGGGTCGAACCGTGGGTCTGCGGTGACCCGGTTCTCAGACCCGGTTACTGTAGCTGATGACGTCATCATGCTGACGTCAGCAGTGACGTCATGATGACGTCATCATGTCAGAATTCAGTCAGACCAGGGACCAATGGACTGCTGACACGTGTCCTCTGACACTGTCAGTGATGACGTCATGCTGACGTCAGCAGTACTGTAGCACAGTTGACCAAAGGGTTGACCAGGCGCGTGGGGGCGCGTGTGAACAGTAATTTTGGTGGGACCACCACCATTCTTTAGGTTTCGACGATCCGGATCCAATGGCGGTGGTTTCGGGTCGATCGGAGATCATTAAGTTGGTCAAAATGAGAGTTATTGCCTTGGAAAGCGCGTTCAGGCGGCTTATCCGGACCAGTTTCGGTCTAGGGTTTCATGGTTAAATGTTAGGGGTTTGTATTTACCCTTACGTATACTTTGGATGTGACAGGAATTTTGTAATTGTACCAGATCGAGGGTAAACGCTCGGTTTTCAGCAGGACTGTACTGTGAGTGGGCCATTTTCTTAAACCCTTGCGTGCATAAATGTTTTCTGGTTTATTATACTTATTCACATGCTAAAAACAATGATGGTTTTGATGATATGGAAAATATGGTTATGGCACGTTTCACGGTATTTGGGCTTGAGACCCGTTTGATGAAACTTAATGATTGATTCAGATTTTATCTAGGTATATATATGCCTTGCATGTGGATATCAATAAAATGTATTTGGTACTGCACTGTATAGATCCTTCCATATTATATTGTCTCCTCCGGATGAGGTACCCCGGAGAGGTCACGGACGTCTAGAACGTCCAGCGTCTATGACGCTAAGCATCGGGGATGCTGTACCCGAACGGGGTTCGGGGATTGAACTCGGAAATTGAGACCCGAGTGGCACGCGTAGCCTTGTTATTGTGACCTTATTGACGTCAGGGACGTCAGACATCAGGGATGTCGGGATTGGAGTGTATAGTGCAGCAACTAAAATTATACTTATGGTTTTATTACATGCCTTATGGTTCATATTATATGGTTTATGATTTTAAATAATGATGCATGCATGTTTGGAAAACAGAGGGGTAAATTATATGTTTTACTTATCAAATGGTTTTATAAACTTGAGTTCGGTCCACTCACCCTTAATGTTTTTTTTGGTAACCCCTCCAGGTCGTGATACTGAGGTAGAGGAGGAACCTGAGGCTGAGGCATAGATCTACTTCTGCGTACCTGAACCCCTGTTGGGTGGTGTACCCGCAGGTTTATAATAGAGTCGTGCTCGCAACTTGTAATTCGGATTTTCATCCCTTGTCTGACATTCGTTTAATTCGGATTTGATGTATAACTTTAATTTGGTTATTTATGCATTTGATGTTTTGAGGTTAAAATTGGTATGAATTATTGGGTGTCAGACGGGAGCAGGGCACGTCCCCTTGTGGTCCCTGTGGGGTCGGGGCGGGTCCTGTCAGGTATTGGGCATTTTCAAGGTTTATAACTAGGATTCAATAGGCTACATATGTGTGCTTGTTTAATTCCTATTAGAATACTCCTAGCTTTGTACTACAAAAGTAAAGGACGACCATCTCTTTTCCATCAAAAAGAGATAAAAGGAAACTGTCTAACAATACATTCGAAGATACTGTGAGGAAAAGTCTCGCATTGTTGAATGTAGCGACCTCGTTGCAACAATGACATTCAAACAAGGACTTTTCCAAGACAACCAACTTTATGGCGACATTGTCATTAACAATGGTCGTAGTGTCACCAAGATGCTTTCTCTAGCAGAGTGACATGCATGCTAAAAGGATGAGAAAAACATCATACAAGCCAAGGAGCGCACTGGTCCAGTGCAATTCCACAACTACTCCAAGCAAGTCTAGCTAAAATAAAGCTACCCCAACTTCCAATGTACAATTCTCAGTGCAATTTCATCGAATTTACCATGAAATCAAGGACAAACCTTGGTTCAAGGAGTCATCACCTATTAAAGGTGATCAAGAAAACGCTGATAGGACAAGGTGTTACCACTATTACAACCGCTATGGTCACACCATTAGCACATGCAATACCTTTGATAGGTCTCTGTAGAAACTCATCAAAGAGAGGCATTTCACCAAGCATGTCATCGACAAAATTGTATAGCATTTTAGAGGTGAAGGCTCCAAGGAATCTGATTCAAAGATGATCCCCATCAATGCAAGGAAAAATGATCAGGCCTCATTGCCATTTGTTGTACTTATTATACTAATTTTTTTAATAAATCATCTTTCTCACGACTCGACCTTCTCCAATAGGATATTGTCTGCTTTGGGCCTAGTCCTCACAGTTTTGTTCTCGGGAGCTCACGTGCAACTTCTTAGTGGGTCACCAATCTTGGGATTGCACCAGCCTCAACTCGTTTAACTTTGGAGTTCCCAATAAATCCAAAGCCAGTAAGCTCACAAAAGGCTTCATATTAGATAGATGCGCGCCCACACATATAAGGCGCATCCCCCTAGATCTCCCCGGGCGATGTGGGATTTCTAACTATGCCCCTAAGGCACGGGTCCTCACAATCCACCCCGTTGGGGCCTAGCGTCCTCGCTGACACACTCAATTCCGGGCGAGGTTAGGCTCTGATACCAAAGCCTTCTTCTAAGAAGCAACCTAGCCTTGCTTCAAGAAGCACTTTGAACTTTTCTATAGAAAACATTCAAGCCTTCCTCTAGGAAGCGGCACATGCCTTCCTCTGGTAAGAACCAAGTCTTCCTTTTGGAAGCACTCCAAGACTTCCTTGGAAATGATCCCAATCTATCAACTTGCGAAGAAATTTAAGCCTTCATCCGAAAAGCACCAAAACCATCGTCTAGAAAGCACCTAACTCTCTTCAGGAAGCAACCAAGCCTTCCACAGGGAAGCACTTCAAACCTTTATCTCGAAAGCATTCAAGTCTTCCTTTAGGAAGAAACTAAGCATTCCCTCAAGAATCAAAACCTTCACCATGTGAAGCATCTAAGCCTTCGCCCATTGAAGCATTTGAGCCTTCGCCATGCGAAGCATTTAAGCCTTCGACATGTGAATCATCTAAGCCTTCTCCTTACAAAGTATCTAACCTCTCACCATGCGAAACATGTACGCCTTCGCCTAGCAAAGCAATTAAGCCTTAGTCATGCCAAGTATCTAAGCCTTTGCTATATGAAGCATCTGAACCTTCTCCATGCGTAGTATGTAAACCTTCACCATACGAAGCATCTAAGTCTTCACCATGCGAAGTATCTAAGCCTTTACCATGCGAAGCATCTAAACCTTCGCCTTACGAAACATACAAGCCTTTGCTTTGCGAAGCATCAAAGCCTTCCTCCGAGAAGCACCTTAAAGCCTTCCACTTGAAAGTACTTAAAGCTTTTTTATAAGGCACATCAAGCCTTCTTTTGAGAAGTAAAATCGCTTCCTTGGCATAAAAAAAAAATAAACATTAACCCTTTCTGAGAGACCAAGTTATAAAATCCCAATGTTGAGTGCCCATGGCTACAACGAAGGCATTTGATGAACTAACAAGTTTGGAAGTTAATTCAAACAACACTTTCATTTCTTTATTCAAAAATAAGTTAGCAAATCACATATCTATTGCTCATACTAATTATTTAATACTAGAATGAAATTACAATAATAGACAAAAACAACTAATCTATGGAAACTCTAGGAGCAATTTATTAATGTCCCATCATATTATGGAAACATGGCCCATTCTTTAGCTGAAAGCAGGGAAATGTTGTCCAACTGTAAGGCACCAACATTGGGAACACCATATTTCTTGACCTCAAGCTCAGGTCTAGGTCTAGGTTCATGCTCAGGCTATTTTTTTGGGCTCCAAGTCCAGCTCTTTGGTAGTGGCTCGACTGCAACTCCTCATACCTAACTTTAGCTCCTCATTTTCTTTTGGAACAAAGTTTTGGGGGAATATGATTGCAAAGATCATCCAAATCTCTGCTATTGGATTTTCACCTCCAAGAGTCTAACCAAATGCTCAGAACGATTGACAAGAAATCGATGCTTTCCAGATGACCTTGTTGAGCTAAAAGGCCAGAAATGTCAGGACCCGACCCTCCTCGGTCAGGACCCAACTCATCTAGCACCATATTGTCTGCTTTGGGCCTTGCCCTCACGGTTTTGTTTTCAGGAGCTCATGGTGCAACTTCCTAGGGGGTCACCCATCATGGAATTGCACCAGCCTCAACTCGCTTAACTTTAGGGTTCCAATCCCCCCCAAAGCCACTTGAGCTCCCAAAGGGCCTAGTGCTAGATAGGTGTGTGCCTACACCTTTAAGGCACACCACCAACCTCTCCCAGACCATTCCCCCTCGCAGGAATGTGGGATTGTTCACCGTTCCCTGCAGGATACAGGTCTTACAAGAAACACTGTGCTTGATCGTTTCCGAAGCCATTTTAGGATTTGACTCATTGTCAAAAAACATGGCGAGTCCTTCTTTGTTGTTCATATTTAGGATAACAACTCTTTATAGGCACAAGGGAGCACTCAACCATTTCTTGATCAAGCTTTCTGAAAGCCTTCTACTGTCCAAATCTCTGAGTGGGGAAAGTAACTAGCTTATATCACCCTAGAGAAAAACCTCAAAATGGGAACTTAAAACTCCAGTTGATGATCTAAGGAAAAAATTTAGTCCATCGACCACAAGTATGCCATCCAGAAAGACAATTCGATTGCAAATTTCCCATGCCTTAAAGTCTTTGTGACCCTCAAACGCTATAATCGACTCTTACTCTGAGAGCCACCATGCTTCCATAAAGAAAGTTTGCTAGACTCCTTTGGAAGTACACCATGATGCATCTTAAAATGATCATTTCGAAAAAATAAACAAGTCGCCACTCAAATAATTGCCAATGGATGTCCTGATCGCCCAAAATGGGGCATAAATATAAAACAACAAGTGGGGCCCATTCATTGTAATGGTAGAACAATGCTTAGAGTGGACCAATGATAGCCCACCATGTGGCATAAATGACTACCTAATTCGTGTGTGCAAACATCCACAAATGTGCTCCCAATCAAAGCAAGCCACATGTTGGAGCTAGATAAAACAAGCTGACAATGTTGTCACATTTGTCAACGTGATGAGCTAGCTGTCTCGCATGGAATCCGCGTGATACATTCCCCCAATCCTAGCCTCCCACGTGTCACTAGCTAAGAGAAGTTACCAGCTTCAGCTAATGTCAACAAGAAACCCGCCTGACTTTGTGAGGACAAGCTGACATCAGCCTGACGTCAGCATCAATGGCAACAAATCTCATGGTGCGTATCTTACACATGCCAGACATCACCATTCGACCGCCACTAATCCTGTCAGTTGTGCGTTACAGCTGGTCAGCTCGTGGCGCGCACGCGCTTGATTCGGCGACTCCTTCCTTGCAGTGTGGATGCAGACTTCAACTTTGTTGGTGTCAATCATGTTGCGCTAACGACACTGATTGATAGGACCCATTCTAAAAATTCTTTGATAACCGTGCATAATCTTTCTCCCGCCTAACAAATAAACCAAAGTATCAAAAATATACTTAACATTTGTTAGACATGGAATAACCATACTAATTTCTCACTCATGTCTTCACCTCTTGACCAGCCTCGATCTTCGTGCAATGACTTGGAGGGTCATCAAAACTATTAAAAGTGTGAGTGCACAAAAATAATCATTTGAAAATACATTTCAAGAAAATAAAATTTTACCTTTCAACGTAACATGTGCATGCATAAAATAAAACATCAACCAATCGGGTTTCCAAATCAAATCAAATAATAAATCGTGGGATCCAAAAATCATATAATGCACCAAAAGCCCATGGGCCAAATTTCCATGAAATCCCCTTTACAAAATCACCAAAAAAACTCTGACACCACCATCAATAACCACATAAAAGCAATCCACGAGTACACTAACATTAGTCATCAAAACAACCTATACTATGCATAGACAATTTCCAAGTCACATTCTCGGGATCAGACGGATCCGGGCAGGACCCCCGGGTTTAGTCACATCTGGGACACATTCTTGGGATCATACGCATCCAATTAGTACCCTCAGGCTCAATCTTGTTTGAGTAGTACACTCGGGCTTAATCTTATCCGAGAAGACAACATACAATGACATCTATGGGATAAAATGCATTCAGGTGACATCCCCGAGCCCAATCGCATCAAAAGAGGACATCTACTATGGAAAATAGCTCATAAAGCCAAGCAAAATTGTTTCGACATGAGCCTTGACTTAAAAGCAAGTCAAATATTTTCAAATTGGGTCTAAACCCAAAACACCGTTTTCAAAAAAATCCATAAAACCATGTCAAGTAATCAGTCAATATATCCAGAAAATTGACAGATAATCATTTCAAATTATTGTAATCCAAATCATTCGACAAATCTTTTAAATCATTTAACTATGCATGCATCATAGTTATAAAAAAAATGTCCACTCACAGACTATATAAGCGACTCAATTCCAAATTGTATGCCTTCCGAAGTCCCAGGTGCTATCTATCCTATTAAAAAACCACCACTAACGGTCACTAACCCTGCGATAATCTCACATTCAAATCCCCTAATTTTCTAAATAAAATATGTATTAAAAACTTAAACATAACACTTCAGACACAAAAAACTACCTCGAGACGATGATCGAACGACTCTTAACATGTGCCAAAACATCTGTAAGATTGAAAACATTAAAACACATGTTGATTTGAAACCAAGATGACGTGGTACGCGCCGCCACACACCACCCTTCTCTCTACGCGTGGGTCTCATGCGCCTGGGGTTGTCCTCACCCTTCAGTCGGGTTAACCCAGCTTCTCTAAGTCGGGTCCCGACCCGATTTTCATACCCGATTATAAGTCCTTCAATTTTCACCCAATTTTCAATTTCAGTCCACCTAAACTGTTCTTGTTGACATGACCCTTCCTTAATTACCAAGAAAGTCAGACTGGTTCTACTCCCGTCTGAAAGTTCGGGTCAAATAAGGGATATTACTAACTTCGACCAAGCCCAATTCTATTTCATTAACCAAACCTAGTCCATCCTGGCAGTGTTACCGCTCAAATCCAACCCACTAAACTCGACAAGTAGTGGAGTTTACTAGCTCGATTATGTGCAATCATGTTATCATTGTTATTCACATTATGAGTCACGATATTCGTTAAATATGAATAAATAAAAATAAATAACCTATGTGTAATCCTTATGTTAACAATCATATATGTTGACCGTACAAATGATAATCCCTCATGAAGTAAGATAATTCCTTAACATAATAGTAACTATGCAAACTTTAGCTAGCGTACTCCTTGGATGTTCCATAAAGTATATTCATCATAGACATCCTTAACATTTAATAGCATCACCACTTGTTTTAAGCTTACCCTTAATATTTATCCATTAATCATAGTCCCTCTCAATTAATCATCACTACTAGCCAAGATTAAGCCTTCAATAATTTACAATAACTACACAAATAATCAAACCCTTACTCTTATTTCTTCTAATATGCCAAATACTATAAATCTAATGATCACCATAATTCAAGCAAGATATAAAATTCCATAAACTTATAATATTTACAACAAATCACCTATCAGGAACCAATATTAGGCTTAGGTTCACAAACCACTAAACTCATAGCAATAACATCTCATGTCTCCTCACATACTCATAGCACTAAACAAATCATCATTGATATTTCATCATCATTATAACTATCTTTATTATACAAATGTAGTAAATTTATTTATAATAACTTGATCATATACTTACGGGACTATCATGAATAATTAATCTTTTGCACAAATAACTCTTTTGAATCCTTATTTCTTACTTAAACAAACCTCTCATAATTCCTATATAGTAACATGAAAGTATAAATACATAACATTGTTGTAACGCCCCGAAAATCCAAATAATGTATAATATTAAAATAATATATAAACATAACACAAAACTTGCTCATATCCATTATAGCCTTTGATCGATCAATTGAATCCCAAAACATTGAGAGACTGAACTGAGAAAAACAAAAGGGAGAATTGTAGAGTGGATTGTAGAGTGCGATATCGAAAGGAAACCCAGAAACCCGAAAGGAAACCCGAAACAGATTTTGAATCCGTAAATCTCGATTTTCAAAAATTAAGTGAAGTGAAATTGACTTGACATTAAGTCTTCTAGGAGCTAAACGAATCGAACCAAATCAATTAGGAAGGGAATTGATGGAGATTTGACTAAGAACAGACCCTGCGACATCCTTGAATTGTGGAGGCTGAGTTCGAGTACTTGGAGGTAAGGAATCCTGAAATTGGTTTCGAATTTATGTTTAGAATGGAGATAGGATGCTTCCTGTGTGCTTAATTGATTGAAACAGCTTGAAATTGGGTAGACCCCGATTTAGAACCCATCGGGTATTCACTTCGAGTCGAGGGATTTGAGGATCCATTTCATGAAATTGAGGTTACGGATCCCTAATAAACATTGATTAGATACAAATGAGTGAAAGAATGAACAAATTTGACGTCGAATTGAGGAAGATTGCACCAGGTCTGATCGCGGGTTCACGACCCGTTTAATAGGAAATCAGGCGAGAGAGACGGTATTGTAGCAGTACTGTCTACGACGCGTGACTTTCACGCGCAGCCCCTTGCGGCGGCGCGTGGCTGGGTTTCTGACTTTGGGTCCAACATACTTTCTGATGTTCTCGATGATACGAACCTATTGGCGTAGGTTTCGGGTCAATCGGATGTGAATTTGGAGTAGTTTCGAGTATCCGAAGAGTATAGGTTACGTTTAAATAATATTATTAAATTCTGACGATTAGGGAATTTGTATATGGGGTTATGTGATAACCTAGTGACCTTAAATTACTTTGTTTGACAGGTCGGAATATTCCCGGGACGTCGGAAGTGAAGGAACAGCTCGAGACTGAACAATCTCGATAGTGTGTGAATGGACTTTTGTTTTCTACCCTGAGTGCATGCATACATGTTTTGACTGCTTTATGATATGATTTGACATGATTTGGCATGATTGATGTTTCGATATGATGATTTTTGGATTTTCTGAATATTATATTATTTTATATGATTTTGGGCACGATTTTCGAGAAAACTGTGAAACTGTTGTTTTGGGCGAAGGCCTGGGATTTGTGATTGGTTTTGAGTCGGATTATGAATCGAGAAATTGATTTGATGAAATTGTAATGCTTTTGGCTATATTTTATGGATTTATGTGAAAATGGCAACTAGGTTGCGATTGTACGGATTTACGTGAAAATGATATTTTGGGCTTGAGACCTAATTGGATAGTGATTTTGACTCGGATTTTGGAGTCACATGTGAAGACGATGAAATTGATGATTTTGATTTATAAAGTATATACTGGACACTGTTTTTATGATAGATTTGTGGAACTTGCTTTATGAAATCTATGTTTTGGGAGAGGCCCTATTGAAATGTTTTTTATTTGATTTGAGACATAAATGGTTTTCAAATGAGATTACTGGATTTGGTGACTGTTCCACATATACCATCCTCTGTGATTTGATAGTCTCCTTCAGACATCGTAGATCCTGGAGTAGTCACGATCCACTGGCTGGAGATGAATAGCTCCGAGGGAGGCTCAGTCTCAAGAGTGTGAGTTTATGATGATACCCTCCAGACGTCGTAGATCCTGAAGAGTATCACCCCAGACGTCGTAGATGCTGGGGAGGTACTTGGACGTGAGACACCCGAGTTTGCACGCGTTGCATTGATATCGTGACGGGTTACTTGGATATTGAGATTTTATACTGAGGATTGGTGGTATTATGGTTTATTATCATGAGTTTTATGGACCATGGGAAAACATGTTTTTGATTTTATCGGTCCACTGTTCATACTTGATTTATTTTACACTATGACTCATGTTTTATGATATGCATGCATGTTCGTGAAACTAGAGGGTAAGAATGTGTTTTGCTAAATGTATTTCTAAAACTTTCTTTTTGTCCACTCACACCTTTGATGTTTTATGTACCCTCTAGGCCAGTGCATAGGTATGGGGACTAGTGATAAGGCAGAAGAATAAGTAGACCGTTACGCACTCATACACTTTACAGAGTAGGATTTTGATCCCTACTTGTAATATTACCTATGCTCTGTAAACCTGCTGAATAGTCAAACTTGTGAGGTCAACGGTCCTGGAAAACTGAATTATCCCTTGTCTAACAATGTTTTTCGTTTGTTATGTTATCTATATATGTCTGTAAGGTTACTTTTGGCACTTTATCATTATTTTCAGACGGGAGCAGGATTCTTCACGATTATCGAGGGATAATCGGGATAGGTCTTGTCAAATTGGTATCAGAGCATTAGGTTGCGGTCTGAGTCTTGCACATTGTGTGCCTGTGTTGTTATACTGATCTGTTTTACTTACAAATACCTCAATATGCCTCTGAGACGTGAGCCTCGTGCACAACTTGGTGATGAGATGGAGGGTCCGGACGTAGAGAGAGCTCAACGTTTGGGGGCCACTAGTTTTACTGGCCAGACGAACCCAGACGAGGCCTATGAGTGGATTACTCAATTGGAGAGGATTTACGAGATTATGCGATGCCCACCAGGAGACATGGTTCCATTAGCCACATTCATACTGAGTAATCAAGCTTATAGATGGTGGCGCGGATTACAGCTGATTGGGTTGGATGCCCGCACCCTGAGTTGGGAGGATTTCCTGCACCGTTTCCTAGACCAGTTTTATCCTCATTCCTTTCGCAATGCCAAGGAAGTGGAGTTCCTTCAGCTGCAACAAGGAAACCTGTCAGTGGCTGACTACGAGCAGAAATTCATAAACCTATCTAGTTTCGCTCCTCTGTATGTGGCAAACGAGGAGGACAAGTGCAGAAGATTTGAGCAGGGATTGATAAATGAGATCCATGGTGCTGTGACAGTAGGATCTTATGCTACCCTCAGGGAGTTGTCTGATGCTGCCGCTAGAGTTGAGGTGACCTCGCAGTACGACAACAGTTTTCAGGCTTCAGTCGGCGCCGAGAGCGACAGTATCAGGGATCTTCGAGTCAGAGATGGCCTAAGAGGGGTAGTTCTAGTTCTGGATCTTCTGGTGGCACCCGTCCGAGTTATGGTAGTGGAAGTACGCAAAGGTTTGGTTTTAGACTTCAGGCAACATCTCAATCTAGTGGTACATCTGTGGGGTCTACTGGCGGACAGAGCGATAGACCTAGTCGGTCTGGTTCAGTGGTTTGTTATTCTTGTGGAGAGCCTGGACATATCATAAGGAACTGCCTATACGGATCAGGTAGTAGCGGTATAGGTCGAGGAACAGAAGAGCAGAGTCTGAATACGGCCTCGACTTCTGATGCAACAGGTGGGAGAGGAGTTGGCACAGAACGTGGTGGACCACGGGGACGGGGTCGGACTTCGGGACCACAGGCCCGAGTGTTCGCAGTAACTCAACAGGAGGCCCGAGCAACCCCGGGAGTGGTGACAGGTATGCTTACTATTTTTGGTCATCATGCACGTACCTTAATAGACCCGGGAGCTACCCACTCTTTTGTTTCTCGACATTATGCCTCGTTAGCAGATAAAGAAATCTCTGCGATTGGTTGTGATATGGGAGTCGGTACGTCGACTGGTGATATATATGTGGTAACCAGGTAATACGAGGTTATCCTGTATTGATAGAGGGTGTGACCCTAGTGTCTGGCCTCATACTATTATATTTGTATGATTTTGATGTTATCCTTGGGATCGATTGGTTGAAAACCCATCATGCCTCTATCGAGTGTTTCGATAAGAGGGTGATACTTCGGAGCCCAGGGTTACCAGAGGTGATATTTCAGGGAGATCGGAGAATGTTACCCGCGAGAGTCATATCAGCCCTCACGGGAGAGAGATTGTTAAGGAGAGGTTGCCAGGGTTATTTGGCACATGTGATTGATGTACGGGATACCCCAGCTAGGGCCGAGGACATCCAAATCGTATGTGAGTCCCAGATGTGTTTCCTGCGGATTTACTAGGGTTACCACCACATAGAGAGATGGAGTTCACTATTGATTTGATCCCTAGTACCCGACCTATTTCCTTGACTCCTTATCGTATGGCACCAGCCGAGTTAAGGGAAGTGAAGGTGCAGTTGTAAGATTTAGTTGACATGGGGTTCATTCGGCCGAGTGTGTCACCGTGGGGAGCCCTTGTACTCTTTGTAAGAAAGAAAGAGGGCGGCTTGAGATTATGCATGGATTATAGGCAACTGAACAAGGTTACAATAAAGAATAAGTATCATTTGCCCCCAAATCGATGATTTGTTTGCCCAATTAAGGGGAGCTAAGTATTTTTCGAAGATTGATCTCCGTTCTGGTTACCATCAGTTGAGGATTCGAGAAGATGATATTCCAAAAACAGCCTTCCGGACTCGGTATGGTCATTATGAGTTTCTAGTAATGCCATTTGGGTTGACCAATGCACCGGCGACATTTATGGATTTGATGAATCGAGTGTTCCGGAAATATCTTGATCAGTTTGTCATTGTGTTTATCGATGATATTTTGGTGTATTCAAACAGTAAGAAGGTGCATGAGAAGCACCTGAAGCTTGTGCTTGAGACGCTAAGGGAGAATCAGCTTTTTGCCAAATTGAGTAAGTGCCAATTTTAGTTAACTAGTGTGGGGTTTCTGGGACATGTGATTTTTGTGGAAGAAATTTGTGTTGATCCCCAGAAGATTGAGGCAGTGGCAATTTGGGAGCAGCCGACAACAGTAACCGAAGTGAGGAGCTTTTTAGGGTTGGTCGGTTACTACAGATGTTTTGTAGAAGGATTTTCTACGATTGCTGTCCCATTGACTCACTTGACCAGGAAGGGAGTTAAGTTCATTTGGGATGAGACTTGTGAGCGAAGTTTTCAGGAATTGAAGAAACGATTGACATCCGCTCCGGTATTGACCCTTCTAGATGATAGTGGAGAATTCGAAGTGTATACTGATGCATCCTTCCTTACACGGATTGGGGTGTGTGTTAATGAAACATAGGAAGGTAATTACTTATGCTTCTCGACAGTTAAAACCGTATGAGTGCAACTATCCTACCCATGATCTAGAACTGGATGTAGTGGTACATGCTCTAAAGATCTGGAGACATTATTTATACGGTGAAACATGCAGACTGTTTACGGATCATAAAAGTTTGAAGTACTTTTTCACACAGAAGGAATTAAATGTGAGGCAAAGAAGATGGTTGGAATTGATTAAGGATTATGACTGCACGATTGGATACCATCCTGGAAAAGCTAATGTGGTAGCTGATGCATTGAGTCGGAAATCAGCACATTCTATAGCCCATCTGCGGATGATACATTTGCCTTTATTGGTTGAACTTGGTAGAACTGGTGTTATGTTGGGACTTGATAGCCAAGGTGTTTTGTTTGCCAGTTTCCAGGTGCGACCAATCCTAATTGATCAGATCATCGAAGTGGAAGCAGGGGAACGACAGGATTATACAGTTAGCGAGGATGGAGCCTTAACAATGGAAGGAAGATTATGTGTACCTGAAGATGTAGTGTTAAAGAAGGAGATTCTGGATGAAGCCCATAGTTCGTCGTACGCTATGCATCCAAGAGGGACCAAAATGTATCGTACGCTTCGAGAGTATTATTGGTGGCCGGGTATGAAACGAGAAATTGCTGCGTATATGAGCAAGTGTTTGATATGTCAGCAGGTAAAAGCTGAGAGACAGAGACCCTATGGAGCATTGCAACCACTTCCTATCGCATAGTGGAAATGGGACCATATAACCATGGATTTTGTGTTTAAACTGCCTAGGACGCCCAGAGGCCACGATGGAGTTGGGGTGATTGTGGACAGACTCACCAAGTCAGCGCATTTCTTACCTGTGAAGGAAGACTTTTAGACGACCCAGTATGCCAGACTATTCATTAATGAGATTATCCGGTTACACGGTACTCCTCCCTCTATTATATCGAATCGAGATCCACGATTTACATCCATATTTTGGCAGAGTTTACAGGAAGCTTTTGGGACAAGATTGCATTTTAGTACGGGGTTCCACCCTCAGACAGATGGACAGTCGGAACGGACCATCCAGACCTTGGAAGATATGATGAGAGCATGTGTTTTGCAATTCCAGGGTACTTTGGAGTCACATTTACCGTTGATGGAATTCGCCTACAACAATAGTTACCAAGCGGTATTGAGATGGCACGTTATGAAGCCTTATATGGATGACAGTGCAGAACCACTTTGTGTTGGACAGAAGTGGGCGAAAGAAAATTGTCTAGGTCTGAATTGATCGATCTGACGATGGAGAAAGTTAAGCTCATCAGAGATAGATTCAAGGCAGCCTAGGATAGACAAAAGAGCTATGTGGACCGTCGGATCAGAGATCTTGAATTTGCAATTGGAGATTGGGTCTTTCTGAAGTTATCTCCTTGGAAAGGCATAGTACGATTTGGCAGGCGTGGAAAATTGAGCCCCCGTTTCATCAGACCATATGAGATTGTTGAGCGGATTGGCCGGGTTGCTTACAGATTAGCCTTACCTCCAGAGCTTTCCAGGGTCCATAATGTATTCCATGTGTCAATGCTGCGGAAATATGTGTATGATGAGTCCCATGTGTTAGAAGAATAGCCCATTGAGCTCAGAGAAGACTTAAGCTTTGAGGAACAACCTGTACAGATCTTGGATAGAAAAGATAAGGTGCTTCGCTGAAAGACGATTCCCCTAGTGAAGGTTCTTTGGAGAAATCAGAACGTGGAAGAGGCCACATGGGAACCTGAGACACAGATGCGAGAGTAGTATCAGTATTTGTTTCCTTGAAATTTCGGGGACGAAATTTCCTTAGGGGGGAAGGTTGTAACGCCCTGAAAATCCAAATAATGTAAAATATTAAAATAATATGTAAAATGACATTTTTACCCTTGGAGGGGTGTGGTTAAATGTTGACTTTTTGTTTGGAATACTTTTTGTATATTTTCCGAAGACCATTGTGTAGGTCTTGGGACGCTGAATCCGTAGACAAGTGGCACGTCGAAAACGGAGCTCGGGTAAAAACGTTGCAGGTCTGTGAAGTTATGGGGCAAAATAGTCATTTGTGACATGAAGGGTAAAACGGTAATTTGGGCAGCCAAGGTAATTGTTGGCTGGTTCAGCCACAGAGAGTGACTCACTCAGTCCAGAAAGTGACACCTGTCACTTGGATTCAATTGTTTGGTGGCACTGTTTGCCGCTAAACACACTAAATATAAACATAACACAAAACTTGCTCATATCCATTATAGCCTTTGATCGATCAATTGAATCCCAAAAAATTGAGAGACTGAACAGAGAAAAACAAAAGGGAGAATTGTAGAGTACGATATCAAAAGAAACCTAGAAACACGAAAGGAAACCAGAAACAGATTGTGAATCCGTAAATCTTGAATTTCAAAAATTGGCCTAAGTGAAGTGAAATTGACTTGACATTAAGTCTTCTGGGAGCTAAACGAATCGAACCAAATTAATTGGGAAGGAAATTGATGGAGATTTGACTAAGAATAGACCATGCGACATCCTTGAATTGTGGAGGCTGAGTTCGAGTACTTGGAGGTAAGGAATCTTGAAATTGGTTTCGAATTTACCTTTAGAATGTAGATAGGATGCTTCCCGTGTGCTTAATTGATTGAAACAGCTTGAAATTGGGTAGAACCCGATTTAGAACCCATAGAATATTCACTTCGAGTCGAGGGATTTGAGGATCCATTTCATGAAATTGAGGTTACGGATCCCTAATAAACATTGATTAGATACAAATGAGTGAAAGAATGAACAAAATCGAGGTCGAATTGAGGAAGATTGCACCGGGTCTGATCGCGGGTTCACGATCTGTTTAACATGAAATCGGGCAAAAGAGACGGTACTGTAGCAGTACTATGCACGACGCGTGGCTTCCACGCGCAGCCGCTTGCGGCGGCGCGTGAAGGCACGTGGCTGGGTTTCTGACTTTGGGTCCAACATACTTTTTGATGTTCTCAATGATACGAACCTATTGGGTTTGGTTTCGGGTCAATCAGATGTGAATTTGGAGTAGTTTCGAGTATCTGGAGCGTATAGGTTACGTTTAAATAATATTATTAAATTCTGACGATTAGCAAATTTGTATATGGGATTATGTGATAACCTATTGACCTTAAATTACTTTGTTTGACAGATCGGAATATTCCCGGGACGTCGGAAGTGAACGAACAGCTCGAGACTGAACAATCTGGACGGTGTGTGATTGGACTTTTGTTTTCTACCGTGAATGCATGCATACATGTTTTGACTACTTTATGATATGATTTGGTATGATTGATGTTTCGATATGATGATTTCCGAATTTTTGGAATATTATATTATTTTATATGATTTTGGGTACAATTTTCGAGAAAATTGTGAAACTGTTATTTTGGGCGAAGGCCTAGGATTTGTGAATTGTTTTGACTCGGATTATGAATCGGGAAATTGATTTGATGAAATTGTAATGCTTTTGGCTATATTTTATGGATTTATGTGAAAGTGGAAACTAGGTTGCGATTGTACGGATTTACGTGAATGATATTTTGGGCTTGAGACCCAATTGGATAGTGATTTTGACTCGGATTTTGGAGTCACATGTGAATACGTTGAAATTGATGATTTTGATTTATAAAGTATATTCTGGACACTGTTTTTATGATGGATTTGTGGAACTTGCTTTGTGAAAGCTATGTTTCGGGCAGAGGCCCTATTGAAATGTTTTTGATTTGATTTGATAAATAAATGGTTTTAAAATGAGATTACTGGATTTGGTGACTGTTCCACATATACCATCCTCTGTGATTTGATAGTCTCCTCTAGACGACGTAGATCCTGGAGTAGTCACAATCCACTGCCTGGAGATGAATAGCTCCGAGGGAGGCTCAGTCGCAGGAGTGTGAGTTTATGATGATACCCTCCAGACGTCGTAGATCCTAGAGAGGATATCACCCCAGACGGCGTAGATCCTGGAGAGGTACTCGGACGTGAGACACCCGAGTTTGCACGCGTTGCATTGATATCGTGATGGGTTACTTGAATATTGAGATTGTATATTGTGGATTGGTGGTATTATGGTTTATTATCATGAGTTTTATGGACCATGGGAAAACTTGTTTTTGATTTTATCGGTCCACTGTTCATACTTGATTTATTTTACACTATGACTCATGTTTTATGATATGCATGCATGTTCGGGAAACTGGAGGGTAGGAATGTGTGTTGCTAAATGTATTTCTAAAACTTTCTTTTTGTCCACTCATACCTTTGATGTTTTATGTACCCTCCAGGCCAGTGCACATGTACGGGGGCTACTTGAAATATTACCTATGCTCTGTAAACCTGTTGACTAGTCAAACTTGTGAGGTCAACGATCCTGGAAAATTGAATTATCCCTTGTCTGACAATGTTTGTTAATGTTTGTTGTTTGTTATGTTATCTATAGATGTCTGTAAGGTTACTTTTGGCACTTTAGCGTTATTTTCAGACGGGAGCAGGATTCTTCACGATTAGCGAGGGATAATCGGGATGGGTCTTGTCAATTGTAACTTCATAAATATGCTCAAGCAATATCCAATGTACTCAACCATTATACCATAAGACTTAGAACAGGAAGAGGAACGTTTTACCTGTAGAACACTTCCCCAGAAAACACCGCACGCGCCCTCTCAAGCCAATGAAGGCTCTCTACGCATGGGGGTCACGCTCTACACAGGGTCGTCGTCTACCTCCAGACGCGACCGTTTGCCTCCTAATCAGGTCGCTCTACCCGCGACGCGACTTGGTTCTAAAACTTGATATTTTCGTCGATATTTCATGATTTAAGTGTCTAAACACATCTACTCAATCTCATAAATCGATCTATAACATCACAACCAGAATAACTTACCTCGTGATCATATTTTAAACTTCCCAAATTCTCTACCATGGCGTCCAAGAGCGATTTAGTAGCCCCTTACATCCGAAACCATTCCATTTTGTCTCAGGAGGATCACTTAGCCTCCAGGAATATACTAGGACATCCTGTTGAACGTTCTCTTGTCCCAAAACCAAAACCTGATGATGGAACCTCACGGGTTCTTCCTCGCTTTCACAATTTTCTTCGTGTTTCTTCTTAGATTTCTCTTCCTTTTCACTCTCTCTTTCCCCGATTCTTTGTAACGCCCGGAAAAAAAATCCAAAAATTGTAAAATATTAAAATAATGCGAAAATGACGTTTTTACCCCTAGAAGGATATGGCTAAAAGTTGACTTTTTGTTTGGTATACTGTTTGTATATTTTGCTTGTGCCATTGTGTAGGTCTCGGAACGCTGAATCCGTAGACAGGTGGCACGTCGAAAACGGAGTTCGGATGAAGAAGTTACGGGGTTGTGAAGTGTAGGGGTAAAATGGTAATTGTGCTTAAGAAAGGTAAAATGGTAAATTTAGATGGATTACACTTGGACGGTGGAAGGATCATTACAACTCCACTTGATTGCTGATTCATGCCAATTAAATGACTCAAGTAATGTGACAGGACCCGCCCCGATCCCCCTGGGACCACCCGGGACGTGCCCTGCACCCGTCTGACACCCGACGTTAAAATACCAAAAATACCCTTATTGAAGATAAAATGCATAAAGAAAATCCATAGTTAAGTCATACATAGCACACCACACAAATACTCAAATACAAATAGTGTCAGACAAGGGATGGTTCCCGAATACAGTTTATTGAGCACGACTCTAGACACACTACGTGCCAACCTACCCAGCAGTAGGGTTCAGGTACGCAACGTAAACCTATGCCTCTTCCTCCTCGGGATCCTCCTCCTCCTCCTCGGGATCCTCCTCCTCCATAGCACTACCTGGAGGGGTAGTAAAACAACAAAGGTGAGTGGGCCGAAACTCAAGGTTTACAAAGTAGTTTACCATTTCGAAAACATATAGCTTTTCCCCTCCGTTTTCCGAAAAGACATGCATAGTATTAAAACCACAAAACCATATAGCCAGAAGCAGAATAATATCAACATAATATAATCTTAGTCACTGCACTATACATCCCAACCCTGACATCCCAGATGCCTGACGTCCCAGACGCCCAATAAGGTCACAGTCTCAAGGCTACGCGTGCCACCCGGGGTCTCAATCCCGAGTCCAAATCCCGAACCTAGTCCGAGCATGGCATTCTAGATGCCTGACGTCCCAGACGTCCAATAGTAGCAATCCTGCTCCTGAGTCACTCTACGGTCCGGTCCCTCCGTAGAATGACTCCTCACAGGCAATGCGCCGTGACCGCTCCGGTGTACCTACATCCGGAGGAGATAGAATCCTAGGGTAGATCCATACAGTGCAGTACCACAGATAATATCGAGATCCATTATACATATATATGACTCCAAACCATTTATGAACAACCAGACGGGTCTCATGCCCAAACATCGTAATACGTGCCATAAATCATGCACAAGATAAACAGATACTTTTACTCAAATCACATATAGATATAGTAGAAAGTAAAACAGTTATGCATGCCGAAGTTTAGTGAAATCAAAGGCCCACTCACAGTACAATCCCGCTGCAATCCCGAGCGTAAAGCCCTGTCCAAGGGTTAAAGTACAATTCCTGTCATGCCCAAAACATACGTAAAGGTCACTTTAAGTCCCTACTAAACAACTACGAAACCCTAGACTGAAACCGGCCCGGGAAAGCCGTCCGAACACGCTTCCCAAGGCATCAAACCCTAATTTGACCAAATTAACGATCTCCGATCGACACGAAACCACCGCCATTGGATCCGTATCGTCGAAACCTTGAAAATGGCACTGGTCCCACACAAAATACTGTTCACACGCGCCCCCCACGTGCCGGTCAACCCTCTGGTCAACAGTGCTACAGTGATGCTGACGTCAGCATGACGTCACTGCTGACGTCAGCGTGACGTCATCACTGACAGTGTCAGAGGACACGTGTCAACAGCCCATTGGTCCCTGGTCTGACAATATTCTGACATGATGACGTCATCATGACGTCACTGCTGACGTCAGCATGATGACGTCATCAGCTACAGTAACCGGGTCTGTGAATCGGGTCACCGCAGACCCACGGTTCGACCCGATCACAGATCGTGATTCCGACCACCAAAATCGATGGGGTTTGTTCCTATGGACTCGTCTGAACATGTTCTATGGCTCTGTGTCATCAAAACTGGTTTTTAAGATCGAGGAATCACCTGAAAAACGACGGGGAATTGGCTGCCGGTTCTGGTTCGTCTTCTCCGGCGAGCCGTCACGCTTCCAGCCACAACCTCAGGTCCAAAACGCTCGTCTAGTCCCCTAGGTTAAGTCTCAAAAACAACCCAACAATTTTAACGTTAAAAACGGACAGTTCGAGGCAGGGAAGGAAAATCGGCCTTCACGGGTTTGCAGGCTTACCGCCGCCGTGTCGCTGCCGTGGGCTGTCCAGTCCAGTCCTACGCCGTCCAGAGGTCACAACGGTCCTAGCCCTAGGTTGGTTCGAGCCCAGAAGTCGTGGTTTGGATGGTTGGATGGTTTTGGGCCGCACGGGTTCCTCACGGGTTTGTGGGTTTTCCGGGTTGCTCCGCCGTCCGTGGTGGTGGTGATGGTCGTCTGGAGGTGGCTGAGAGGTAGGCTGGTGTGTGGGTTGAGGCTGAGGGGTGGTGTGATGGCTGATGTGTTTGTGCAGAGAATGGGAGGTTGCACGGTTTGATGGAATGGAAATGAGAGAATGAATTCTCTCATGGTTTTTAAAACAGAGTGATCAAATGGAATGAAGGGCTGAGATTGATTCTGAGTTAAGAGTGAAGGGTGAGGATTTAAGGAAATTAAACTATTTAATTAATCTCATGGCAGACCAAGATCCAGATTGTTGGGGATGATGTGGATGGGGTAGATGAGTGACATGTGTCACTCATCAAGGGTCCAGATTGATTGGGTTAAAGTAAATCAGATTATAATATTTTATTATTATTTTAAGTTCCGAGTCTCGGTTAGTTCGGTCACGTTCTTGACCATAACTTTTTCGTCGTAAGTCCGATTTCGGCGTGCCGCCTGTCTACGGATTCGTATCGACGAGACCTACGTAACGGTCATTGGCCCTCGTCCGTTGGACTTCCCGGGTCAAAAGTCAACATTTGGCCCCCAAATGGCCAAATTACCAAAATGCCCCTCGACTTCCGAACGTCACAACGTCTTCCTCGAACGTCGGAATCGAACGTGCCACCTGCCTATGAACTCGTGACATCCTAAACTACGTCACGGTCACGTGTCAAAGTCCTAAATACTTCCCGAGGTAAAAGTCAACTTTCCCCCCCCCAGGGGCAAAACGGTCATTTTACAATAAAATAATAATTACGAAAGTTCGGGTCGTTACAATCTACCCACCTTACAAAAATTTCGTCCTCGAAATTTACTCGAATAAAAACGGGTACTGCTCCCTCATCAAGTCTTCGGGTTCCCACGTCGCCTCCTCGACGTCATGGTTCCTCCATAGCACTTTCACCAACCGAATCGTCTTGTTTCTCAGAACCTTGTTCTTCTGATCCAGAATCTGCACTGGTTTCTCCTCAAAGCTCAGATCAGTCATCAGTTCTACTGGTTGTTCCGGCAAGGCATGTGAATCGTCCCGTAGGTATTTCCGTAACATGGACACATGGAAAACATCGTGCACTCTGGCAAGTTCTGGAGGTAATGCCAACCAGTATGCCACTAGTCCAATCCTCTCAATGATCTCGAACGGTCCAAAGTAACGTGGACTCAACTTCCCGCGTCGGCCAAAACGGATAATTCCTTTCCATGGAGATAACTTAAGGAACACAAAATCTCCAACCTCGAATTCCAAGTCTCGAATTCGTCGATCCGCATAGCTCTTTTGGCGATCTTGTGCTGCCTTCAATCTTTCCTTGATGATTCGAACTGTTTCCTGGGTCATGTCCATCAAATCCGGTCCTAAAGCTGCTCGCTCTCCTACCTCCATCCAACAGATAGGTGTCCTGCACTGTCGGCCATACAGTGCCTCGTAGGGTGCCATCCCGATACTTGCCTGATAACTGTTGTTGTATGCGAACTCCATCAAAGGCAAATGAGTATCCCACGAATCCTGAAACTGCAGTACACAAGACCTCATCATGTCCTCCAGTGTCTGGATAGTCCTCTCTGACTGTCCATCGGTCTGTGGGTGGAACGCTGTACTGAAATGTAAGTTTGTACCCAAGGCGTTCTGCAAACTTCGCCAGAACCTAGATGTGAAACGCAGATCTCGATCAGACACTATCGACTCCGGCGTACCATGAAGTCGAATGATCTCCCTCACAAACAGCTGAGCCAGTCGGTTTGGCTTAAATGTCTCTTGTACTGGTAAGAAATGAGCTGACTTGGTCAATCGGTCGACAATCACCCAAACTCCATCGCATCCCCTCTGAGTTCTAGGCAATTTGAAGACAAAATCCATGGTAATGTGATCCCACTTCCACTCGGGAATCGGAAGCGGTTGCATTGCTCCATACGGTCTCTGCCGCTCCGCCTTGACCTGCTGACAGGTCAAACATCTGCTCACGAACACTGCAATATCCTTCTTCATTCCTGCCCACCAATAGTGGTCCCGGAGGGTACGGTACATCTTTGTACCTCCCGGATGCATGGCATAAGCCGAACTGTGGGCTTCCTCGAGAATTTCTGCCCGTAACTCTGCCACTGCAGGAACACACAAACGGCCTAGTTTTACCAGAGCTCCATCTGGTCGGATAGTAAAGTCCTGCCTCTCGTCTGCTTCGACCTCGATCCTGTAGATACAAAGTGTCGGATCCTCCAATTGTGCCTCGATAATCCGATCGACGAGCACAGGTCGTACATGAAAACTGGCCAACAAAGCTCCCTGCTCATCCATCCCCAGCATAACTCCAGCTCTTCGAAGTTCCACTAGCAAAGGAAGGTACACCAGCCTCAGGTGTGCAATCGATCCTGCTGACTTCCTGCTGAGTGCGTCTGCCACCACGTTCGCCTTCCCTGGATGATATTCAATCGTACAATCGTAATCCTTGATCAGTTCCAACCACCGTCGCTGCCTTACGTTCAGCTCCTTCTGAGTGAACAAATGCTTTAAACTCTGATGATCGGTGAAGATCCTGCAAGTCACCCCGTACAGATAATGTCGCTAGATCTTTAAAGCGTGAACCACCGCCGCCAACTCCAGATCATGCGTAGGGTAGTTCAGCTCATGTGTCTTTAGTTGTCTCGATGCATAAGCGATAACTCTGCCATTCTGCATCAGCACGCAACCCAAACCTTGCAACGATGCGTCACTGTAGACTTCGAACTCTCCACTGTTATCCGGCAAAGCAAGAACAGGTGCGGTAGTTAACCGACGTTTTAATTCCTGATAACTCTGCTCACACCGTTCATCCCAAACAAACTTTACTCCCTTCCTGGTTAAACGAGTCAACGGTGCAGCAATACTAGAGAAGCCCTCAACAAATCTCCGGTAGTATCCTGCCAAACCAACGAAACTCCGTACCTCTGTCACGGTTGTCGGTCTAGCCCAATTTGTCACCGCTTCGGTCTTCTGGGGATCCACACTAATCCCGTCTGCTGACACTACATGTCCCAGAAAACCAATGCTGGTTAGCCAAAACTGACACTTACTCAGCTTGGCGTATAACTGGTTCTGCCTCAGCTTCCCTAACACCGAACGTAAGTGTTCCTCATGAGCTTGAGCACTCCTCGAGTACACAAGGATGTCATCAATGAACACGATCACGAACTTATCCAAATAAGATCGGAAGACCCTATTCATCAGATCCATGAATGCTGCTGGAGCATTCGTCAAGCCGAAAGGCATCACAAGGAATTCATAATGCCCGTATCTGGTCCGAAACGCTGTCTTCGGGACATCTCCTTCAGCAATCTTCAACTGGTGATAACCAGATTGTAAATCTATCTTCGAGAAGTACTGTGCTCCCCGCAGTTGATCAAATAGATCGTCAATCCTGGGTAAGGGGTACTGGTTCCTTACCGTGACCTTGTTGAGCTGTCGATAATCCACACACAAACGGAGGCTCCCCTCCTTCTTCTTCACAAATAATACTGGTGCTCCCCACGGTGATGTACTCGGTCGGATGAATCCCAAGTCCACCAACTCCTGCAATTGGATCTTCAGTTCCCGTAACTCCGCTGGTGCCATTCGATATGGTGCCTGCGATATAGGTCGTGTGCCGGGAAGTAGTTCAATCGTGAACTCAATCTCCCGATGTGGTGGTAAACCAGGCAAATCTTCCGGGAACACATCTGGAAATTCCCGCACCACAGGTATATCATCGGCACCCGAAGTATCACTCTTTGTCGTCACAACATGCGCCAGATAGCCCTGGCATCCCTTCTGTAGAAGCTTCGTAGCGGCAAGTGAAGAAATTACTTCAGGTAGCGAACCGTCGCGCTCTCCCTGAAAAGTAACCTCCGGCAAACCCGGACTTCGCAGAATCACCCGCCTACTACAACAGTCGATGAGCGAACCGTGCTCAGTCAACCAATCCATTCCCAAGATAACATCAAAGTCATGGATATCCATCAGGATTAGATCAGCTAGCAGATCTACATCCTCCACCCTTACTGGGCATCTCCGGATCACCTGATTCACTATGTACACAACGCCCATCGGTGTACCAACACCCATTTCACTATCCAAGGCTGACACCTCGCGATCTAACATACCCGCACAACTTTTCGAAATAAAAGAATGAGTAGCCCCAGCATCCATTAACACCCGTACAACAATATTTGAGATATAAAGAGTACCTGTAACCACACCAAGGGCTGACCTCGCCTGCTGCTGAGTCACTGCAAAAACACGAGCTCGGGGTCCCGCAGTCTGTCCGCGCCCACGCGCGCCACGCTCAGCACTCTGTCCTTGGCCTCTGGAAGGGTGAGAAGCCGAACTCTGTGTCACACTAACACCTTTAGTCTCGTTGTTCCTTGACAGTAAAGGGCAATCTCGGGCATAGTGGCCCGCTCCTCCACAAGCAAAGAAATTAACTGTCCTCGGTCCATCCCAAGACCCTCCTGATGCACCACTCCAAGTCTGATGCTGTCCAGAACTGAATCTCGATCCGCCCCTCTGAGAGTTCCCATGTCGACCTGACCAGCCACGACCACGTAAAGATGAGGGTGCTCCTCGGTAATTTCCCCCCTTAGAGATCTTTCGGCCGGTTGGTCCAGGATGTGGACGATCCCGGCGCTGCCCCTCGCCTGATGATTGTCGCGCCTGGTGTGCCGCCAGACTGGCCTCGACACGAACTGCAGCGTCGACCATGTCCCTCAGAGTCGCGTAACTAGTAGCCGTCACACTTGCCCGCAACTCCCCTCGGAGTCCCAACTCAAATATTTGACATTTTTCCTCCTCAGTACTCACGAAAGCTGAGCAAAACGGGAAAGCTTCCCGAAGGTCTGCTCGTAATCTGCCACGAACATATCTCCCTGTTCCAGCCGCAGGAACTCTGCCTCTCGTGCCATGCGAAATGAACGCGGGTAATACTGATCTAAGAATCGGGCACGAAAGACCTCCCATGTGGTGGTGTGAACAGTCCACCCGAACATCTCAAGACCATGCCACCATTGATAAGCCCCGCCTTCCAGTAAGAAGGCCGCCAATGCCACCCGCTCGCCGGGTGGGCAGTGCATCACGGTGAAGATTCTTTCCCATTTCGCAATCCACTCATGGGCATCCTCGGGGTTTGATCCCCCGCTGAACGGTGTGGCTCCCAACCTTTGAGCCCGCTCAATGCTAGCACATTCCATCTCTCTCGCGATTTCCTCGTCAGTTCGTGTTTGAGGAATTCTCCTTGGAGGCATAACCCGCTGTTAAGAGGCATAGATTAGATACTGACATCTTTTAAACTAAGTACTGACCACTAGTCTAGCATGCTGACCACAACCTAGTGCTCTGATACCAAGTTGACAGGACCCGCCCCGATCCCCCTAGGACCACCCGGGACGTGCCCTGCTCCCGTCTGACACCCGACGTTAAAATACCAAAAATACCCTTATTGAAGATAAAATGCATAAAGAAAATCCATAGTTAAGTCAAACATAGCACACCACACAAATACTCAAATACAAATAGTGTCAGACAAGGGATGGTTCCCGAATACAGTTTATTGAGCACGACTCTAGACACACTACGTGCCAACCTACCCAGCAGTAGGGTTCAGGTACGCAACGTAAACCTATGCCTCTTCCTCCTCGGGATCCTCCTCCTCCTCCTCGGGATCCTCCTCCTCGATAGCACTACCTGGAGGGGTAGTAAAACAACAAAGGTGAGTGGGCCGAAACTCAAGGTTTACAAAGTAGTTTACCATTTCGAAAACATATAGCTTTTCCCCTCCGTTTTCCGAAAAGACATGCATAGTATTAAAACCACAAAACCATATAGCCAGAAGCAGAATAATATCAACATAATATAATCTTAGTCACTGCACTATACATCCCAACCCTGACATCCCAGATGCCTAACGTCCCAGACGCCCAATAAGGTCACAGTCTCAAGGCTACGCGTGCCACCCGGGGTCTCAATCCCGAGTCCAAATCCCGAACCTAGTCCGAGCATGGCATTCTAGATGCCTGACGTCCCAGACGTCCAATAGTAGCAATCCTGCTCCTGAGTCACTCTACGGTCCGGTCCCTCCGTAGAATGACTCCTCACAGGCAATGCGCCGTGACCGCTCCGGTGTACCTACATCCGGAGGAGATAGAATCCTAGGGTAGATCCATACAGTGCAGTACCACAGATAATATCGAGATCCATTATACATATATATGACTCCAAACCATTTATGAACAACCAGACGGGTCTCATGCCCAAACATCGTAATACGTGCCATAAATCATGCACAAGATAAACAGATACTTTTACTCAAATCACATATAGATATAGTAGAAAGTAAAACAGTTATGCATGCCGAAGTTTAGTGAAATCAAAGGCCCACTCACAGTACAATCCCGCTGCAATCCCGAGCGTAAAGCCCTGTCCAAGGGTTAAAGTACAATTCCTGTCATGCCCAAAACATACGTAAAGGTCACTTTAAGTCCCTACTAAACAACTACGAAACCCTAGACTGAAACCGGCCCGGGAAAGCCGTCCGAACACGCTTCCCAAGGCATCAAACCCTAATTTGACCAAATTAACGATCTCCGATCGACACGAAACCACCGCCATTGGATCCGTATCGTCGAAACCTTGAAAATGGCACTGGTCCCACACAAAATACTGTTCACACGCGCCCCCCACGTGCCGGTCAACCCTCTGGTCAACAGTGCTACAGTGATGCTGACGTCAGCATGACGTCACTGCTGACGTCAGTATGACGTCATCACTGACAGTGTCAGAGGACACGTGTCAACAGCCCATTGGTCCCTGGTCTGACAATATTCTGACATGATGACGTCATCATGACGTCACTGCTGACGTCAGCATGATGACGTCATCAGCTACAGTAACCGGGTCTGTGAATCGGGTCACCGCAGACCCACGGTTCGACCCGATCATAGATCGTGATTCCGACCACCAAAATCGATGGGGTTTGTTCCTATGGACTCGTCTGAACATGTTCTATGGCTCTGTGTCATCAAAACTGGTTTTTAAGATCGAGGAATCACCTGAAAAACGACGGGGAATTGGCTGCCGGTTCTGGTTCGTCTTCTCCGGCGAGCCGTCACGCTTCCAGCCACAACCTCAGGTCCAAAACGCTCGTCTAGTCCCCTAGGTTAAGTCTCAAAAACAACCCAACAATTTTAACGTTAAAAACGGACAGTTCGAGGCAGGGAAGGAAAATCGGCCTTCACGGGTTTGCAGGCTTACCGCCGCCGTGGGCTGTCCAGTCCAGTCCTACGCCGTCCAGAGGTCACAACGGTCCTAGCCCTAGGTTGGTTCGAGCCCAGAAGTCGTGGTTTGGATGGTTGGATGGTTTTGGGCCGCACGGGTTCCTCACGGGTTTGTGGGTTTTCCGGGTTGCTCCGCCGTCCGTGGTGGTGGTGATGGCCGTCTGGAGGTGGCTGAGAGGTAGGCTGGTGTGTGGGTTGAGGCTGAGGGGTGGTGTGATGGCTGATGTGTTTGTGCAGAGAATGGGAGGTTGCACGGTTTGATGGAATGGAAATGAGAGAATGAATTCTCTCATGGTTTTTAAAACAGAGTGATCAAATGGAATGGAGGGCTGAGATTGATTCTGAGTTAAGAGTGAAGGGTGAGGATTTAAGGAAATTAAACTATTTAATTAATCTCATGGCAGACCAAGATCCAGATTGTTGGGGATGATGTGGATGGGGTAGATGAGTGACATGTGTCACTCATCAAGGGTCCAGATTGATTGGGTTAAAGTAAATCAGATTATAATATTTTATTATTATTTTAAGTTCCGAGTCTCGGTTAGTTCGGTCACGTTCTTGACCATAACTTTTTCGTCGTAAGTCTGATTTCGGCGTGCCGCCTGTCTACGGATTCGTATCGACGAGACCTACGTAACGGTCATTGGCCCTCGTCCGTTGGACTTCCCGGGTCAAAAGTCAACATTTGGCCTCCAAATGGCCAAATTACCAAAATGCCCCTCGACTTCCGAACGTCACAACGTCTTCCTCGAACGTCGGAATCGAACGTGCCACCTGCCTATGAACTCGTGACGTCCTAAACTACGTCACGGTCACGTGTCAAAGTCCTAAATACTTCCCGAGGTAAAAGTCAACTTTCCCCCCCCCTCAGGGGCAAAACGGTCATTTTACAATAAAATAATAATTACGAAAGTTCGGGTCGTTACATAATGCATCAAGTGACAAATGTCACTTCTTAGGGCTGATTAGTGGCATTAGTTAAATTAATTAGTGATTGATGAATTGAAGATGGATTAATTGAGGAACAGTAACCGTACACGACCAAAACCTTCAAACACTAAAACAGAGAGCAAGACTCCATCTCCTACCAATTTGATCGATTGCAGTAGAGTTAAGTGTAATTGAGTAAGGAATTTAGAGACAATTTGGAGAGAAAAACCGAGAGGAAACCGAACAAAATCCAGGGGAAACCTATACTGGAATACCCGAAAACCATCCAAAAACCTTGATTTCGATTTTAATTTTAGAGACAGTTTGGTGTGAAATTAAGGTGAGATTTAGCTTTCTGGGAACTCAACGACTTGAACCCAATCAATTGGAACAAAAATTGGAGGTGAAATCGTGACGATCAGACGCTGTAACTGTTTGGAAAAATCGAGCTTGAGTCGAGTTACTTAGAGGTAAAATTTCATGAAATTGATCTTGACTTCGTGTTCCTTATAGTTCTATGATGCTTCTGGTGTGAATAATTGAAGAAAACAGGTCGCTTTGAGGTCAAACCCGAATAAGGATCCGATAAGTGTTATTCGCGAGTCGAGATGTTTTATGGTTTAATTGGTTCAATTGAAGGCACAGAACTATCAGTTAGATTGAATATATATTAATGAATGAAAGAACGAGATGAATTGAGTTAGAATCAAGGGAAAACGAGTCGGGTCTGATCGCGGGTCTACAACCCGAATACTACAGAAACGGGCGAGAGAGAGACACTGTACAGCCACTGTTCACGGCGCGTGGCTGTCACGCGCAGCAGCTTGCGGCGGCGCGTGAGGGCGCGTGACCGTGAATCTGAAGGTGGGTCCAACATACTTTTTAATGTTCTCGATGATACGGACCTATTGGCGTTAGTTTCGGGTTAATCGGAGATAAATTGAGGATAGTTTTACGTATCCGAAGCGTATAGGTTACGTTTAAATAATATTATTTTATTCCGACGATTCGGAACTTCGTACCTAAGATTATATGATATTTTAGTAACCCTATATTACATGTTTGACAGGCCAAAATATTCTCGGGACACCGGACGAGAACGAACAGCTCGAATCCGAGCAATCTGGACGGTGTGTGAGTGGGCTTTTGTTTTCTACCCTAAATGCATGCATATATGTTTTAACTGCTTTTAAATGCTTATAATATGATTTAAGTTGATTTGCCATGATTAATGATATGATATGATAATTTCCAGATTTTGGGAATATTATATTATTATTATATTGTTTTGAGCTCAAATTTCGAGAAAATCATAAAAGTGTGATTTTGGGCGATGACTTGAGATTTGAAATGGTTTTTAACTTTGAAATTAAATTACATGATTTAATTGAAGAAATTGAATTATAAATGATCTGTTAGACATGAAATTATGGAATTTACTTGTGCTGTGGAAATGCTATATTTCGGGCAGAGACCCTGTTGAACTATTAATTTGATTTTGAGATTTAAATAGTTTTGAAATGAGATTCTTGATTAGTGGTATCATCCTCGGTGATTTGATGGTCTCCTCCAGACGTCGTAGATCCTGGAGTAGTCACGATCCACTACCTGGAGATGAGTAGCTCCGAGGGGAGGCTCAGTCTCAGGAGTGTGAGTTTATGATGATATCCTCCAGACGTCGTTGATCCTGGAGATGATATCACCCCAGACGTCGTTGATCCTTGGGAGGTACTCGGACGCGAGACACCCGAGTTGCACGCGTTGCATTGATATCGTGACGGGTTATTGAATATTAAGATTGGATGTTGAGGATGGTGGTATCATGATTGATTTTGAATTATATTAACTGTTTTCTTTTACTTTGATTTATATAACTTATGTTTTATATGATATGCATGCATGGTTGTGAAAACTGGAGGGTAAGACGATTTTAATAAATGTATTTCTAAACCTTTATTTTTGTCCACTCACACCTTTACTGTTTTTGTACCCTCCAGGCTCGTGCACAGGTACCGAGGCTCGTATTGAGGCAGAAGAATAAGCAAACCGCTGCATACTCGAGTTCTGACCGCGTAGGACTTTAAACCTTGTTTGTAAATATTTCTTATGCTCTGTAAACCGATTGACGACTGAGATAGTCAACGGTCCTAAAGATATACCTATCCCTGGTCTGAGTATGTGGGTTGTTGGTTATGTTATATTATGTACTTATATATATTTGGACTACTTTTGGTATTTTAAAATCATAGTCAGACGGGAGCAGGATCATTCACGATTATCGAGGAATAATCGGGATGGGTCCTGTCAAATTGGTATCAGAGCATAGGTTTGCGGTCTGAGTTCGGTACATGGTGTGCATGGGTTGTTATACTAATCTATTTCTGTTTACAGCTACCTCAAAATGCCTCCACGACGCGAGCCTCGTGCACAGCCTGGTGAAGAGATAGAGGTTCCCGATGTCGAAAGAGCTCAACGATTAGGGGCCACTAGCTTTACGGGCCAGACCAACCCAGACGAAGCCTATGATTGGATTACCCAGTTGGAGAGGATTTTTGAGATTATGCGATGTTCACCCGGAGATATGGTTCCCCTAGCTACATTCATGTTGAGTAGTCAGGCATATAGATGGTGGCGCGACTTACAGTTGACAGGATTGGATGCTAGCACTCTGACTTGGGAGGATTTCAAGCATCGTTTTCTAGATCAATTCTATTCTCGTTCCTTTCGTAATGCTAAGGAAGTGAAGTTTCTTCAGCTGCAACAAGGAAATATGTCTGTGGCTGATTATGAACAGAAGTTCCTGAACCTAGCTAATTTCGCTCCTCTGTATATAGCCAACGAACAAGATAAGTGCAGAAGATTTGAACAGGGGTTACGGAATGAGATCCGTGGTGCTGTAACAGTGGGATCGTTTGCTACTCTGAGAGAGTTATCTGATGCTGCTGCTAGAGTTGAGGCAACATTACCAGTACGACAGCAGTTTTCGGGTTTCGACCGGCGCCGAGAGCGATCATATCAGGGAGTCCCGAACCAAAGATGGCCAAAAAGGGGTGGTTTTAGTTCTGGATCTTCTGGTGGTACTCGACCGAGTTATAGCAGTGAAGGAGGTACGCAGAGATATGGTGTTCGACCTCAGGCAACAACTCAGTCCAGTGGAACATCTGTGGGATCTACTGCGAGACAGAGTGAGAGATCTAGTCGGTCGAGCTCAGTGACTTGTTTTTCTTGTGGAGAGCCTGGACACATTATAAGGAACTGCCCATACCGGTCAGGTAACAATGGTACATGTCGGGGGACAACAGAGCAGAATTTGAATACAGCCTCGACTTCTGACGCAACTGAAGGAAGCGGAGTTGGTCGCGGGGGTGGTGGATCACGGGGACGTGGTCAAACTTCAGGACCACAGGCTCGAGTGTTTGCAGTAACCCAACAGGAGGCCCGAGCAACTCCAGGAGTGGTGACATGTATGCTTCCTATTTTTGGTCATGATGCACGTACCTTAATAGACCCGGGAGCTACGCATTCTTTTGTTTCTTGCACTTATGCAACCTTAGCTGATAGAGCGATTTCTGCACTCGGTTGTGATATGGGAGTCGGTACGCCGACCGGTGAGGTTTATGTAGTCAACCAAGTGATACGAGATTATCCTATATTGATAGGGGGTGTGCACCTAGTAGCTGACTTAATATTGTTAGATTTGTGTGATTTTGATGTTATCCTTGGGATGGATTGGCTGACAACCCATCATGCCTCGATCGAATGTTTCGAGAAGAAGGTACTACTCCGGAGCCCAGGGTTACCGGAGGTGGTATTTCAGGGAGATCGGAGAGAGTTACCCGCCAAAATCATATCCTCTCTCACAGCAGAGAAATTGTTGAGGAAGGGTTGTCAGGGCTATTTAGCACAAGTGATTGATGTACGGGATTCACCAGTTAAGGCCGAGGATATTCCCATAGTATGTGAGTTTCCGGATGTGTTTCCTGCGGATTTTCCAGGGTTACCACCACATAGGGAGGTGGAGTTCACGATTGATTTGATCCCTGGTACACGACCCATTTCATTGACTCCTTATCGTATGGCCCCAGCTGAATTGAAGGAACTGAAGGTGCAACTGCAAGATCTAATTGACATGGGGTTCATCCGACCAAGCGTACCACGTTGGGGAGCCCCCGTGTTGTTTGTAAAGAAGAAAGAAGGCAGTTTGAGATTGTGCATGGATTACAGACAGCTCAACAAGGTCACAATCAAGAATAAGTATCCTCTGCCCAGGATTGATGATTTGTTTGATCAATTAAGGGGGGCCAAGTATTTCTCGAAGATCGATCTCCGTTCTGGTTATCATCAGTTGGGGATTCGGGAAGAAGATATTCCAAAAACAGCATTCCGAACTCGGTATGGTCGTTATGAGTTTCTAGTAATGCCGTTTGGGTTAACCAATGCACCGGCGGCATTTATGGATCTAATGAACCGAGTATTCCGGAAATATCTGGATCAGTTTGTCATTGTATTTATTGATGATATTTTGGTGTATTCCAAGAGTAAAAAGCTGCATGAGAAACACCTGAGATTTGTGCTTGAGACACTGAGGGAGAACAAGTTGTATGCAAAGTTGAGTAAGTGCCAATTTTGGCTAACCAGTGTGGGATTTCTGGGGCATGTGATTTCTGCAGAAGGCATTTGTGTTGATCCCCAGAAGATTGAGGCAGTTGCAAAATGGGAACAACCGAAGACAGTAACCGAAGTGAGAAGCTTTTTGGGATTGGCCGGTTACTACAGACGTTTTGTCGAAGGTTTTGCTACTATTGCTACTCCACTGACCCAATTAACCAGAAAGGGAGTTAAGTTCATTTGGAATGAAGCTTGTGAGCGGAACTTTCAAGAATTGAAGAAACGATTGACATCCGCTCCGGTGTTGGTTCTTTCGGACGATAGTGGTGAATTTGACGTGTATACGGATGCATCCTTGCATGGATTGGGGTGCGTGTTGATGCAACATGGTAAGGTAATTGCTTATGCCTCTCGACAATTAAAACCACATGAACATGATTACCCTACCCACGATCTAGAGCTGGTTGCGGTGGTGCATGCACTCAAGATCTGGCGACATTATTTATATGGTGCCACTTGTAGACTTTTTACGGATCACAAGAGTTTAAAGTACTTTTTCACACAAAAAGAATTAAATGTGCGGCAAAGAAGATGGCTGGAATTGCTTAAAGATTATGACTGCACGATCGAATATCATCCAGGGAAAGCAAACATAGTGGCGGATGCATTGAGTAGGAAGTTAGCACATTCTATAGCTCATTTGCAGATGGTACATTTACCCTTATTGGTTGAGCTTCGTCGGACTGGTGTTATGTTGAAACTGGATAACCAAGGTGGTTTGGTAGCGAGTTTCCAGGTTCGACCAATTTTACTTGATCAGATAATTGAAGCTCAGTTCCAAGATCCTATCTTATGTATTCTCCGGATTGAAGTAGAAGTCGGGGAACGACAGGATTATGCAGTCAGTGAGGATGGAGCCTTGACAAAAGAAGGCAAATTGTGTGTTCCTGCTGATGCTGTGTTAAAGAAGGAAATTCTGGATGAAGCTCATAGTTCAGCATACGCTATGCACCCAGGAGGAACTAAGATGTACCATACGCTCCGAGAACATTACTGGTGGCCTGGAATGAAACGAGAAATTGCTGAGTGTATAAGTAAATGTTTGATATGCCAACAAGTAAAAGCTGAAAGACAAAGACCTTATGGAACAATGCAACCGCTTCCTATCCCAGAATGGAAATGGGACCATATAACCATGGACTTTGTATTTAAACTTCCGAGGATGCCCAGAGGCCACGATGGAGTTTGGGTGATTGTGGACAGACTTACCAAATCAGCGCATTTCTTACCTGTCAAGGAAGATTTTCAGATGTCCCAGTATGCCAATTTATTCATTAATGAGATCATCCGATTACATGGTACACTTGCCTCTATTATTTCAGATCGAGATCCACGATTTACCTCTAGATTTTGGCAAAGTTTACAAGAAGCTTTTGGGACGAGATTTCATTTCAGTACGGCGTTCCACCCTCAGACAGACGGACAGTCCGAACGAACTATCCAGATCCTGGAAGATATGATGAGGGCATGTGTTCTGCAATTTCAGGGAACTTGGGAGTCACATTTACCATTGATGGAATTCGCCTACAACAATAGCTACCAGGCGAGCATTGGGATGGCACCTTATGAAGCCTTATATGGATGACAATGCAGAACTCCTTTGTGTTGGACAGAAGTGGGCGAAAGAAAATTGTCTAAGTCTGAATTAATTGATCTGACGACGGAGAAGGTCAAGCTTATCCGGGAGAGACTCAAGGCGGCCTAGGACAGGCAAAAGAGCTACATGGATCGACGGACGAGAAATCTTGAATTTGCCGTTGGAGATTGGGTTTTCCTGAAGTTATCACCTTGGAAAGGCATAGTACTATTTGGCAGACGCGGGAAATTAAGCCCCCGTTTCATTGGTCCTTATGAGATTATCGAGCGGATCGGCCGAGTGGCTTATAGACTAGCATTACCTTCCGAGCTTTCCAGAGTTCATAATGTCTTTCACGTGTCAATGTTGCGAAAGTATGTGTATGACGAGTCTCATGTACTAGAAGAGCAACCTATTGAGCTCAGAGAAGATCTAAGCTTTGAGGAACAACCTGTACAGATCTTGGATCGAAAAGATAAGGTACTCCGCCGAAAGACAATTCCCCTAGTGAAAGTGCTTTGGAGAAATCAGAAAGTAGAAGAAGCTACTTGGGAACCCGAAGCTCAGATGCGAGACCAGTATCCGTACTTATTTCCGTGAAATTTCGGGGACGAAATTTCCCAAGGGGGGAAGGTTGTAACGCCCCGAAAAAAAAATCCGAAAATTGTAAAATATTAAAATAATGCAAAAATGACGTTTTTACCCCTAGAAGGATATGGCTAAAAGTTGACTTTTTGTTTGGTATACTGTTTGTATATTTTGCTTGTGCCATTGTGTAGGTCTCGGAACGCTGAATCCGTAGACAGGTGGCACGTCGAAAACGGAGTTCGGATGAAGAAGTTACGGGGTTGTGAAGTGTAGGGGTAAAATGGTAATTGTGCTTAAGAAGGGTAAAATGGTAAATTTAGATGGATTACACTTGGACGGTGGAAGGATCATTACAACTCCACTTGATTGCTGATTCATGCCAATTAAATGACTCAGGTAATGCATCAAGTGACAAATGTCACTTCTTAGGGCTGATTAGTGGCATTAGTTAAATTAATTAGTGATTGATGAATTGAAGATGGATTAATTGAGGAACAGTAACCGTACACGACCAAAACCTTCAAACACTAAAACAGAGAGCAAGACTCCATCTCCTACCAATTTGATCGATTGCAGTAGAGTTAAGTGTAATTGAGTAAGGGATTTAGAGACAATTTGGAGAGAAAAACCGAGAGGAAACCGAACAAAATCCAGGGGAAACCTATACTGGAATACCCGAAAACCATCCAAAAACCTTGATTTCGATTTTAATTTTAGAGACAGTTTGGTGTGAAATTAAGGTGAGATTTAGCTTTCTGGGAACTCAACGACTTGAACCCAATCAATTGGAACAAAAATTGGAGGTGAAATCGTGACGATCAGACGCTGCAACTGTTTGGAAAAATCGAGCTTGAGTCGAGTTACTTAGAGGTAAAATTTCAAGAAATTGATCTTGACTTCGTGTTCCTTATAGTTCTATGATGCTTCTGGTGTGAATAATTGAAGAAAACAGGTCGCTTTGAGGTCAAACCCGAATAAGGATCCGATAAGTGTTATTCGTGAGTCGAGATGTTTTATGGTTTAATTGGTTCAATTGAAGGCACAGAACTATCAGTTAGATTGAATATATATTAATGAGTGAAAGAACGAGATGAATTGAGTTAGAATCAAGGGAAAACGAGTTGGGTCTGATCGCGGGTCTACAACCCGAATACTAGAGAAACGGGCGAGAGAGAGACACTGTACAGTCACTGTTCACGGCGCGTGGCTGTCACGCGCAGCCGCTTGCGGCGGCGCGTGAGGGCGCGTGACCGTGAATCTGAAGGTGGGTCCAACATACTTTTTAATGTTCTCGATGATACGGACCTATTGGCGTTAGTTTCGGGTTAATCGGAGATAAATTGAGGATAGTTTTACGTATCCGAAGCGTATAGGTTACGTTTAAATAATATTATTTTATTCCGACGATTCGGAACTTCGTACCTAAGATTATATGATATTTTAGTAACCCTATATTACATGTTTGACAGGCCAAAATATTCTCGGGACACCGGACGAGAACGAACAGCTCGAATCCGAGCAATCTGGACGGTGTGTGAGTGGGCTTTTGTTTTCTACCCTAAATGCATGCATATATGTTTTAACTGCTTTTAAATGCTTATAATATGATTTAAGTTGATTTGCCATGATTAATGATATGATATGATAATTTCCAGATTTTGGGAATATTATATTATTATTATATTATTTTTAGCTCAGATTTCGAGAAAATCATAAAAGTGTGATTTTGGGCGATGACTTGAGATTTGAAATGGTTTTTAACTTTGAAATTAAATTACATGATTTAATTGAAGAAATTGAATTATAAATGATCTGTTAGACATGAAATTATGGAATTTACTTGTGCTGTGGAAATGCTATATTTCGGGCAGAGACCCTGTTGAACTATTAATTTGATTTTGAGATTTAAATAGTTTTGAAATGAGATTCTTGATTAGTGGTATCATCCTCGGTGATTTGATGGTCTCCTCCAGACGTCGTAGATCCTGGAGTAGTCACGATCCACTACCTGGAGATGAGTAGCTCCGAGGGGAGGCTCAGTCTCAGGAGTGTGAGTTTATGATGATATCCTCCAGACGTCGTTGATCCTGGAGGTGATATCACCTCAGACGTCGTTGATCCTGGGGAGGTACTCGGACGCGAGACACCCGAGTTGCACGCGTTGCATTGATATCGTGACGGGTTATTGAATATTAAGATTGGATGTTGAGGATGGTGGTATCATGATTGATTTTGAATTATATTAACTGTTTTCTTTTACTTTGATTTATATAACTTAAGTTTTATATGATATGCATGCATGTTTGTGAAAACTGGAGGGTAAGACGATTTTAATAAATGTATTTCTAAACCTTTATTTTTGTCCACTCACACCTTTACTGTTTTTGTACCCTCCAAGCCCGTGCACAGGTACCGAGGCTCGTATTGAGGCAGAAGAATAAGCAAACCGCTGCATACTCGAGTTCTGACCGCGTAGGACTTTAATCCTTGTTTGTAAATATTTCTTATGCTCTGTAAACCGATTGACGACTGAGATAGTCAACGGTCCTAAAGATATACCTATCCCTGGTCTGACTATGTGGGTTGTTGGTTATGTTATATTATATACTTATATATATTTGGACTATTTTTGGTATTTTAAAATCATAGTCAGACGGGAGCAGGATCATTCACGATTATCGAGGAATAATCGGGATGGGTCCTGTCATTCTTCCTTTGTTTTTTCTTTTCTTACTGGCTGGTTGCTTCTCTCTCGAAATCTTTTTTTTTTCTCTCTTTTTTCTTTTTTTTGGTTTACAACCATCAAACCCTCATGCTTTTTACTCTCTCATGCAAAATTAGTTTTTAACCTTAGCAAGGGGGGGGGGGGGGAATTCAAGGGTTTTCTATTCTTTTCTAGAATTCTCTAGAAAAATTACGAAAATGCCCCATGGGCAAAATTACAAAAATGCCCCATGGGCAAAATTACAAAAATGCCCTTTTCATTTCTTAACCTATAATTCCATTGTTTGAACTCTTTTTTTGACATGCTGCCTGTCGACGTGCTCGAGAGTCTGAGACCTTTGTATTGGTCTTCTTGAATCATCTAAAAGAGGTCTCGTTCAAAAAGTCAACATTTTGACTTTTGGTCAGAGTCAACTCTTTCACTTCCGAGGGGAAAATTGTCATTTTTCATTCGCTCGAATATCCTAGGTATTACAATTTAAACCCAAAAAGAAGAATTCATTCTCAAAAACAGAATTCTCTCCTCAATTTCAAGACCCAACTCAATGATTTTTTTACCAAATTTTCAATCCTTTATTCCCATCCTTCCCACGTCCAATTTCCATCGATTCTTAACTTGATTCTGATCTCTAGGGAAGAACGGGTTTCTGGGTTGGGTTTTATGAGTTTGAGTTTTCTGGGTTTAGTTCCAAGTTCCATGGTTTTCCCCTTTCTTATGTTTTGGGTTTTCTCTTGGTTTCTCCTTTTTTTTTCTCCCTCTTTCTTTCTTTCTTTCATTTTGATTTCCTCTTGATATTTCTCTCGGCTTCCTTACTAAAAATCTTGGGTTTTGGTAAGTTTGAACTACAACCACGAACACACATATACAAACACACTCATGGTGCACTTGACAAAAAGATGCCACTAATCTCAACCCAAGGGTAATAAGTTTCTCTCAATAAGTGGGCTACAACTGTTGACTCAAAATGTAATACAAAAAGAACAAAATACTCTTGGTCTCAAAATTAAAAAAATACCCCTAGGTAATTGAAACCCAAAACAATCTCGTCTAAACTCCGATTCTAGTGTACCGTCAGTTTACGGACTCAAGATTCCGAAATCTATGTAACAGCCCTCACAAAAAGTCCAGAAAGCCCTCACAAAAACAAGGGCAAAAAAGGTCAATACCCTTTTCAATTCTCAGAATTACCTTTTTCAAATTTTTAGGTTGTTACACTGATTCTTCCACATCAATCACAACGACAACCCACTTGATGATTACCTTCCAGAGGACATAAAACCATTATTCTTCTCAATCAACTATTATCCACGATGTGCAATATTACTATCAAAACACACAAATGAGAAAACCAGAAAGAGATATTTTACCTCACAGCATTGACCCCCTAACTCTTTCCAAACAACAACCATGCTTTTTGTTTCTCACCAAAGCAGAATGGATGTTATGGTTCAAATTTTGAATATGAAGAGGGTTGTTATCCACCCTTAAAAGAAAAAAGAAAAATTGTTCTCAAGTCATTATGATGGGATTAATTTCAAAATGAATGAAATTAATCACCATCAATGAGGAGTTTAAATTTCATATGGGATTGCATCAAGGACAAGTTTCTCTTTCATGTCATATATAAAAAATACCAAAAATCTACATCTCATAGGATTTTTTGAATTCCAAAGCGATGTGGGGGCATTTGTGGAACTCAAAATCACCCAAAAATTGTGGAACTATCACATGACTCATAATTCACATAATGTCCAAATTGTCTCTAACAATGTCATTAACGGTTCGTAGACATCCACATCTGAAATAATGTATTACCAGCTAAAGATATTATTTAATTGGGTTAAAATCTCAATGATATTAATATTCTCCCATAGAATTAATTATCATTATTCTAAATATTGAACAATTATTAATAATATTATAATTATCATCATTACCCCTAATAATGACAATTATTTTAATAATGATTAAATTATTAAATAATATATTTTATTAACTTAATAATTACAAAATCAACCGACCAATCAAAACGCTTCTTGACTCCCAAGGCTATCTTATAAATAGTAGAGTTCATTTCACTTTCAAGGTAACTCGTTCTTTACTTTTGAAGTATTTCATACTCTTTCAAAGTTTACTTAAGTATCCGAGTGTTCTTGGTTGAACAACTCCCCAAGGTTTAACTTCGATTGTCTTTTGTTTGTTGTTTGTAGGGGTTGTGAACACTTTTTTTCAGGCGAGTATGATTTATGCTTCAACAGTTATGTTTTTCTTTTCTCCTCAGCTTACCATCGGCATCCACTACCCGAAATAAATCTATGACTAAAGATATTGATATACAGATTTCGAACTTTAATTGGAAATTTCTACCAAGATCGTTATTCACTACAACACCGCTTATAGTTACTCAAGTATCGCTTTTAGCAGAAGTATTTTCAAACAACCTTTAAGTGGTTTTAACATAATGAAAAATAAGAAATGAAAGGGCCAACAACAAATAGAAGAGGTTAGAAGAATATTAAAGAAGAGAAAGGACAATTATGAGGTTTATTTTTTGATTTTTAAACCATTAAGCAACACCTTCTCCTTTCCAAATGGAAGCACTCAAGTCGCCAAGTGCCTCCTGCCTCGGGTTTTATAATTCAGCCGCCGGCCGTAAGGATGAAGTAATAATCACGGCCATGGTTCGCTTGGCTTCAATTTGTATAGCCATAATTTTACTGCCATATACCAAATCTCTAAGTGAAGTCGGAATTAACTTTGGTGTTCATAACATTAATTACGACGAGATTATCAATTTGCTCATCTTTTTAAGAACGGTTCGAATCTTGTTGAATAAGTTCCACACCAAATGTTCTTCTCATTGGATATGTAGTTGTAAAGAAAAATGCAAGAAGGATTTCAAGATTGCTTTCAAATCTAGTCTTACAGGAGAATAACACAAATCTCATTTGCTTTCAACAAGCATTCAGTATTCACGGAACAATTTTGTATTTGATTTTACAGCTTAAAACAAAATAAATTGACTGAACGCTCAAAAGTTACAAGCACTTGTCATATGAGAACCCTGAAATTATATCCAAACAGCTTAAAACACAGATAGTTTCTCCAAAAATTATACCTATGCCTTTGAAGAACCACCATGATCTCTCTCAACGTGCTCTACAAGAGCTACTGGATCACGAAACCCTTTGCTACATTTAGGGCAGGCATCGATTGCCACCTTCTTCGCCCCAGCTCGGTTACCACCCTTCTCATGGACTTTTAGTACATGGTCTACTAGAGTGGTGACAGAGGAAAACTTAGAACCACACTGCGGACACACCTCAAACTCCCCGTTTCTACTCCCACCACTGCTGCTGCTGCTGCTGCTCTGCCCTGCTCCATCCTTGCCTATCTGCAACTTTTGGCTAAGTTCACTACTCAATTTTGCCACACTTGCTCCAGCTGAGGCTCGAAAAGATGAAGCTGCACTGAGAAAGCTATTACTCCAATTCGAGAAGGATGCAGCAGAAGCATGCCTAGGCTCTGATACTTCTTTCCTACTCCTATTTAAAAGACCCAAAAATGGAAAGCCTGCTTCGGGTTTCTTGGGTCCAGGACACTTGTGGTCAGGTCCAAATCGGTGCTTCAAACAGAGGTCTACCGTGCAGTCTCTGCACTTGATTGTGTTTGAGAATGTTAAGAGCTCCTTGCAGCCGGGCACAGGACATTTTTTCTTCTTTGTGGCTTTCTCATAATTAGAAGGGTCGCATTCAGTGTTAACATGTCTCTCCCATGTAATGTTTGGATCTTCATCAGGAATTAGATGAACTCCTTTGGCACAGATGGGACAAATGACAACAGTGACATTTTTCTTGTCAGCGTTTGGACAATTATGCTTACCGTAGCTACGGTGCTCCAAACAAAATACCTGTAAGATGCCATGTTTACATGTCAATGTCAAAAAAAAAAAAAAAAACCTGTAAAATGCCATGTTTACATGTCAATGTCAAAATTGGAATATTCCCAAGAAGCAGAAACAATGCAGAAGAATGATAATTCGCAATTTGGGAAGATGGATGATGAGTGGAAATTTGAAGACTACACTGTTATATTAGCCCTTGTAAATAAGATCTAACGAACCAAATGAAACGCGTCCGGACCCCCAACTCTGTTTGGCTGGTACATCTATGGTATATCAAAAGTAGGTGAAATTCGCAAGCTATACGTCATGCATCACACTACTTTAGAGAAGCAGATATAAGAGGAAATAGTATTGATGTAAAAGGTTGTGTAAAATTTCAGTTTGCTTTTACCATCAGTTTTTCAATATTAAAAAACTTCCCCTATTGTTTTCTCTGAAGCATGCGATTCATGGATTTATATAAATAATGAAGCTACAGCAATCATCAAAAGGCAAATAATGCCAACAAGGAAAGGCAGCATATATCATAGCCCATACAAACTTGAACCTTGAGATTTAACATAGACTTGGCAATTCAAGAGGAAAATTAACATTTAATGGTTTATTTGCAAATTCACATAAATTCGGATATATTAAAACAGAAAATATAAACTTCGAGGATACACACCAAGATTCAACATGAATCTAACACTTACTTTGTATACGACTAATGCAGTTCAGAAACGGAAAATCACCCACTAAGAAAGTTAAAACATTTCTGTTCAAGCACATGCCAAGATGCGAAATTTCCTACAAATATCTTGTAAGTTTCCGTAATTCATACCCCAATGGCTCAATACAATGTGAACTAACAAACACCCAATGGCCCAATATAATGTGAACTAACAAACACTAACCGAAAATATTGAAACTATCCCTTATTTTTTTTCCATGGTAATTCTACATTTTCTCCCCAACCAAACATAATCTCAACAACCAAATTTAAAATTTCAAAACATAGATATTATTTCACATTTGATATTTTTCAAATAAACATGGAACAACAAAATTGAGAGAGGAAGGAAGGGTTAGACCTGACGACAGCCATCGCAGTTGAAGGGTAAGAAATCGATTTGTTGGCAATCAGCAACGTAGCAATGCCTTCCAAGATCTGGAAATTCCGGGGTTCCCATTCATACATCAGAAGAAGCAGCACCGGAGGCTAACAACAAGATGGGATGGGATTTTAGATTTTGATGTACCAGATTTGTTGTAGGACACCGGAATTGGATTGTCCGAAGCTCTTTTAGCTTCCGCTGATACCTGGAGGCACCGAATCTGCGGAATCCCCGAGCTTTCTCCCAGGGCATAGAGTCGTCGCAAGTCGCCTCCCTCGAATTTTCTTTAAAAACCAAAAGACAAAAATACAAGCAAGAAAATATGAGGAAAGTGATGCTCGAGTTTTTTTTTTTTTTTGGTTTTTTTTTTTGGGTCGAAATAATATAATAAAGTACGGAGCAAAGAAAATAAAGAGAAAGTGATGAAAATGTGTGGTTTGAAAAAAGTGTATTAAGACATTGGGGCTAATAAAATATTTTTATAAATATATATGTATTATATAAATGTTATAGAAATTCTTCAACTTAGAGAAAAGAAGAGAAAATCAAACTTCATTGTGACTAATTTCTTTTTCTCCCAAGTTCTTGCTACTTAGGCCAGTTCAGCATTTTCATTTCGTTTTTATCATCTTTATTTCGCCCATCATCTTCATTTTGTTCTCATCATCTTCATTTCTCTCATCATCTTCATTTATCTTCTCGCTTATCATCTCCAGTTCATCCTTCATCTTCCTATGTCTCTAATTTTTGTTCTAATCATTATTTTGGGCATTTTGTGTTTGGTGAGTTTGCTTAAATATGTATTGAGCAATCCAAAAGGTAAAGCAAATAAATAATTAGGAAGTGAGAAGATGAATTTGCAGGTCTGATATTGGGAAGATGATGTTAGGTTGAAGGCCGTAAAAACCATTTTTGAATTTACAGATCTGATATGAGAATATATTCAGTCTGATAGTGTCCTCGGAGTCTGACAGTATCCTTATATTTTGATAATGTCCTCATAGTCTAGCTACTTTTAGTTACCTTTATTTGTGAAATTAATGTGTGTATGTCCTCATTATGATATGGCAGTTGTTAGGTCATATTTTATGCATTTTTCCATGCATAATCTTTGATGTAGTACTAATATCTTTCATCACATAGGAGAAAATTATAATTTTGTGAGAGTGGTGCATGATTGGACATTATATCGAATTAGAAAGATTTCAGTGTACAAAGGAAGAAATTCACAGTTGAAAGAGCTTACTTGTGGAGCAAGGAAAAATAACTTGGAAAACAAGAAGTTGTCACTATTCACCCTAACACCTTTCGCGTGAATAGTATCATATTCCATTTCTTTCCTTATTTGCCCTCATGCTTTCTTACCTATATAAGCTCTCTTCACTCTCAAAATAAACCCTAGCCTCCACATAACAAAGAAATCAGATCTGCTCTTCTTTTTTCATTCTCCTTCTCTTCCATTGAAAAAACCTCAAAAATAAAACTCATCTTTCTATTTCCTTTCCATAACCATCTCCTCTCTTCCATCATTTTCCATCTTTTTCCCATGTACCTCAATCTCTCATCATAAAAGCTCCAAAATTCCTTCATCAAATTCGTCATCCATCATCTTTGTTGTGTGAAGAGGAATCCGTTTTCAGTTATGGAGAAGAAGACTGCCTTCTACTTAGAGTTTGTTGCATCCATGTCTTTAATTAATGCTTTTATGTTGATTAGATACATGTGTAGCTTCTCATCTAAGGTTCTTGATGTAACCATATAAACTCAATTCTATGTTATGATTGAAGTATTCTGATTTTTACAAACACTTCTTTGTTTCATTCATTTTAATTATTGATTCATATGTGATTCTAGTGCTTGATCACCATTAGGGTTCCATATGCCTAGTTAGATTTAGAGCACATGTGTAACGCCCCAGAAATTCGAAGAATGTAATATTGTAAAATAATGAATAAAATGACGTTTTTACCCCTGTGAATAGTATGGTTAATTTGTTGACTTTTTGATTGGTAGGTCAAACGGACGTTGACCGATGACCGTGACGTAGTTCGGGACGTCACGAGTCCATAGACAGGTGGCACGTCCAATTCCGACGATTAGGGAAGAAGTTATGACGTTCAGAAGTTCAAGGGCATTTTCGTAATTTAGATGAAAAAGCGGAAAATGTTGAATTTTTGATTGACAACTGAATTCCACACAATTCGAGGACCGTTAGGTAGGTCTCGATGCCCTGAGTCGGTAGACAGACGGCACGCTGAAAACGGACATCAGACGGTTGAGTTACGGGCCTAGAAAGAGGAGGGGCATTTTGGTAATTTTGTGCAGAAGGGCAAAATGGTAATTTTACAGGGAGATACTGTTTGAAACCGTGGAAAACAGGGCCTGCACCTCCGTGCTTGGGTGTTCTGATCTAGCAATTGTTTAACCGTTAGTGGCTGGGCAAGGTGATTTGTTTATTGGTTTTGAGGTATTGGAAACATTATGGTATGGACTGAAACAAAAACCAGTGCAAGGGCAGGATTTTAAAACTGGGTTTTTGGGTCTTTGCGGGAAACAGAATTCTCAGTGGGACTGAGAGATTCCCACAAGTGTTGGCTGAACGGCTCAATTAGCTGAGAGATAGTAGAGGTGAGGGTCATTTCTGCTGATGAGAGCTTGAGAGTTTGAGAGAAAAACAGACGGGAAGAAGAAAGCTGGATTTTGGAGGGAAAATCAATTTTTGAGTTGTGAGTCGAGTTGGACAAAAACAAGGATTGAAATAGTCTTCTGGGACCATTTGGAGTTCAACCATATCGATTGTGAAGGAAATCGATCACAGTTTAGCCAAGAACAGAAGCCTCTGGTTCTGGAAATATCCAAGGTTGAAGACGACTACGTCCAGGTAAGCTTTCGTGAAATTGGTTGTGTTCTAGTGTTCGTTTAGGTCCCATAAAGCTTATGTCTAAGTTAATTTGGGAATGGAGCTGAGTTGGGTGAGTTTCAGAAGTTGACCCGTTTGTTTGATCATGGGTCGAATGAGTGATTTAGGGCAAATTGAAGATAATTAAGGAATGGGAACTTAAATTAAAATGTTAAGGAATGATTTAGGTGAAAAAAATGAAGGGATTCGAGTGAGAATTGATGGAGATTTGGCCAGGTCGTGTCGCGGGACGAACAACCCGTTTGCAGGCTAGTCGGGTGAATATGGTGACACTGTAGCAGTCACTGTAGCAGTCACTGTAGCAGGAGCGTGGCTTTCACGTGCAGCCACTTTGGGCGGCGCGTGAGGCCGTGTCTCCGGTCACGGTCAACATATAAGTTCATCCTTTCAACTTAACAAACATTTTGAGTTAAATTTCGAGTCGAGCGGACGTCGTTTCGGGTTAGTTCTAAGGGTTCAAAGGTTTAGGGCTTTAAGTTAATTACGTCAAAAAATCCCGAAAAATTAGGGAAATTAATGCAAGCTTTTTGGGAATGTTTGTAACCCTTATTATACTTTTTGACAGGCCCAAACATTCCCGAGGCTACCGAAGAGCGCACGAGGCGCGATTGACGCGTCCGAAAACCGTGAGTGGATTTTTGATTTCTAACCGAGCATGCATAACTGTTTTTACTCACTTATCTTATGTTTTCATATATGATTTTATGATGATTATTACGATATTTCAGTTTTACTTGATTGCATGTTTTTTGAGAAGATTATCATGTTTTACGTATTTCAAGATTTCGCTTTTCTCCTGTGCATGGATGATGGTTTGATGAAGTGATATGATATGATTATGTATGTCACGTTTTAATGATGATTTGATTATGTTTGTGAAGTAAGTTTTGGAATTTGCATGTGAAACTCGGACATAAGTCCTTTTATGACGAAATGTGATTTTGGAATGGTTTTGGAAAATGGATCCCGATGGATCCTGATTTGTTATGATTCTCCGCGTGATTTTGGGTTTAAAGACCCGGTATGATTGTTGGATCTAGTTTTGGGGTTAAAGACCCGGTTAATTGATGATGGGGGCGGGCCCGAATACGGTTTAAAGACCAGGGTTGAGTTTAAAGACTCGTGAGTTTAAAGACTCGGTTATTGTGATACCCCCCGAGGCCTATTGATTATGTTTTGAGTTTAAAGACTCGTTGATATCCCGGGAAGGCCTAATATATGAGTTTAAAGACTTGGATAGATCCAACGGCTTGATTGTGATTGTTGATTCAGTTTTACATGATTTGGTATGATTGATGTTTCGATGTGACGATTTCTGAATTTTGGAAATATTATATTATTTTACATGATTTTATGGCTATTTACTGTAACGGTTTTCATATGATTCGTAAACGGGATTTCGAATGTTTAATTATATTATTTTCGAATATCTAGTTATGCATGCGTGTTGTAAAACTGGAGGGTGAACCCCGATTTCATTAAACTGTTTTCTGGGAACTTTTGTTTTAGTCCACTCACACTTTACTGTTTTTAATACCCTCCAGGTCGTGGTACAAGTTTGGGGGCTAACGCCGAGGCAGAGGCAGAGACATAAAGTTTTCTGTTGCGGCGTAGTTTAGTTCACAGAGTAGGATTTGATCTTTATCTTGTTTTGTAATTTATGCTCTGTGAAACTATGGACTTGATGTCCAGTCGGTTGTACTGTTTAATCTCCCTGGTCTGACAATGGGGGTGATGTAATTTTATTTAGTTATTCTGGTCTTTTGTTTTCGATTGTCAGACGGGAGTAGGATGCTTCCCGATTATATAGGAGATAATCGGGGTGGGTTCTGTCAATTGGTATCAGAGCATAGGTTTACGGTTTATGTCTGGCACTTGGATGTACCTCGGTTATTGTACTAACTTATGCCTCTTTCAGAAAAGGACGATCGGCCATGCCTCCACGACGTGAACCCCCTCCACGACCTGCAGAAGGCGTCGTTAGTGATGCTGTTAGTGCTAAGATCGAGCGAGCCCAGCGTCTTGGGGCTACAGTATTTAGTGGTGGGGTAGATCCCGAGGAAGCCCACCGTTGGATTTCTCGGTTTGAGAGGATTTTTGCTGTGATGTACTGTCCTCCTGAGGAGCGAGTTTTGTTGGCCACCTTTTTTCTTGATGGATCTACTTATGAGTGGTGGTATACTCTGGAGTTATCGGGTTGGGATGCCCATATAGTTACCTGAGAGACCTTTCATGAACGGTTTCTTGATCAGTACTTTCCCCGTTCATTCCGTGATGCTAGGGAGACAGAGTTTCTGCAGCTTCAACAGGGGAGCATGTCCGTAGCGAAGTATGAGCAGAAATTTCAGATGCTAGCCCGTTTTGCTCCTACCTTTGTGTCTACTGAAGTTGAGAAATGTCGTAGGTTTGAGCTTCGCCTACGAGGTGAGATACGGGCCATTGTGACGGCCGGATCTTTTACTACTCTCAAAGAGTTGTCTAATACCGCAGTGCGGGTTGAGGCTAGTCTACCGACACGTCCACAATTCTCAGGTGGTGGACAACGTCGAGAGAGTTCATTTCCTGGATCGTTTGGTCAGAGAGCCCCAAAAAAAGGACATTATGGTGGAGCTTCGTTCGTAGGCAATGATAGTTTTGGTAGGCCTGGTAATTTTCAGAGTCCCGGATTCAGAGTACCCAGAGCACAGCCGGCTCCGCAGGCGAGTGCGACCTCAGTTGCTTCCACGGGACGATAGAGTGGTGGTTTTACTCGAGATGCTTCCAGTGTTATTTGTTTCCTCTGTGGCGAGCGGGGCCACTACCGGAGAGAGTGCCCATCCTTGCTACAGAGTGGTGGCGCAGGTCGGGGTGCAGTAGAGCAGGGACGGAACACAGCTGCAGTTTCTGGGACTAGGAGTACTAGAGGAGGAGGTGCTGGAGCGACTAGTGGACTGAGGGGTAAGGGCCGTGGGCGAGCAGCTGGACCACATGCCTGAGTTTTTGCGGTTACGGAGTAGGAGTCCCGGGCAGCACTTGGTGTTGTGACAGGTACACTTACGATCCTTGGACATGATGTTTGTGGTTTAATAGATCCCGGAGCTACTCATTTGTTTATATCACGAGATTGTGGTTTGTTGGCGGATAGAGAGGTGTCCGCACTGGATTGTGACATGGGTGTGAGTACGCCTACAAGAGAGGTATTTGTGGTAAACCAAGTGTTGAGGAAGTGTCCCGTGATGGTAGGCGACGTTGGATTGGTAGCTGACCTAATACTACTGAACTTACATGATTTTGATGTCATTTTGGGAATGGATTGGTTAACACTCCATCATGCTTCTATCGAATGTGTTGATAAGAAGGCCACTTTTCGGAGTCCAGGGTTACCTGAAACCACCTTTCAGGGAATACAGCGAGCAACTCCTGCTGGAGTGATTTCAGCCCTGAAGGCAAGTAAGTTGCTGAGGAAATGTTGCCAGGGGTATTTGGCTCACGTGGTGGATACACGTGCTGCACCGTTAAAGGTAGAGGATATACCGATAGTGCAGGAGTTCCCGGATGTTTTCCGGAGGATCTGTCGGGATTGCCACCTCACCGAGATATCGAGTTCACCATTGATCTGGTTCCAGGTACGCAACCTATATCTCAGACTTCGTATCGTATGGCACCAGCTGAGTTGAAAGAATTAAAAGTGGAGCTGCAAGAGTTGGTCAATATGGGGTTTATTCGACCGAGTGTATCTCCTTGGGGAGCTCCAGTGCTATTTTTCAGGAAAAATGACGGAGGTTTGAGATTGTGTATTGACTACCGACAATTGAACAGGGTAACTATCCGGAATAAATACCCCCTACCACGGATCGATGACCTGTTTGATCAATTGAGGGGAGCACAACACTTCTCCAAGATCGATCTTCGTTCTGGGTATCATCAGTTGCGGGTTAAAGAGGAGGATGTACCCAAGACAGCCTTTAGAACCCGGTATGGTCATTACGAGTTTGTAGTGATGCCTTTTGGTTTAACTAACGCTCCAGCGGCGTTTATCGACCTGATGAACCGAGTGTTTCGGTCATACCTGGATCATTTCGTGATTGTGTTGATCGATGATATCCTGGTGTATTCGAAGAGTGCGAAGGAGAACGAGAAGAACTTGAGGAAGGTGCTTCATACCTTGAGGGAAAACCAGTTGTATGCCAAGTTGAGTAAATGCCAGTTATGGTTGAACAGTGTTGGTTTTCTGGGCCATGTGATTTCGGCCGAAGGTATTAGCGTGGATCCCCAGAAGGTTGAGGTAGTAGCGAACTGGGAGCAGACCAAGACAGTGACCGAGGTCAGGAGCTTTTTGGGGTTAGCTGGTTATTACCGGTGTTTCATCGAGGGATTTTCTATTCTTGCTGCACCGTTGACACGGCTAACTAGGAAGGGAGTCCGTTATGTCTGGGACGAGAGTTGTGAATAGAGCTTTCAGGAGCTGAAAAGGTGGTTGACATCTGCTCCTGTGTCTTCCAGATGATAGTGGGGAGTTCGAGGTATACAGTGATGCTTCCTTGCAGGGTTTGGGATGTGTGTTGATGCAGCATGGGAAGGTGATTGCTTACGCTTCCCGACAGTTGAAACCTCATGAGAGGAATTACCCCACTCATGATTTGGAGCTTGCAGCGGTGGTTCATGCGTTGAAGATTTGGCGACATTACTTGTATGGTGAGAGGTGCAGGATCTTCACGAACCACCAGAGTTTGAAGTATCTCTTTACTCAGAAGGAGCTGAATCTGAGACAACGTCGATGGTTAGAGTTGATTAAGGACTATGATTGCACCATCGAGTATCACCTGGGGAAGGCTAATGTGGTAGCCGATGCCCTGAGTAGGAAGTCAGCTAGCTCTTTATCACACTTGAGAATGGATCGGTTGCCCTTGTTGGTTGAACTCCGTAGGATTGGAGTGGGTTTGACTGTTGATGGTCAGGGAGCGCTACTAGCGAGTTCCCATGTGCTACCTGTCTTGGTTGATCAGATTATCGATGCTCAGTTTCAGGACCCTGTTTTGGGCATCTTTCGGATTGAGGTTGAGGCTGGGGAGAGACAGGGTTTTGGGATTCGCGAGGATGGAGCCTTGGTAAAAGAAGGACGGTTGTGTGTACCTAAGGACGAAGCACTGAAGAAGACAATCCTCGATGAGGCTCACAGTTCAGCCTATGCGATGCATCCTGGAGGGACCAAGATGTATCATACGCTTCAGGAGCATTACTGGTGGTCAGGTATGAAGCGTGAGATTGCTGAGTACGTCAGTAGATGCTTGATTTGTCAACAGGTGAAAGCCGAACGACAGAGACCCTACGGAGCAACGCAACCCCTGCCGATCCCTGAGTGGAAAAGGGATCATCTGACGATGGACTTCGTGTTTAAGCTTCCCAGACGCCCGCCTAAGGGACATGATGACATATGGGTGATTGTGGATAGGCTCACGAAGTCAGCTCATTTCTTTCCGGTGCGAGAGAAATTCAGGATGATACAGTTTGCTCAGTTGTTTATCGATGAGATGATCCGATTGCACGGTACTCCAGAATCAATTGTTTCCGACAGAGATCCGAGGTTTACTTCTCGATTTTGGCAGAGTCTATAGGAAGCTTTTGGGACGAAACTACGTTTCAGTACTGCATTTCATCCTCATACCGACTGTCAGTCTGAGCGGACCATTCAGATTTTGTAGGACATGATGCGAGCCCGTGTTTTACAATTTCAAGGAACTTGGGAATCGTATCTAGCCTTGATGGAGTTTGCTTATAACAACAGTTATCAGGCTAGCATTTGGATGGCACCTTACGAAGCTTTGTACGGACGGCAATGCAGAACCTCGTTATGTTGGACGGACGTGGGTGAAAGGAAGTTGACTAGATCCGAGTTGGTGGAACTGACAATAGAGAAAGTCAAACTCATCAGAGATAGGCTCAAGGCAGCCGAAGACAGACAAAAGAGTTGTGTGGACCTCCGGAATAGAGATCTTGAGTTTGCAGTCGGAGATCGAGTATTTCTGAAGCTATCTCATTGGAAAGGTATAGTGAGATTTAGCAGGTCGGGAAAGTTGAGCCCTCGTTTCATCGGACCATACGAGATTGTTGAGAGGGTTGGCAAGGTTGCTTACAGATTAGCACTACCTCCAGAACTTTCTAAAGTCCACGACGTTTTCCACGTGTCAATGCTATGGAAGTATGTGTATGATGCATCTCATGTACTAGAAGAGCAACCCATTGAACTCCGAGAAGACTTAAGCTTTGAAGAACAGCCGGTACAGATTTTGGATCGAAAAGATAAAGTGCTACGTCGGAAGACCATTCCCCTAGTAAAGGTTCTCTGGAGAAACCAGAATGTGGAGGAAGCCACATGGGAACCCGAGACACAGACGCGAGAGCAGTTTCCATACTTGTTTCCTTAAAATTTTGGGATGAAATTTCTTAAGGGGGGGAGGTTGTAAGGCCCTGGAAATTCGAAGAATGTAATATTGTAAAATAATGAATAAAATGACGTTTTTACCTCTGTGAATAGTATGGTCAATTTTTTGACTTTTTGATTGGTAGGTCAAACGGACGTTGACCGATGACCGGGACGTAGTTCGGGACGTCACGAGTCCATAGACAGGTGGCACGTCCAATTCCGACGATCAGGGAAGAAGTTATGACGTTCGGAAGTTCAAGGGCATTTTTGTAATTTGGACGAAAAGGGGGAAAATGTTGACTTTTTGATTGACAACTGATTTCCACACAATTCGAGGACCGTTAGGTAGGTTTCGATGCCCTGAGTCCGTAGACAGGCGGCACGCTGAAAACGGACATCGGACGGTTGAGTTACGGGTCTAGAAAGAGGATGGGCATTTTGGTAATTTTGTGCAGAATTGCAAAATGGTAATTTTGCAGGGAGATACTGTTTGAAACCGTGGAAAACAGGGCCTGCAAAACCGTGCTTGGGTGTTCTGATCCAGCAATTGTTTTGACACGACCCATCCCAATCCCTCCGGGATTACCATGGAATGTGTCATGCTCCCGTCTGACAAGAGGTGTCAGACAAGGGATAACCTGTTGCCACTGCCCAACCGGGCTTCCAGAGTGCGTAAGGATCGATGGAGGAGGTGTATGATGTCCCAGTCTCTACTGCAGTCGCATCCGGAATCAACCTGAAGGGCATTAAAAACAAAAGCTGTGAGTGGACGAAAATAAACAAGTCTGTTTAAAACATTTATAAGACATTTATGCCCCTCAGTAAAATCATATGCATGCACCATCATTTAAAATCATATATCATATAATATGAACCATAAACATAATTTTAGCCACTGCACCATACACTCCAATCCGACATCCCTGATGTCTGACGTCCCTGACGTCAATAAGGTCACAATCACAAGGCTACGCGTGCCACTCGGGTCTCAATTTCAGAGTTCAATCCCCGAACCCCGTTCGGGTACAGCATCCCCGATGCTTAGCGTCATAGACGCTGGACGTACTAGACGTCCGTGACATCTCCGGGGTACCTCATCCGGAGGAGACAATATAATATGGAAGGATCTATACAGTGCAGTACTAAATACATTTTATTGATATCCACATGCAAAACATATATGTATACGTAGGTAAAATCCGAACCGATCGTTACGTTTCATCAAACGGGTCTCATGCCCAAATACCGTGAAACGTGCCATAACCGAAATATCATCAAAACCATTTATTGATTCCAGCATGTGAACATATATAAAATGTAAACCAGTAAACATTTATTCAATTCCATTTTAGGGTCCCCGACCCGAATCACATATATAAATCAACTGGGCCCCTGGCCCGATTTCATAAGTTAACTGGCCCCTGGCCCGAATTCATAAGTCCACTGGGCCCCTGGCCCGAATTCACAAGTCCACTGGGCCTCTGGCTCGAATTCACAAGTTAACTGGGCCCCTGGCCCCATTCACAAGTTAACTGGGCCCCTGGCCCGATTTTACTTTATTCAAGTTCGTAATCGTTTCATGAAATCATATCCAACCACATTTATGGAAATCGGTGCAAATCCAAAAAATCTCGGTTTACGTGCAAATACGTAATTCACCTCGAAATACGTGAAATCATTTTAAATTCACCGATATCCAAAGTAAATCATTTAATCATAATTATAACAATCATAAAACAGTTATGCATGCATCGAATTTATGAAACCAATGTCCACTCACAGACCGTTTAACCGAGCGCCTCGATACGCGTGCCATAGGCCTTCCCGGGCCACACCACTATCACCGGGACTCCCAATCCTATCCAAATCACATTAGAGGATCACTAACCTCATCATTAACATCCTATTCAAGTCCCGTAATTTTCCCGAATTTTTAAGTATTTTTAAACTGGATTTAAAACCTTCGGACATCCCGAACAATATCGAAACGGGATCCGAACGACACGAAACCAACGCCAAAATGTTCGTTACATTGTATAGGACAAAAGTCATGTTGGAAGTTTCCCAAAATTACCTCATGGTGCAATCACAAGGAGATTTAGTGTGTGTTGGAGTTACACTGTGAAGGTGACGGGTACACTAGGGTGTTGATTGTTTGGACTTTGGGTGTCGTAGAGCGTGGCTAATGCCGCTGTGGTTGATTAGTGGACGTACCGTAGGATGACGTTGGAAGTACGTGAGGATATACTCCACGAGCTGTGTTTGAGGTATTTTAAAAGATCCTTGTTTTATGCAAGTTTGCAGAGTTGTCTTTGCGTGTGTTTGGTGGTATGCACCATGGTCCTGGTTGGTGGTAATGTACTTGAATTGTGTACGTACGGGTTCTGCAGTGGTCGGAACCATGCCGATGTACTGGGACGTACAACATGATGTTCTAGTGTTGGTGATCGGCTTAGTGCCGAGGTATGTTGTGGATAGATGGATGATTGGCGTGGTCCCAATATGATGGATTTTGATAGAGCATATGGGCCGGATCAGAATGATCCCGAGTGGTTTGATTGGTTGTGGCAGGAGTCAATACTGTTGTGAGCTGGATGCTCCGAGCCATGAATGGCTGGTGAGACCCTGACATTGAGATGTATGCTCATGGTTAAACAGGTATGTGATAGAGTCTTGTTGCAAAGAGGTAGTATGGGACGTAGATGGTGTTCTCACATGTTGATTGTGTTGGTGGTTAATGGAACCACTAGTTAGATGAATGGTTGAATTAGCGGTATAGACAAGTACGTTGTGACTCCAGTAAGGTCGGCGCGGATCACTGACGGAAGTAGTATGGAACATTGTACGAATCTTCATGCATAGAAGTACCGAGACCGGTAGATGTCGTCTTGTGAATGGGTGTACTTGAGATTTGTGTTAGTTGACGGCTGACTCACATGATGTACTGGGACGTTGGTACGAAGTATGTACGACTCGAGACTGAGTCGAGGTTGATATGATTGGTAGTCGTGCGTCACGACCGAGTGTTAGATGAGCCGTGAATGTCGGCTGGTGCACTGTTCAAGGTACTGCGGTTACGAGTTGAACAGTGTTGACCTCGGAGAAAATCAATGGATTACAAGATCGACTGGAATTTGGTTGGTTTGGCTTACTTGGCAGAGATGTGGTGACAGTTTGGGAACTGTCTGGCTAATTTGGATTGATAGATGATGGAAATTGGGTAGGAAACCCAGGTGTAATATCCGTTGGATGTCCCCGGTTAGTTACGAAAGTACGAGATTCAAAATTTCAGGGTCAAAATTCTTTAAGGGGGTAGATTGTAAGGACCTATCTCGGAAGCCGAGATTAGATTAGTTAATCGGTGCTTAGTTGGATGATTTCGAACGGACGATGCAAAATGACGATTTTACCCTTGGAATGGGCAAAAATGTTGACTTTTCGTTCGGACGATCAAATGGACTTTGACCGATGATCGTGGTGTAGTTCGGGACGACACGAATTCATAGACAGGTAGCACGTCCGGTTCCGACATTCGGGGAAAAATTTACGACGATCAGAAGTTTAAGGGTAATTTGGTAATTTGGTTAAAAAGAGGCAATTTGTTGAATTTTTATACACCATGGAATTATCACGTATTTCGAGAACCGTTAGGTAGGTCTCGATTCCCTGAGTACAACGATAGGCGGCACTTTGTCATTGGAGTTCGGATGACATAGTTAAGGGTCTGAACGCACGAGGGGCATTTTGGTAATTTCACCTCAAGGGCATTTTGGTCAATTGGTTAGCCTTGGGATTAGGGCCCAGTGATCAGGGGACACTAGGCTACTTTTGAAACACTTGCCCACAGAAAAAATGACACATGGCCCAATCTAGAGGTCTATGGAACCTCCCTGCCGCCTCACGTTGTGTTTTAAAAACAAAATCAACTAATGTTCGACAATTGGAAGGAACAAAAACAGAAAACAGAGCCTGAGGAATTCTCTCCTCCTCTTCCTTCGGTACCTTTGAGAATGAAAGTGAGAGACAAGATGATGGGATAGGTGGTGGTGCCGCCGTGGGAGGCCAGTCACGACGGTGGAGAGATCATGGAAACTAAAACAGGGGAATTATGAACCCGTGAGGATCAAGTGATCCAAACATCTTCAAAATGTGTTCTTCTTGCTTCTTGGTTTGTTCATCAAAGATGATGAAGGAGATGAGACGAAGCTGGTGTCACCACGGCCGTGCACGACGGTGTTCGTGACTGGGAACGAAGGTATTGAAACCGTGAGCTTTATGCTTTAATTTGGATTTGGTAAATGACGTTGTGTCCCGTTAATAATCAAATTAATTGTTTGAATGAGGTTATGGAGGTTCAGAGGAGTTCAAGGAGATTAAAATCAAGGCCAAAAGTGGCCGGTGTGCACGAGAACACAGAGGGAGGGAAAACTAGATATATGATCTCAGTTTGGAAGGTACCTTCTCGTGCTCATTTTCACGTTTTAATTAGCTAATTTGATTAGGAAGGGTGATACGAAGCTAGAGGACGTAACAGAATCAAAAAAGAGGAAGAAATGAGTGAAAACCGATCACGTTTTAATTAGCTAATTTGATTAGGAAGGGTGATACGAAGGTACCTTCTCGTGCTCATCCTGAGTGTACGTATGCCTTCAACTTACACAATCAAGTGGTGTAACTGGAACACATTGAATACCAGCCCAACAGTGATAACACATCTCAATACTAGGGTTCCACTAGCCAACCATGGCTAAGAGCACCTGCTCATACAATCACTGAACCCGAAAAAATCACTCTGCACAGCGCACAGTATCCAATGTCCAGTCCACAACACAGCCAAATAAATGATATTGGAACCAAGCCGATTACCAACACGTTTAATCACACATCACAGGTACATCCCATGTACCGCCATTAGGCACCACTCAGCCTAACCAGTATCAATCCTCGTACAACGTACCCTGTACGCATCTCAATCCATCAATCTGCCTATAACCACCCAGGTCATAGCCAAACACGTTCTAGTAACGGAGTACATTTGCCCAAACCAACATGAGACAAAACGAACTCCACCCATCATCTAGTTCCAATTCCGAATCCGAATCCGCACTTTCGTAAGAAATCCCGTATCCGAACCCAAACATCATATTTTTATTCCATGTCCAAATCCGAATCCGAAATCATTATTCCGTAAGCTAGCATTGGAATAATCATTCCGCACCCAAATCCAGTAATCCATTTTCGAGCTTCGCAATCGAATCCTGAATCGTCACCCAGAGATCCGATTCCAAAACCCAAAATCTCGTTTACGTCCACCAAGACGTAACAAAACCGAACCTATCGGTTGCCTGTCCAAAACACTCGATTGACTTCATAGGGAAGCCAATCCCAATATCCACACGTCAAAGGTTGACAAAATCCGACCACTTCGGAAACCTACTCAACCGAGTAACAACCATATGGACTCCACTCCGAAAAGAAGTTCAGTCCCGTCATCTACGACTCATATACCAAGGTAAGAGTGATAAACTCTCCACCCATCTGGATCATCAAGATCACGATCCAGATCCATCGCTACGTCATCCGACAAGTAACATCACGATCCTAGATCGTCACATCGTCCAAAGTCGACAACATCACAAATCAGATCCACCTAGGATCCACACATGCCCACATAGCTAACAACCCATCTGAAAGCTGATCGTAGGGTCTTACACCCTCATTGAATCATTCGCCAAATTTCCCTTGGTGGAAAGATGACCTCGCTTTTCACCACCAAATCCAGAATTATACACAACTTCTTATGTCCAATGACCCAAGGCCAAACATAGGTCCACCTATCAATACACACTCAACGTACTGGTAACAACAATCATCATCTGCCACTGCAGGAAATAAGAAGTCAACCCCAATGACTTCGGAATACCAATCACCGATGCGGAAACAAGCACTCCTCTCGTCTCCCAATCACAACTCTCCCCGAATCGGGAGTTCCAACCATGTTGGAAACAGACATGCTCCCAATGAGATGTCAAGTCCAACCACTGGACTGCCCACGTCCTTACCTCACTTGGACCACCACGTGTCCAAAATCGATTCATTACTCGGACCTCACGTCCGCCAATAATCATCTACGCACATACCCTGATTCCGAACGGAATATCCACAACTCTGCCTGGATGTGCATACCATACTGCCTTCGTCTCACATCTCAACCTTTACAAGTTCAATCCTCAGGTTCCAAGTGATTCACAATCACAAAATCTCACATCAATACTACAAATGGTTTCCCCCCGTATTTTCCAATTTCAAGTAATTTCCTTGTACTTTCTGGGGATATAAGAAGTATACCAACATACCAATCTCGGAGTTGACAACAACTCCCCAAATCCACCAATTCTTATGACATAGGGAACATCATCCCTAGATTCCTCAAGTTTCAATCATACCTTAATATCCATTCTTCACATGTCATCATATATCTGTTGGGACTCATCCCAACACGACACAACCTCCACTAGATCCCATCTAGTCCATGACTCAACCACTATTGAGTCGCAGATACCAATCATCCGTCCATCATGACGGAGTCTCACCCCAACTGGTGGCTCATCGTCATCACAATCACTGACACCAGCACCAGTGCTAGTACCAGTACCAACGCACCATCATCAATACTAGTATCAGTACACTGGCATCCATACTAGTATTGGCATAAAAGTACCAACATACCAACATCCATACATAGCACACAAACATCCACACTAGCACACGAACATCCATCCTAGCACACTGTGTGCAAAGTTGTTACCCTGGATCTCCGTTCATTCTGAACGACGATCCCGTAACACCACTCGTACCCCACGACTATGGGTACCTCCAATTTGACCACTGGCACATCAGGATAATGGACGTTCCCTGAACATCCCCTGATCCTCAAGTGTGAAAGCCACACAAAATACCCTCGATAGGCAATTATCTCGACACAACGGTTGACCAATAGTCATCGCTGTCAAGATCCGTATCCACACATCATACTAATATTCGATCCAACACGGGATTCCATATTTTATCTCATAACCGTATCCATAGATCGAAACCCATAAGACTCACTAGAGTCATCCACATGGTCATCCACGACCTCAGCCGCTCGTCGCAGCACAAGTTCTCATTTAAGGTTCACTTTTCCCGGTCCATCGATTATAAATTAGGGTTCCAAAATCACACCCTAGGGTTCCACCGAACCCAACTGCCTTCTGCAGTAAAATCCACAACCTGACCGACCCCGCGGTCCTGACATCGTATAGACGTCCAATCCAATCTAATCGTCAACTCAACGTGGGTTCCATCGTGGGTTCCACCACGAAGGTCATCGGCTAACTCCGATGCACCCCACCCCGTACACTAGCCAACACTACCAGGGTCCATAACTTAGACCAATACTCAACTGAGTTTCGCATTTCCATAACATTATTCAAATGGGGTTCCCTGAACCCGGCTGTGCCCAGCAGCACAACAATCCATCATCACGTAACCGAACCGACGGTCCCACATTACCAGTAAATTGTATACAACCCCACTTGGGTCGAATCGCATCAAGGCACGGCGTATCGGGCCAAACACACCCAATCCACCATTCAAACCCAAAACTATCTATAAGGTTGACAACGGAACTGCAGCCCCAAGAGGCATCACACCATCGTCCTTCGCGCACAAAAGAGCAAAACCTGCTATGATACCACTTGACACGACCCATCCCAATCCCTCCGGGATCACCATGGAATGTGTCATGCTCCCGTCTGACAAGAGGTGTCAGACAAGTGATAACCTGTTGCCACTGCCCAACCGGGCTTCCAGAGTGCGTAAGGATCGATGGAGGAGGTGTATGATGTCCCAGTCTCTACTGCAGTCGCATCCGGAATCAACCTGAAGGGCATTAAAAACAAAAGCTGTGAGTGGACGAAAATAAACAAGTCTGTTTAAAACATTTATAAGACATTTATGCCCCTCAGTAAAATCATATGCATGCACCATCATTTAAAATCATATATCATATAATATGAACCATAAACATAATTTTAGCCACTGCACCATACACTCCAATCCAACATCCCTGATGTCTGACGTCCCTGACGTCAATAAGGTCACAATCACAAGGCTACGCGTGCCACTCGGGTCTCAATTTCCGAGTTCAATCCCCGAACCCAGTTCGGGTACAGCATCCCCGATGCTTAGCGTCATAGACGCTGGACGTACTAGACGTCCGTGACCTCTCCGGGGTACCTCATCCGAAGGAGACGATATAATACGGAAGGATCTATACAGTGCAGTACTAAATACATTTTATTGATATCCACATGCAAAACATATATGTATACGTAGGTAAAATCCGAACGGATCGTTATGTTTTATCAAACTGATCTCATGCCCAAATACCGTGAAACGTGCCATAACCGAAATATCATCAAAACCATTTATTGATTCCAGCATGTGAACATATATAAAATGTAAACCAGAAAACATTTATTCAATTCCATTTTAGGGTCCCCGACCCGAATCACATATATAAATCAACTGGGCCCCTGGCCCAATTTCATAAGTTAACTGGCCCCTGGCCCGAATTCATAAGTCCACTGTGCCCCTGGCCCGAATTCACAAGTCCACTAGGCCCCTGGCCCGAATTCACAAGTTAACTGGGCCCCTGGCCCCATTCACAAGTTAACTGGGCCCCTGGCCCGATTTTACTTTATTCAAGTTCGTAACCGTTTCATGAAATCATATCCAACCACATTTATGGAAATCGATGCAAATCCAGAAAATGTCGGTTTACGTGCAAATACGTAATTCACCTCGAAATACGTGAAATCATTTTAAATTCACCGATATCCAAAGTAAATCATTTAATCATAATTATAACAATCATAAAACAGTTATGCATGCATCGAATTTATGAAACCAATGTCCACTCACAGACCGTTTAACCGAGCGCCTCGATACGCGTGCCATAGGCCTTCCCGGGCCACACCACTATCACCGGGACTCCCAATCCTATCCAAATCACATTAGAGGATCACTAACCTCATCATTAACATCCTATTCAAGTCCCGTAATTTTCCCGAATTTTTAAGTATTTTTAAACTGGATTTAAAACCTTCGGACATCCCGAACAATATCGAAACGGGATCCGAACGACACGAAACCAACACCAAAATGTTCGTTACATTGTATAGGACAAAAGTCATGTTGGAAGTTTCCCAAAATTACCTCATGGTGCAATCACAAGGAGATTTAGTGTGTGTTGGAGTTACACTGTGAAGGTGACGGGTACACTAGGGTGTTGATTGTTTGGACTTTGGGTGTCGTAGAGCGTGGCTAATGCCGCTGTGGTTGATTAGTGGACGTACCGTAGGATGACGTTGGAAGTACGTGAGGATATACTCCACGAGCTGTGTTTGAGGTATTTTAAAAGATCCTTGTTTTATGCAAGTTTGCAGAGTTGTCTTTGCGTGTGTTTGGTGGTATGCACCATGGTCCTGGTTGGTGGTAATGTACTTGAATTGTGTACGTACGGGTTCTGCAGTGGTCGGAACCATGCCGATGTACTGGGACGTACAACATGATGTTCTAGTGTTGGTGATCGGCTTAGTGCCGAGGTATGTTGTGGATAGATGGATGATTGGCGTGGTCCCAATATGATGGATTTTGATAGAGCATATGGGCCGGATCAGAATGATCCCGAGTGGTTTGATTGGTTGTGGCAGGAGTCAATACTGTTGTGAGCTGGATGCTCCGAGCCATGAATGGCTGGTGAGACCCTGACATTGAGATGTATGCTCATGGTTAAACAGGTATGTGATAGAGTCTTGTTGCAAAGAGGTAGTATGGGACGTAGATGGTGTTCTCACATGTTGATTGTGTTGGTGGTTAATGGAACCACTAGTTAGATGAATGGTTGAATTAGCGGTATAGACAAGTACGTTGTGACTCCAGTAAGGTCGGCGCGGATCACTGACGGAAGTAGTATGGAACATTGTACGAATCTTCATGCATAGAAGTACCGAGACCGGTAGATGTCGTCTTGTGAATGGGTGTACTTGAGATTTGTGTTAGTTGACGGCTGACTCACATGATGTACTGGGACGTTGGTACGAAGTATGTACGACTCGAGACTGAGTCGAGGTTGATATGATTGGTAGTCGTGCGTCACGACCGAGTGTTAGATGAGCCGTGAATGTCGGCTGGTGCACTGTTCAAGGTACTGCGGTTACGAGTTGAACAGTGTTGACCTCGGAGAAAATCAATGGATTACAAGATCGACTGGAATTTGGTTGGTTTGGCTTACTTGGCAGAGATGTGGTGACAGTTTGGGAACTGTCTGGCTAATTTGGATTGATAGATGATGGAAATTGGGTAGGAAACCCAGGTGTAATATCCGTTGGATGTCCCCGGTTAGTTACGAAAGTACGAGATTCAAAATTTCAGGGTCAAAATTCTTTAAGGGGGTAGATTGTAAGGACCTATCTCGGAAGCCGAGATTAGATTAGTTAATCGGTGCTTAGTTGGATGATTTCGAACGGACGATGCAAAATGACGATTTTACCCTTGGAATGGGCAAAAATGTTGACTTTTCGTTCGGACGATCAAATGGACTTTGACCGATGATCGTGGTGTAGTTCGGGACGACACGAATTCATAGACAGGTAGCACGTCCGGTTCCGACATTCGGGGAAAAATTTACGACGATCAGAAGTTTAAGGGTAATTTGGTAATTTGGTTAAAAAGAGGCAATTTGTTGAATTTTTATACACCATGGAATTATCACGTATTTCGAGAACCGTTAGGTAGGTCTCGATTCCCTGAGTACAACGATAGGCGGCACTTTGTCATTGGAGTTCGGATGACATAGTTAAGGGTCTGAACGCACGAGGGGCATTTTGGTAATTTCACCTCAAGGGCATTTTGGTCAATTGGTTAGCCTTGGGATTAGGGCCCAGTGATCAGGGGACACTAGGCTACTTTTGAAACACTTGCCCACAGAAAAAATGACACATGGCCCAATCTAGAGGTCTATGGAACCTCCCTGCCGCCTCACGTTGTGTTTTAAAAACAAAATCAACTAATGTTCGACAATTGGAAGGAACAAAAACAGAAAACAGAGCCTGAGGAATTCTCTCCTCCTCTTCCTTCGGTACCTTTGAGAATGAAAGTGAGAGACAAGATGATGGGATAGGTGGTGGTGCCGCCGTGGGAGGCCAGTCACGACGGTGGTTAGAGATCATGGAAACTAAAACAGGGGAATTATGAACCCGTGAGGATCAAGTGATCCAAACATCTTCAAAATGTGTTCTTTTGCTTATGGTTTGTTCATCAAAGATGATGAAGGAGATGAGACGAAGCTGGTGGTCACCACGGCCGTGCACGACGGTGTTCGTGACTGGGAACGAAGGTATGAAACCGTGAGCTTTATGCTTTAATTTGGATTTGGTAAATGACGTTGTGTCCGTTAATAATCAAATTAATTGTTTGAATGAGGTTATGGAGGTTCAGAGGAGTTCAAGGAGATTAAAATCAAGGCCAAAAGTGGCCGGGTGCACGAGAACACAGAGGAGGGAAAACTAGATATATGATCTCAGTTTGGAAGGTACCTTCTCGTGCTCATTTTCACGTTTTAATTAGCTAATTTGATTAGGAAGGGTGATACGAAGCTAGAGGACGTAACAGAATCAAAAAAGAGGAAGAAATGAGTGAAAACCGATCACGTTTTAATTAGCTAATTTGATTAGGAAGGGTGATACGAAGGTACCTTCTCGTGCTCATCCTGAGTGTACGTATGCCTTCAACTTACACAATCAAGTGGTGTAACTGGAACACATTGAATACCAGCCCAACAGTGATAACACATCTCAATACTAGGGTTCCACTAGCCAACCATGGCTAAGAGCACCTGCTCATACAATCACTGAACCCGAAAAAATCACTCTGCACAGCGCACAGTATCCAATGTCCAGTCCACAACACAGCCAAATAAATGATATTGGAACCAAGCCGATTACCAACACGTTTAATCACACATCACAGGTACATCCCATGTACCGCCATTAGGCACCACTCAGCCTAACCAGTATCAATCCTCGTACAACGTACCCTGTACGCATCTCAATCCATCAATCTGCCTATAACCACCCAGGTCATAGCCAAACACGTTCTAGTAACGGAGTACATTTGCCCAAACCAACATGAGACAAAACGAACTCCACCCATCATCTAGTTCCAATTCCGAATCCGAATCCGCACTTTCGTAAGAAATCCCGTATCCGAACCCAAACATCATATTTTTATTCCATGTCCAAATCCGAATCCGAAATCATTATTCCGTAAGCTAGCATTGGAATAATCATTCCGCACCCAAATCCAGTAATCCATTTTCGAGCTTCGCAATCGAATCCTGAATCGTCACCCAGAGATCCGATTCCAAAACCCAAAATCTCGTTTACGTCCACCAAGACGTAACAAAACCGAACCTATCGGTTGCCTGTCCAAAACACTCGATTGACTTCATAGGGAAGCCAATCCCAATATCCACACGTCAAAGGTTGACAAAATCCGACCACTTCGGAAACCTACTCAACCGAGTAACAACCATATGGACTCCACTCCGAAAAGAAGTTCAGTCCCGTCATCTACGACTCATATACCAAGGTAAGAGTGATAAACTCTCCACCCATCTGGATCATCAAGATCACGATCCAGATCCATCGCTACGTCATCCGACAAGTAACATCACGATCCTAGATCGTCACATCGTCCAAAGTCGACAACATCACAAATCAGATCCACCTAGGATCCACACATGCCCACATAGCTAACAACCCATCTGAAAGCTGATCGTAGGGTCTTACACCCTCATTGAATCATTCGCCAAATTTCCCTTGGTGGAAAGATGACCTCGCTTTTCACCACCAAATCCAGAATTATACACAACTTCTTATGTCCAATGACCCAAGGCCAAACATAGGTCCACCTATCAATACACACTCAACGTACTGGTAACAACAATCATCATCTGCCACTGCAGGAAATAAGAAGTCAACCCCAATGACTTCGGAATACCAATCACCGATGCGGAAACAAGCACTCCTCTCGTCTCCCAATCACAACTCTCCCCGAATCGGGAGTTCCAACCATGTTGGAAACAGACATGCTCCCAATGAGATGTCAAGTCCAACCACTGGACTGCCCACGTCCTTACCTCACTTGGACCACCACGTGTCCAAAATCGATTCATTACTCGGACCTCACGTCCGCCAATAATCATCTACGCACATACCCTGATTCCGAACGGAATATCCACAACTCTGCCTGGATGTGCATACCATACTGCCTTCGTCTCACATCTCAACCTTTACAAGTTCAATCCTCAGGTTCCAAGTGATTCACAATCACAAAATCTCACATCAATACTACAAATGGTTTCCCCCCGTATTTTCCAATTTCAAGTAATTTCCTTGTACTTTCTGGGGATATAAGAAGTATACCAACATACCAATCTCGGAGTTGACAACAACTCCCCAAATCCACCAATTCTTATGACATAGGGAACATCATCCCTAGATTCCTCAAGTTTCAATCATACCTTAATATCCATTCTTCACATGTCATCATATATCTGTTGGGACTCATCCCAACACGACACAACCTCCACTAGATCCCATCTAGTCCATGACTCAACCACTATTGAGTCGCAGATACCAATCATCCGTCCATCATGACGGAGTCTCACCCCAACTGGTGGCTCATCGTCATCACAATCACTGACACCAGCACCAGTGCTAGTACCAGTACCAACGCACCATCATCAATACTAGTATCAGTACACTGGCATCCATACTAGTATTGGCATAAAAGTACCAACATACCAACATCCATACATAGCACACAAACATCCACACTAGCACACGAACATCCATCCTAGCACACTGTGTGCAAAGTTGTTACCCTGGATCTCCGTTCATTCTGAACGACGATCCCGTAACACCACTCGTACCCCACGACTATGGGTACCTCCAATTTGACCACTGGCACATCAGGATAATGGACGTTCCCTGAACATCCCCTGATCCTCAAGTGTGAAAGCCACACAAAATACCCTCGATAGGCAATTATCTCGACACAACGGTTGACCAATAGTCATCGCTGTCAAGATCCGTATCCACACATCATACTAATATTCGATCCAACACGGGATTCCATATTTTATCTCATAACCGTATCCATAGATCGAAACCCATAAGACTCACTAGAGTCATCCACATGGTCATCCACGACCTCAGCCGCTCGTCGCAGCACAAGTTCTCATTTAAGGTTCACTTTTCCCGGTCCATCGATTATAAATTAGGGTTCCAAAATCACACCCTAGGGTTCCACCGAACCCAACTGCCTTCTGCAGTAAAATCCACAACCTGACCGACCCCGCGGTCCTGACATCGTATAGACGTCCAATCCAATCTAATCGTCAACTCAACGTGGGTTCCATCGTGGGTTCCACCACGAAGGTCATCGGCTAACTCCGATGCACCCCACCCCGTACACTAGCCAACACTACCAGGGTCCATAACTTAGACCAATACTCAACTGAGTTTCGCATTTCCATAACATTATTCAAATGGGGTTCCCTGAACCCGGCTGTGCCCAGCAGCACAACAATCCATCATCACGTAACCGAACCGACGGTCCCACATTACCAGTAAATTGTATACAACCCCACTTGGGTCGAATCGCATCAAGGCACGGCGTATCGGGCCAAACACACCCAATCCACCATTCAAACCCAAAACTATCTATAAGGTTGACAACGGAACTGCAGCCCCAAGAGGCATCACACCATCGTCCTTCGCGCACAAAAGAGCAAAACCTGCTATGATACCACTTGACACGACCCATCCCAATCCCTCCGGGATCACCATGGAATGTGTCATGCTCCCGTCTGACAAGAGGTGTCAGACAAGTGATAACCTGTTGCCACTGCCCAACCGGGCTTCCAGAGTGCGTAAGGATCGATGGAGGAGGTGTATGATGTCCCAGTCTCTACTGCAGTCGCATCCGGAATCAACCTGAAGGGCATTAAAAACAAAAGCTGTGAGTGGACGAAAATAAACAAGTCTGTTTAAAACATTTATAAGACATTTATGCCCCTCAGTAAAATCATATGCATGCACCATCATTTAAAATCATATATCATATAATATGAACCATAAACATAATTTTAGCCACTGCACCATACACTCCAATCCAACATCCCTGATGTCTGACGTCCCTGACGTCAATAAGGTCACAATCACAAGGCTACGCGTGCCACTCGGGTCTCAATTTCCGAGTTCAATCCCCGAACCCAGTTCGGGTACAGCATCCCCGATGCTTAGCGTCATAGACGCTGGACGTACTAGACGTCCGTGACCTCTCCGGGGTACCTCATCCGAAGGAGACGATATAATACGGAAGGATCTATACAGTGCAGTACTAAATACATTTTATTGATATCCACATGCAAAACATATATGTATACGTAGGTAAAATCCGAACCGATCGTTATGTTTTATCAAACTGATCTCATGCCCAAATACCGTGAAACGTGCCATAACCGAAATATCATCAAAACCATTTATTGATTCCAGCATGTGAACATATATAAAATGTAAACCAGAAAACATTTATTCAATTCCATTTTAGGGTCCCCGACCCGAATCACATATATAAATCAACTGGGCCCCTGGCCCAATTTCATAAGTTAACTGGCCCCTGGCCCGAATTCATAAGTCCACTGTGCCCCTGGCCCGAATTCACAAGTCCACTAGGCCCCTGGCCCGAATTCACAAGTTAACTGGGCCCCTGGCCCCATTCACAAGTTAACTGGGCCCCTGGCCCGATTTTACTTTATTCAAGTTCGTAACCGTTTCATGAAATCATATCCAACCACATTTATGGAAATCGATGCAAATCCAGAAAATGTCGGTTTACGTGCAAATACGTAATTCACCTCGAAATACGTGAAATCATTTTAAATTCACCGATATCCAAAGTAAATCCTTTAATCATAATTATAACAATCATAAAACAGTTATGCATGCATCGAATTTATGAAACCAATGTCCACTCACAGACCGTTTAACCGAGCGCCTCGATACGCGTGCCATAGGCCTTCCCGGGCCACACCACTATCACCGGGACTCCCAATCCTATCCAAATCACATTAGAGGATCACTAACCTCATCATTAACATCCTATTCAAGTCCCGTAATTTTCCCGAATTTTTAAGTATTTTTAAACTGGATTTAAAACCTTCGGACATCCCGAACAATATCGAAACGGGATCCGAACGACACGAAACCAATGCCAAAATGTTCGTTACATTGTATAGGACAAAAGTCATGTTGGAAGTTTCCCAAAATTACCTCATGGTGCAGTCACAAGGAGATTTAGTGTGTGTTGGAGTTACACTGTGAAGGTGACGGGTACACTAGGGTGTTGATTGTTTGGACTTTGGGTGTCGTAGAGCGTGGCTAATGCCGCTGTGGTTGATTAGTGGACGTACCGTAGGATGACGTTGGAAGTACGTGAGGATATACTCCACGAGCTGTGTTTGAGGTATTTTAAAAGATCCTTGTTTTATGCAAGTTTGCAGAGTTGTCTTTGCGTGTGTTTGGTGGTATGCACCATGGTCCTGGTTGGTGGTAATGTACTTGAATTGTGTACGTACGGGTTCTGCAGTGGTCGGAACCATGCCGATGTACTGGGACGTACAACATGATGTTCTAGTGTTGGTGATCGGCTTAGTGCCGAGGTATGTTGTGGATAGATGGATGATTGGCGTGGTCCCAATATGATGGATTTTGATAGAGCATATGGGCCGGATCAGAATGATCCCGAGTGGTTTGATTGGTTGTGGCAGGAGTCAATACTGTTGTGAGCTGGATGCTCCGAGCCATGAATGGCTGGTGAGACCCTGACATTGAGATGTATGCTCATGGTTAAACAGGTATGTGATAGAGTCTTGTTGCAAAGAGGTAGTATGGGACGTAGATGGTGTTCTCACATGTTGATTGTGTTGGTGGTTAATGGAACCACTAGTTAGATGAATGGTTGAATTAGCGGTATAGACAAGTACGTTGTGACTCCAGTAAGGTCGGCGCGGATCACTGACGGAAGTAGTATGGAACATTGTACGAATCTTCATGCATAGAAGTACCGAGACCGGTAGATGTCGTCTTGTGAATGGGTGTACTTGAGATTTGTGTTAGTTGACGGCTGACTCACATGATGTACTGGGACGTTGGTACGAAGTATGTACGACTCGAGACTGAGTCGAGGTTGATATGATTGGTAGTCGTGCGTCACGACCGAGTGTTAGATGAGCCGTGAATGTCGGCTGGTGCACTGTTCAAGGTACTGCGGTTACGAGTTGAACAGTGTTGACCTCGGAGAAAATCAATGGATTACAAGATCGACTGGAATTTGGTTGGTTTGGCTTACTTGGCAGAGATGTGGTGACAGTTTGGGAACTGTCTGGCTAATTTGGATTGATAGATGATGGAAATTGGGTAGGAAACCCAGGTGTAATATCCGTTGGATGTCCCCGGTTAGTTACGAAAGTACGAGATTCAAAATTTCAGGGTCAAAATTCTTTAAGGGGGTAGATTGTAAGGACCTATCTCGGAAGCCGAGATTAGATTAGTTAATCGGTGCTTAGTTGGATGATTTCGAACGGACGATGCAAAATGACGATTTTACCCTTGGAATGGGCAAAAATGTTGACTTTTCGTTCGGACGATCAAATGGACTTTGACCAATGATCGTGGTGTAGTTCGGGACGACACGAATTCATAGACAGGTAGCACGTCCGGTTCCGACATTCGGGGAAAAATTTACGACGATCAGAAGTTTAAGGGTAATTTGGTAATTTGGTTAAAAAGAGGCAATTTGTTGAATTTTTATACACCATGGAATTATCACGTATTTCGAGAACCGTTAGGTAGGTCTCGATTCCCTGAGTACAACGATAGGCGGCACTTTGTCATTGGAGTTCGGATGACATAGTTAAGGGTCTGAACGCGCGAGGGGCATTTTGGTAATTTCACCTCAAGGGCATTTTGGTCAATTGGTTAGCCTTGGGATTAGGGCCCAGTGATCAGGGGACACTAGGCTACTTTTGAAACACTTGCCCACAGAAAAAATGACACATGGCCCAATCTAGAGGTCTATGGAACCTCCCTGCCGCCTCACGTTGTGTTTTAAAAACAAAATCAACTAATGTTCGACAATTGGAAGGAACAAAAACAGAAAACAGAGCCTGAGGAATTCTCTCCTCCTCTTCCTTCGGTACCTTTGAGAATGAAAGTGAGAGACAAGATGATGGGATAGGTGGTGGTGCCGCCGTGGGAGGCCAGTCACGACGGTGGTTAGAGATCATGGAAACTAAAACAGGGGAATTATGAACTCGTGAGGATCAAGTGATCCAAACATCTTCAAAATGTGTTCTTTTGCTTATGGTTTGTTCATCAAAGATGATGAAGGAGATGAGACGAAGCTGGTGGTCACCACGGCCGTGCACGACGGTGTTCGTGACGGGGAACGAAGGTATGAAACCGTAAGCTTTATGCTTTAATTTGGATTTGGTAAACGACGTTGTGTCCGTTAATAATCAAATTAATTGTTTGAATGAGGTTATGGAGGTTCAGAGGAGTTCAAGGAGATTAAAATCAAGGCCAAAAGTGGCCGGGTGCACGAGAACACAGAGGAGGGAAAACTAGATATATGATCTCAGTTTGGAAGGTACCTTCTCGTGCTCATTTTCACGTTTTAATTAGCTAATTTGATTAGGAAGGGTGATACGAAGCTAGAGGACGTAACAGAATCAAAAAAGAGGAAGAAATGAGTGAAAACCGATCACGCCGGTTCGAGTTGCAGACCCCGGTCTGAACCGGATCATGCTAGGTCGACTCTAGGTTGGAGATGAACAGTGCTGAGCGCGTGAAGCCCACGCGCAAGCCTTTTGGGCGGTGCGTGTGGGTACGTGGCACACATTTTGAGGAAGTGTTCAACATGTGAAATCATGTAATCGATGTAACAAATATTTTGGCACTGGTTTCGAGTCGATCGGACATCGTCTCGATATGTTTCAGGATGTCCAAAGGTTTTCGGGCTCGATTAAAAATAGTTAAAAATTTGAGAAAATTACGAGGCTTTAGTACAAGGTCTATGAAGTCGTTAGTGACCTTATTATGGGCTTTGGACAGGTTTGGGAAAGCCGATGATAGTGGATTGGCCGGGAACGGTGTAAGTGCACGTGTATCGAGGCAGCGGCGTAACGGTCTGTGAGTGGACTTTGCTTTTTAACTTATGATGCATGCATATATGTTTTTATATGTTTCTATACGTGATTTCCATATTTATGAATTGATATTGATTATTTATGATTTTTCACGGATTTCGAGATAAGTACGTATTTGCACGTGTTACGAGTTTTCGATTTCTCTTGTGATTTGATCCGGGTTTTGATGATTTGATTTTGAGATTTGGAATATGATTTGATTTCAATGGTTTATGATGGATTTTGGAAAAGTGATTTCAGATTTAAAGCCCTGTTCATGATTTCGAGAAACGAGATTTCGGTTTTAGAATCGGATTTTGGAAAGATGATTTTGGATTTGGTTTTGGAACTTGAAAGAGAAACAGTGGATTTCGGTTGGGGATGATGGTTCCGAATTCTAGATTATGGAATCATTGTTACGAATTCGGATATGGATTTTCTATGGTTTTCACTTGATTGAAAAAAATGGTTTTGGTTTTAAAGACCCGAAAAAAGAAAAGAAAAACCGCTGGATCTGGTTTTGAGTTTAAAGACTTGGTTGATTGACGAGGGAGGGCTCTGGATTGATATGTTTTGAGTTTAAAGACTTGGTATATGTTTTGAGTTTAAAGACTCGGTTATGATATCCCCTGAGGCTTGTTGATTGTGTTTTGAGTTTAAAGACTCGTTCATAACATGGGAAGGCCTGATTATGTGCATGGTTTTGAGTTTAAGAACTCGGGCGCACTTGAGATCATGCAACTCGCATGATTGATGTTTTCACTGGTTTTCCGATGTTTTGGGCGGTGGCCCGGATTATTTGGATTTGATGAGTTTTGGGACTGAGTTCCCGTACTTTGAGATTGATTTGTGATTTTGGGCTGAGGCTCTGGATTTGAATTACGGATTTGATTTGGGTTTTCAAGAAGGGTTTTCATTGATGGTTTTGGATATGAAATGGTTTCATGACATGGATTTTATATGCATGCATTGGTTTTTAATTGGAGGGTATAAATTGTGTTTTCTGAAATTACTATTTGTTTTTATCCACTCACAGTCTTTTTATGTTTTCGATACCCTCCAGGTTGTTGCGGTGCGGGCTGTTGATCGAGAGAGACGGAGACATCACACACGCGATCCACAGTAGAGTCTGCGCACTCTGGGAAGTTCGGAAGTTTTGATCGGTTGGTTGGAAATCCCTTGTCCGACTTACGTGTCACATGGAGGTTGGACGTCGGTTTAGCCTTCGTGTGATGCGTAAGTTAGATGGGAGCAGGACTTAGTCCTTAATCCCGAGGGATTGAGGGCGGGTCATGTCATTTGTATATTGGTGGGTCCAGATATTTAATTCCTACCCAATGGATGAGTGACAAGTGTCACTCATCCCATTGGCCCAAAACCCCATTTTGTGGATCTCAAGTGTGATTGGTCCACTTGTATTTTAATACATATATTTTCACCCACCTTCCATCCTAGTCCTTCATCTCATCTAATCCCTTCATCCTGACCGTCCATCTCATTTCTCTCTCACCTGATCAGTCCTCCCTCTCTGTTTCCTTCACAAACTCGAAACACCCCCTCCATTCTCCATCTTCATTTAAGCAAACAAACCCACACGACATACCACCACCATCACACTTGCATCAATACGGTTGTGTGAGAAATGGTGAGAGACTGAGAGTGACGAGGACGGAGGCCCACGACGGTTCACGGTGGGGGGTGAGTCAAACAAAAACTCGAGAGCCCAGTTTTATTTCAAAAATTGAAAGTTGAGATTTGATTTATGTTTGGTGTTCCATTCGATTCTAATATGACCTAGGGACCAAGACAACTCGATGAGGATCCATTTGGATGGAAATGAATGGCTAGAAGGCTAAGAAACTGAGCTTGAAGATCAAGCTTACGGTTTAACCATGGAAGGTATGATTTCATTGGGTTTTCAAGTGTTTTTAATGGCTAGATAGATTAGGATTGTTGTTAGGAACCTTTAGGAATCAAAATGGACTGAATTGGATCGAAAATAGGTGAGATTGGACAGTGAACCGGCCACGCTGGTCCAGACCGGTCCTGTTCGGTTCAGTTCGAACTAGGCGAACCGGGTATGCTGGAGGAAGAAGATAATGAATAGTGTCAGGCGTGTGGGCTCACGCGCAGCCCCTTTGGGTGGCACGTGGGTGCACGTGAAGCATCCTTTGGGGTTGACTTCAACATGACTTTTAATCTATTCTATGTAACAAACATTTTGGGACTGGTTTCGTGTCGATCGGATACCGTCCCTATATTGTTCGGGACAACCGAATGTTTAGGATCGAGTTTAAAAATACTTAAAAATTTAGAAAAATTACGGGGCTTCAATGAGAGGTTAATAAGGTAGTTAGTAACCCTCTAGATTAATTTGAACATGTTTGGGAGTCCCGGTGACGGTGATTAGCCCGGTGAGGTTTACGGCACGCAAATCGAGGTGATAGCTTTGGACATTCTATGAGTGAACCTTGATTTCTAAACTGTGACACATGCATAAATGTTTTATATGGTTTATAGAGATGATTCTATGATGTTGATTTGGATATTGGTGAATTACATGGTTTCACGCATTTCGAGGCGATTTTCGTGCTTGCACGTAAATTGGGGTTTTCTATTTTGCACTGATTTTCCGTGCTTATAGTTTTGGAAATGATTTCATGAAATGCTTTTGGATTTGAAAAGGTAAAATAGGGTTCGAGACCTCGGACTGGAAGTCCATTTAGCTACGTTCTCGGGCCAAAGGCCCATTTGGTTCTTGAATCGATTTCGGATTTGAAAAAATGGGCCATGCATGAGACCCATTTGATTTACGAACTCTCGGACCTAAAGTCCATTTGATTTAACAAGGCATCGGGTTGGAGGCCCAGTTGGTTTACGTATCGGGCTCGAGGCCCAATTGGTTTGTGTATCGGGCTCAAGGCCCATCTGGTTTACGAAATCGTGCACGAGGCCTATTTGGTTTACCAAATCGGGCACGAGGCCTATTTGGTTTGTGAATTCGGGCTTAGAGGCCATTTATGGTTTACAATTGTGATTTCGGGTCGGGGACCCATAAATGGATTTACGGTTCATGATGGTTTATGGGGACCGATATGAACACTTGAAAGGTTTTTATGGTCCATGACGGTTTATGAGGACCAAAAATGAACCCTTAAAAGGTTTTAGCAATGATTTCAAATGGTTTTTCGTATACCATCCTTTATATATGGATTGTCTCCTCCGGGGAGGGTCGTTGGTCTGGGTGGACCCCGGAGTAGTTATGGAGCACTGACTAAGTGGAGTCACCCCCGTTGGATTCTTTACTCTCAGAAAGGCTATGGATTATAACCCCCAGGGAGGGTCATTGATCTACGAACATTGACCTAGGTGGACCCTAGGGAGACTTGGGCTTTGAGACCCCGGGTAGCACGCGCGTAGCTCTAGATACCATGACAGGATTGGTTATATGATATATATATGGATAAACATGATTTCTTGGTTTTGCGAAATTTTGTTTTATGATGGATAAATGGATTTGGGCTGAGATCCCACATATGTTTATTTTGTTCTAGTTTTCTGTAAATGAATTTGGGCAGGGACCCATACGGTTTGAATTTACGGAACTTGGGGCTGAGTCCCTAAATATGGTTGTTTAAAAATATGTGGTTTGATAAATAGTTTTACTATGCATGCATGCTTTTTAGTGAAGGGCATAAAGGTCTTTTATAAAATGTGTTTTCTGTACTATTACTTTTCGTCCACTCACAATTTTTCTGTTTTCAATGCCCTTCAGGTTGAATACGGTGCGGACTGTAGTAGAGACTGAGACATCACATACCTCCTCCAGATCCTGGCGTACTCTGGAAGCTAGTCAGGCTAAAAGTTCAAATTTTCCCTAGTCTGACATTCCGTGTCAGACGGGATCAGGTGCAACCCTTGTTAATCTCGGGGGGGGGGGGGGGGGGGGGGGGGCGGATTGGGACGGGTCCTTACAAGTGGTATCAGAGAAGGTTTGCTCATGTTACTCCGAGTTCCAGAGCAGGTTTGCTCTTACGGAATGCGCAGGTCGAGGATTTGATGTCTCTATGGGCTGCAGTTCGTTATCAACCTGCTAGTTATGATGCCGGTATGTTAGTTAGTTGATTGAAAGGTGGATCGTTTTGGTTCGGCATTTGATGCCGGGGTTGCCATAGTTCTGTCCTGTTTGGCAGTGTGAGACCCTACGAAGGGATGAACGTAAAAGTACTTTAGAGTTTTGATTGTGATACGGTTAGGTTGGGATCGTCTTTCACGATTTTATAGGATCAGTTTTGACGATAGTTCGGTGTTGTGACCATTAGATGGTCGTATTTTGTTGAGTTAGGTGGCTATGCTGCTGGGAGTAGCCGGGTTCGAGGTACCTTTGTTGAACTGACAGTAGGATTGGATTGACATCCATACGATGTCGGGACCACGGGGTTGGTCAGATTGTGGATTATACTGCCTTCTGTAGTTGGGTTCAGAGGAACCCTAGGGTGTGATATTGGAACCCTAAGGTATGAAGTATGGTTCGAAAAGGTGAATCGGCGAGTGAGTTAATTTTTATGACTTTTCGAAGCCGAGACCGTCGGTTGGTCATGTCATGTCAGCTTTAGTGATGGGTCTGCACTCTGAAGTTGAGGTTGTATTAATCTGTTAGACCTAGTTGGTTGTCGTACTACTTTAGTTGTGATGGATAGTTGGTGCAGCTAAGGTCATGGATGGCCTAGTAGACGACATTTGTTGAGTCAAGTTAAGATTAGTTAGTGATTAGTTAGACAGGTTACCAGGGTTGGTACTTGTCGATGGAATCCCAGAGTGGGGATACAGAGTAGTTAGTTCGAGCGATTGATTTCCTAGGATGCAGAGTCTCGATGGCGTTGTTTGGTGGTTAGGTCTGCACGGGTTGTGGCAGGCACTATTATCGAGAGCGATTGTAGTTGTAGTTGTTAAGAATCGGGGGACGTTCGGGGAACGTTTCCTTTTCTCGTATGAGTTATCAGGGCGACTGTACCCAGAGTTGTTGGGTATGATGGAGACAGAGTTTCTCCAATATGAGTTGAGGTACGGGGTCGTCGCTCGGTATGAGCGGAGATCCAGGGTTTTCTGATTCGTACACTGTGTGTGCTGATGCTAATGATGATGCTAGTGTGCTGGTGCTGGTGCTAGTGATTGTGATGGTGATGAGTCACGAGTCGGCATGTGACTCCGTCGAGCTAGGCATGTGTTCGGTATCTGTGGTCCGGGAGTGGATCGCAGATAGAGTTGGACTAGATGGGATCCAGCAGTAGTCGAGACGTGAGGACCGGGTGGTGATGGTCCACATCCTTTTGGATGTACATAAACGGTATAAACCGATAGCCGAACCTGGTAGTGAGTAGACTGGTTACCGACACGAGGTTGATGTCCGAGTGTGTTGGTTCCGACATGGTTGGAACTTCAGAATCCAGAGAGGTTGTGTTCGAGGCGACGAGAGGAGTGCAGGTTTTCCGCATTGGTAATGCGTAATTCGAAGTCATTAGGATGACTTCTCAGGTTCTACCATGGTAGATGATGGTTGTTGCCACCAGTACGTTAATCGTGTATTGGTTGTGGACCCGTGATTTGTTTTGGGTCATTAGGAGGAGTTGGGTATATCGAAGTTAGGTGAATGAGATTTCTCATTCTCTGCTTGGTGGCAGACGAGGTTGGTTTACATGGTGTGGTGAGTACAACGATTTTTGCTTGCATTCACGTAGGATGAATTTTGATGTCATCGTCTTGGATATTCCTTGATTTTCCTAGGTGGAATGCCAAGGATCGATACGAGGTAATTGGAGAGGACCGACAGTCTCGTCGTGTCTCGTCGTTGACTGATCTATTTAGATGTGGGAAATGTTTGAGGACTTTGGGCGTAGTGACGATCGAGGATAGTGATGTTTATGGTCGGGTGACGTAGTGATGGATCTGGATCGTGATCTTGATGATCCAGATAGGTGGAGAGTTTATTGCCCTTACTTAAATAGTTGAGTTGAGGATGATGGGACTGAACTTCTTTTCAAAGTAAATCCCGTATGGTGTATTAATCGAACGAGTAGGTGTCCAACGGGTCAGATTTGGTTAGCCTTAGATGTGTGGATGATGGGATTGGCTTCCTTATAAAGTCAATCAAAGGTAATGTGTTAAGCGTACGAGCTGGTGACCGATAGATTTAGATTTGGTGCGTCTCGGTAGACGTGGATAATGTTGGATGGTAGTTGGCATGAATGGGTATGCCTTGGTGGGTGTGAATCTGATTGGTACGTGTTGGATTACGTGATTAGAAGTAGACATTGTGATACTAGTCGGGTGACCATGGGAGGCGAAATGGTTGATGGGTTAGAGTTCTGATCTGTCTGGTACCAGATTGGACAGATGGACTCTAGAATTGAAACGTGATTGGCTACGACCTAGGTTGTAGACTGCTTAATGGATGGTTGTACGTACTCTATACGTTGTTGGAGGTACGATACCGGGCAGACTTGTGGTGCCTGGTGACGGTATATAGGATATACCAGGGGTACGTTGGTGAACGTGTCGGTAGTCGACTTAGTTCCGATACCATTGGATTAGTCGAGGACGTGGACTGGACATTGGATACTATGCATTGGGTCATAGTGTTTCTGATGGGTTCAGTCACACACAGGTCAAATGGTGACACTTTGTCAGATGTTTCAACGTGGATCGATGAGTGAGATTTGGTGACTCCTAGGGGGAGCAGTCGTCAGGATAGATTGGTGATTAAGAAAGGAACCGCCGAGTTGTTCGTGTCAACGAAATAGAAGATTTTTCCGGTGGTATCAACTCGGACCGTGTGATTACTATCACTCGACACGGTCGAGGGTAGTCGATGCGACGTGAGTGATGGTGGAACGTCTGGGTGTAGACAAGTATGGTATTGACTAGTAGGTGTATTAGTGTACACGTGTTGTGAGATCGAATTGTTTTCCATGAGGTGGATGTGGAATCAGTATAGTTGGAATTTCGAGGACGAAATTAATTAAGGAGGGAAGGTTGTAACGACCCATTCGGAATTCCAAGATTAGATTAGTGACTAATCAAGGATTAGTGAGGTTAATCGGTGATTAGTTGAGCGAAATCAGACAAACGGTGTAAAATTACCGTTTTGCCCCTAGTCGTGAGAAAAATGTTGACTTTTGACCTGGGAGGTCCGATGGCCGAGGGCTAAGGACTGTTACGTAGATAGGGACGATACGAATTCGTAGACATGCGGCACGTCGAAATCGGATGTCGGACGGAGAAGTTATGGTTCACGGAAGTTTGGGGAAACTATTGCACGATTTACGAGATAGATTACTTTTGTATCTTGGTGAGCCCAGATATTTAATTCTTGCCCAATGGATGAGTGACAAGTGTCACTCATCCCATTGGCCAAAAACCCCATTTTGTGCATCTCAAGTATGATTGGTCCACTTGTATTTTAATACATATATTTTCACCCACCTTCCATCTAGCCCTTCATCTCATCTAATCCCTTCATCCTGACCGTCCATCTCATTTCCCTCTCACCTGATCAGTCCTCCCTCTCTGTTTCCTTCACAAACTCGAAACACCCCCTCCATTCTCCATCTTCATTTGAGCAAACAAACCCACAGGACAAACCACCACCATCACACTTGCATCAATACGGTTGTGTGAGAAATGGTGAGAGACTGAGAGTGATGAGGACGTCGCCTCACGGCGGTTCACGAGTCAAACAAAAACCCGAGAGCCCAGTTTTATTTCAAAAATTGAAAGTTGAGATTTGATTGATGTTTGGTGTTCCATTCGATTCTAATGTGACCTAGCGACCAAGGAAACTCGATGAGGATCGATTTGGTTGGAAATGAATGGCTAGAAGGCTAAGAAACCTATCTTGAAGATCAAGCTTACGGTTTAACCGTGGAAGGTATGATTTGATTGGTTTTTCAAGTGTTTATAATGGCTAGATAGATTAGGTTTGTTGTTAGGAACCTTTAGGATAGTGAACCGGCCACACCGGTCCAGTCCGGTTCGAACCAGGCGAACCGGGTTCGCTGGAGGAAGAAGATAATGAATAGTGTCAGGCACGTGGGCTCACGCGGAGCCCCTTTGGGCGGCACGTGGGGGCGCGTGAAGCATCCTTTGGGGTTGACTTCAACATGACTTTTAATCTATTCGATGTAACGAACATTTTTGGACTGGTTTCGTGTCGATCGGACACCGTCTCGATATTGGTCGGGACATCCGAAGGTTTAGGATCGAGTTTAAAAATACTTAAAAATTCGGGAAAATTACGGGGTTTCAATGAGAGGTTAATAAGGTTGTTAGTAACCCTCTAGATTGATTTGGACAGGTTTGGGAGTCCCGGTGATGGTGATTAGCCCGGTGAGGCTTACCACATGCAAACCAAGGCAGCAGCTTAAGACAGTCTGTGAGTGGACCTTGATTTCTAAACTGTGACGCATGCATAAATGTTTTATGTGGTTTATAGATATTATTCTAAGATGTTGATTTGGATATTACTGAATTACATGGTTTCACGCATTTCGAGGCGATTTACGTGCTTGCAAGTAAATCGAGAATTTCGATTTTGCACTGATTTTCCGTGCTTATAGTTTTGAAAATGATTTCATGAAATGGTTTTGGATTTGAAAAGGTAAACTCAGGTTCGAGACCCATTTGTTTTGCAAACCTTGGACTCGATGTCCATTTATCTACGTTCTCGGGCCAGAGGCCCCTTTGGTTCTTGAATCGATTTCGGATTTGAAAATGTGGACCGGGCACGAGAACCATTTGATTTACGAACTCTTGGACCTGAATTCCATTTGATTTAACAAGACATCGGGTTGGAGGCCCAGTTGGTTTACGTATCGGGCTCGAGGCCCAATTGGTTTGAGTATCGGGCTCAAGGCCCTGTTGACTTACGTATCGGGCACGAGGCCCATTTGGTTTACGAAGTCGGGCACGAGGTCCATTTGGTTTACGAAATCAGGCACGAGGCCCAGTTGGTTTGTGAATTCGGGCTTAGGGCCCAGTTATGGTTACGATTGTGATTTCAGGTCGGGGACCCATAAATGGATTTATGGTTCATGATGGTTTATGGGCACTGGCATGAACCCTTGAAAAGTTTTTATGGTTCATGACGGTTTATGGGGACTAGGCATGAACCCTTAAAAGGTTTTAACAATGATTTCAAATGGTTTTTCGTATGCCATCCTTTATATATGGATTGTCTCCTCCGGGGAGGGTCGTTGGCCTGGGTGGACCTCGGAGTAGTCACAGAGCACTGACTGAGTGGAGTCGCCCCCGTTAGGTTCCTTACTCTCAGAAAGGCTATGTATTATAACCCCAGGGAGGGTCATTGATCTATGGAGATTGACCTGGGTGGACCCTCATATGGACATTGATCTAGATATCGTGATAGGATTGGTTATATAATATATATGGATAAATATGATTTCTTGGTTTTGCGAAATTTTGTTTTATGTTATTTTGTTTTATGATGGATAAATGGATTTGGGCTGAGATCCCTCATATGTTTATTTTGCTCTAGCTTTCTGTAAATGGATTTGGGCAGGGGCTCGTACGGTTTGAATTCACGGAACTTGGGGCTGAGCCCCTAAATATGGTTGTTTAAACATATGTGGTTTGATAAATGATTTTACTATGCATGCATGCTTTTTAGTAAGGGGCATAAAGGTCTTTTATAAAATGTGTTTTCTGAACTATTACTTTTCGTCCACTCACAGTCTTTCTGTTTTCAATGCTGTTCAGCTACGGTGCAGACTGTAGCAGAGACCGAGACATCACATACCTCCTTCGGATCCTGGCATACTTTGGAAGCCGGTTAGGCTAAAGGTTCAAATTATCCCTCGTTTGGCACTCCGTGTCAGAAGGGATCAGGAGTGTCCCTCGTTAATCTCGGGGAAGGGGGGGGGGGGGGGGGGGCGGGGGGATGGGGACGGGTCCCGACACTGAATCTATTTGGTTATATTTATTTCTTTCTCTCATACTTAAAGGCTTTCTAGGAGTAATCTAAAGTACATTCCATACTTAGGTTGCAATTAGAAGGACTAGATAGTGTTCCACATGGCATGACCTATCTTACTTAAGTGAAAATGATCCTTAGAGCAAGTTTGGAACATCAGAGTACTTTAGTCACTGTATTCATAGAATCAAGGTTACTTAGGTGAAGTCAAGACCCTAGCTTCCATCTCCATACTTTTCTCAATCTTTGCTATCTATCTTCATTTAATTAAAGTTTTAATTTCAGTTTAACGTCCTTACATATCACAAATCAAAACTCAATTCTGTTTTATTTTCAGTTCTTTTTATTCCACTAGTTAATTGAGTCATTATAGGGTTATCTAGAGGTAATTGTGAAGCCTAATCAGTCTCTGTGGTTCGACACCCTTACTTGTGCATTACCATTACTACAATAGTAGTGTATAAGTTAGGATACATCAACAATTTTGGCACTGTAGCTGGGGGCTGATTTCAATCCTTTGCAATTAGTTACCAACTTAGCCCTATTGCCTGTTTTCTGTTTTAGTTTGTTTACAGCTTGAGTTATTCATATCTTTGTGTGTCAGGTTTTGAATGTCCAGTACGCCTTTGCTAGACTCCGTTGCAGCAGCGATAAGGAAATCTAGAGAAACAAAAGAAAATCTTATTACAAAAATTGTAGCTAAAAGAGCATTTCAAGAAATCATCAAGGAAGAAACTTCTGTCTCAATTCATTCAGGAGATTCATAAGAGTTAGAAGAAGAAATTGAAGAAAAGATGGCTGAGGCAGCAACCCATCCTTTGGAGTTCTATGCTCAACCAATAATCCCTGATTCGCCTTCATGCATAGTACTGTCATAGGCAGCAAGGAATTATGAACTTAAATCTTCATATTTTTCTATGTTTCCTTCATTCTTTGGGTTGCCTAATGAGGATGCATTGACTCATATTAAAAAGTTTTACATAGTTGTTAATTCATTGCCCTTGTAGGGACTTTCGGAGAATGACTTGAGGTGTAGGATCTTTCCATACACATTGAAGGAACGGAACAAGGCTTGGCTCATGACTTTGAAGCCTAAGTCCTTGGAGACGTGGGATGAGGTTGTAAACAAGTTTATAGACAAGTTCTCCCCCCCCCCCCCCCCCCCCAACCACAAAAGACAGCAACCCTAAGAGCTCAACTTTTCAATTTCAGATAAGATGATACTGAAATGTTTAGTGAATGCTGGGAAAGATTTAGAGGACTATTGCCGCAGTGTCCACACCATGGGTTACCTCTTTACCTTCAAATGTAAATTTTCTTTGACGATTTAACCCCTACATGTCAATCAATGTGTGATAATACAGCTGGTGGTGCTCTAAAGAAAAAGAGTTCAGAGGAGTCTCAAGAACTCTTTGAGATGCTGGGTTCTAATATGCATCAATCAAGAGGGAAAAGAAGTGGGGCATATGAAGTTCATTCATTTAATGACGTTTCTTTCAAGGTTGACAACTTGGAAAGGAAACTTTACGCTGTGCTTTCAAAGTTAAGCTCATCTCATGCCTCTCAAAGTGCTACATATGCTGATTACGATCAAAAGCAAGCCAATATGATGAATTACTATAATTAAAGGCAAATGAATGATCAATACTCAAACACTTACAACCCTGGATGGAGGAACCACCCTAACTTTTCTTGGGGTGGAAATCAGAATCAAAGCCATGCTCAGTAGCAGCCTAACAACTACCAAGTTTTCCCAAGCAATCCTATGTTACAGAAATTCATGCAAACCACTTCCACTTTGTTCCAAAACCAAGCTGCAACCATTCAAAAGCTTGAGACCCAAGTTAGACAACTTGCTACTGCTCTTAACCAAAGAGAACTTGGGAAACTTCCAAGTCAAACTTAGTTGTTTCAAAAGAATCAGGAGCAAGCAAAAGCCATCACAACACTTACAAGTGGTAAGGTTATTGATAATGGTGTTAACTATGATCTTCTTAATACTTCTGAAATTGTGAATGCAAGTGAGGAGGAAGGAGAGTCAGACCAAGCACCCAAGAAAGCTAGATGTACCTCTTAGGACTAACAAGGATGAACCTGTTTTAGATAAGGCTCCCAAGTCCTACGTGCCACCCATTCCTTTTCCAAGAAGACTTGCTCAATGCAACAAGGATAAGGCCTTCAAAGAACTTTTTGACATTCTCAATAAGGATAATATTAATTTGCCTTTACTTGATTTAATTGATCATGTTTCAGCCTATAGCAAGTTCTTTAAAGAATTGAACAAGTACAAGAGGAAATATGAACCACATGAGAAGGTTTTAGTCTCCGAGAATGTCTCTGCCATGCTTCAAAGAAAGCTTCCACCCAAACTTAAAGATCCTGCCAGCTTCTCTATACCTATTACCATTGGGGACAAGAAGATTAAGAAGGGTATGCTAGACTTGGGTGCAAGTATCAATATTATGCCATGCACGGTTTACATGCATCTAGGTTTAGGAGAGTTGAAACCTACTACAGTTTCTTTACAACTTGATGATCGTTCAGTAAAGTATCCAAGAGGTATAGTTGAAGACATTCTAGTTCAAGTTGATAAATTGATCATACCTGCTGATTTTGTAGTGCTTGACATGGAAGAATCACCAATCAAAGATCGTGAGTTACCTATTCTTCTTGGGAGGCCATTCATGGCCACAATAAGGACAATCATAAATGTGCATGATGGAGTGCTCACAATGACAGTTCTTAGAGAAACTGTCCAATTTAGAGTGTTTGAATCTCTAACTCATTTGTATTCTTCTTTAGATTGTTTCTCTGTTGATATATTGGATTCTTTTGTGTTCACCAAATTTTCTCAAGGCCCCCATAAAGACCCACTAGAGATTGTCTTGACCAATGTTCTAGATGACTTCGAAGATGAATGGGAGTTGGAAGAGGAAGTTTCTACTTTGAAGGCTTTGAAGTCATATCCCAACAACTATTTAGTCCCCCTTGAGCCACTTGAGCCATCCACTGATCATCTCATACCCTCAATCGTCAAACCACCCAAGCTTGAGCTTAAATTACTTGTAAGACCCGTGTCCTGGTGGGAACGGTGAACGATCCCACATTCTTGCGAGAGGGAATGGTCTGGGAAGGGAATGGTGGTGTGCCTTAAAGGTGTAGGGACACACCTATCTAGCACTAGGCCTTTTGAGAGCTCAAGTTGCTTTGGGGGGGATTGGAACCCCAAAGTTAAGCGAGTTGAGGCTGGTGCAATTCCATGATGGGTGACCCCCTGGGAAGTTGCACCATGTGTCAGGACCGGTCCCAAATCCTCCGGGATTAACGTGGGATCCGTCTGATCCCGTCTGACACCACGTGTCAGACCAGGCAAAATTCCATCTCTGCCCTCGCCCGGGGCCATCAGAGTGCATCAGGATCGTAGGAGGAGGGGAGTGATGTCTCGTCTCTACTACAGCCCGCATCCGCGATCAACCTGACGGGCATTAAAACACGAAAACTGTGAGTGGACAATTTAAACATTTCATTAAAAACACATTTTCACATAAAGACGTTTATGCCTTTCATTAAAACATATGCATGCATTCCAAGAACCATTTAGAAAAACATTCATAAAACCATTTCATTTATCAAAATCTTTCAAGGGTTCATGCCCGGTTCCCATATACCGTCATGACCCATAAAACATTTGGGTCCCCGACCTGAAATCACAAAACAACCCGTAAATCAAATCAATAGGGACTCAGCCCAAATCACATCACATGGTCTCAGCCCAAAACCTTTCCTAGTGAAATACCAAAACATACCATATGGGGTCTCTGCCCCAAATCACTTTCTAACTCATAAAACACAGGGTCTCCGCCCTCAAATCTCGTATACGGGGTCGCAGCCCCAAATCACTTTCTAATCATAAAAAATAGGGTCTCCGCCCTCAAATCTCATATACGGGGTCGCAGTCCCAAATCACTTTCTAATCATAAAACATAGGGTCTTCGCCCTTAATCACTTTTCCATAAAACCTCATAAAACACGAGGTCTCTGCCCCCAATTCACTTTCCATAAACCACATACGTATTGAAGTACGTATAACCCATCCGCATCACTTCCGAGAAGATTCCAACTCGGGGCACACAGCCCCTAGGGAACACATCCCCGATATATGTCATGATATCTTCAATCTATCTAGTGTGCACACTACTCAGGGTCTCACTCCGAGTCTTCTTCTAGGAATCTCCATCTGGGAGGCTCAATCTCTGGATGTAGTCCGAGCTCTCTCTTAAGATCTAGTCAACATATCTCTCCGGAATCTGGTCCGGGACCACAACATAATAAGTAATCACCACTCCTGGAACGGGATCCCTATGGGGATACCCACTCTGGTCTGTGGATCGTGACTCTCCAGGTCGACGCTGGAGGAGACCATATAAATCATGGAGGGTTCAATCACATTTTCAAATACTCTTTTCTTTCTTTCTCAAATCACTTTTCAATTGGGTCTCAAACCCGATTCATTTCAACAGGATTCCTCGAATCCGATTCAAATCCATTTCACAGGCCTCGGCCTAAATCCTCAGTTCAACTGGGTCTCATGCCCGAATTCTCATTTCATAAACTGAACTGGACTCAAACCCGATATCACAACCAATTGGGCCCTATGCTCGGAACCATAAAGCAACAGGACCTCAAGTTCGATTCCACAACTAACGGGGCCTTAAGCCCGATATCTCAACTAAATGGGTCTCAGGCTCGATATCATAACCAATTGGACCCTCGGTCCAATCGTACCACACAAATGGACCCTAGGTCCGATTCCTCGTCAATTCAAATGGACACCAAGTCCGAGAATTGTAAATCAAAAGGGTCTCATGCCCGATTTCATATTTCTAAATCCAAAATCCATTTATTAAATCCTCGTTGAAAACCTAGAACGTATATGCATCGTATAAAACCGAAAATCTCGAAATACGTGCAAATACGTAAATCCTAGGCTACCACAAACAAATACACTCATGGCATCACAAAACATACATTAACGCAATTATAAAACATTTATACATGCATCAGTTTCGAGAGAAGGGTCCACTCATAGACCGTCCGAAGCTGGGCCTCGATACGGGTTCCATAATCGTCTCCCGGGTCAAACGTCGCCTTCGCGATTCCCAAACCTATCCAAATTCATTTAGAGGGTTACTAATAGACTCATTAACCTCTCATTGAAGTCCCATAATTTTCCCGATTTTCTAACGATTTTTAAAACCGATCCTAAACCTTCGGACGTGCCGAACTATATCGAAACGATGTCCGATTGACACGAAACCAGTCCCAAAATGTTTGGTACATAGAATTGACGATTTCGTGTGTTGAACACATCCCCAAAGGACACTTCACTCACCCGCACGCGCCCCTAGAAGAGACTGCGCGTGGGTTTCACGCGCCCTGTACAGTCTTCTTCTTCCTTGGTCGAACCGACCGGTTCACTGGTTGGCCGGTCCAGTTGGACCGGTGTGACCAGTTCAGGTTGTTTCCTCCTCCAAATATCGTCCGTTTTGTCCCAATTTAATCCTAAAAATCATACTTTCTTGTTTTCTATCCATTCCAATTAACCAAAACAATCAAAACCTGCTAAATCGATCCATAAAAATCACCCCCACGGTCCCTGTTTTTTCCAGCCACCCTCACGGCTGCCCCGCCATGAACCAACCTCCAAACCGTCGTAAAAACATCCTAGCAACCCCCTAGTCCTATCCCAAACATCCAAAACAACCTATACCTTCAAAATCGAAATAAGGGGAAAAATGGACCTTACCGTGCAATCGGTTCCTCCCATGCTTTCACCGCCGTGTACAGCAGTCCAAACACTCCCAGCCACCGTCCGTAGCTCCTTCAGTCTCTCTCTTTCTCTCTGAGTCTCATATATGATGGTTTTGGGTGCAGGTTTGGATGTGCGTGGAAGTGAGATCGGGTGGGTTATTTGGATGAAAGGAAAACAGAAGATGATCGATGCATGTATGTAAGGGAAGGGCCAGTGGATGGGTGACACTTGTCACTCATCCATTGTGACAGGACCCGCCCCGATCCTCTCTGGGACCACATGGGGACGTTCCCTGCTCCCGTCTGACACCCAAAATAATGTTCCAATTTTAACCTTAAACGTTCAAATGCATAAAAACCAAATTAAAGTTTTACATCAAATCCGAAATAAACAGCTATCAGACAAGGGATGAAATCCAAACTACAAGTTGCGAGCACGACTCTAACATAAACCTGCGGGTACACCACCCAACAGGGGTTCAGGTACGCAGAAGTGGATCTATGCCTCAGCCTCAGGTTCCTCCTCTACCGCATTAGCACGACCTGGAAGGGTTACCAAAACAATAAGGGTGAGTGGGCCGATACTCAAGTTTATAAAATCGTTAGTAAGTAAAACATATAATTTACCCCTCCGTTTTCCAAACATGCATGCATCAGAATTTAAAACCATAAGTCATATAATATGTATCATAAGGCATATAATAAAACCATTACATAATTTTAGCCACTGCACTATACACTCCGATCCCGACATCCCCGATGTCTGACGTCCCTGGCGTCCAATAAGGCCACTCGGGTCTCAATTCCGAGTTCAATCCCCTGACGTCCATATGCAAAACATATATGTATACTTAGGTAAAATCCGAACCGATCGTTACGTTTCATCAGACGGGTCTCATGTCCAAATACCGTGAAACGTGCCATAACTGAAATTTCAATATCATCAAAACCATATCTTGATTCCAGCATGTGAACATATAAGTAAATCAGAAAACATTTAAGAATGCAAGGTTTTAATGAAATCGGGCCCACTCACAGTACGATCCCGCGGTGAAAATGTGCGTACGAACTTGTACCGGGATTATCATACAATTCCTGTCAGTCCAAATCATACGTAAGGGTCACAACAAGTCTTAAACATTTATCCAAATAACTCGAAACAGAAACCGGCTCAGGGAAACTGTCCAACACGTTTCCCGAGACAACCGGCCGTAAACTGACCCATCAAAACTATCTCAGATCAACATGGTTAATTCACCAAAAATGTTCAAAATGATGAGAGGAACAAAAGTCATATTGATCGTGATCGGAGATAAGGTCTAACGCGCCCTCACGCGCCGCCCAAAGTGACTGCGTGTGAAAGTCACGCGCCTGACACTGTAGCTACAGTGTCACCACCTTCACCCGTTTGTCTGCAATACGGGCCTGCCACCCGCGGCTTGACCCGGTTGAATACCCATCAATTCTTACTCGATTTCAATCCAATTTGATCCTAACATGTTCATTAACTATCAAATTTAGGTTCTGAGGGAACAATTAACCTCACTGGTCCCTTAAATGGGCCCTCGACCCGTGATCAACCAAACGGGTCAATCACCAGAACTCCTTGGTTTCAAACCCATTGTCCAATTAACTTCACAGGAAGCATAATAGGATCAAAACGAACCAAAATGAACAATCAATTGTGTCTGAAAGTACCTGAAGGTTGTCGTCCCAAGCTCTGCGATTTCCCTGAAAACAGCAGTCATCGTCCCAGCTCACCCGTGGCTGATGGCCTTAGATTTCGATGTGGTTGAGTTCCAAACACTCCCAGAAGACTAAACCAGGCCCTGGTTTGGTCCAACAGTCACCAGAAATCAAAACCCAATTTTCCCTCCAATTTTGCCCGAAATGGTTTCTCTGGTTTTCCTCACCTGTTCTCAGTTCTTTCAGCATCAGAGTGATGCTCACTCACGTTCTAATCAGTTTTAAATAACCTCAGCCGTCCCAGAGGCTCGTGGGACTCCAATTTGTCCACTGAAAATTGTTCCCCGAAAAAGCTTCGAATAACAATAATCAATTCGACCGTGCAGGGTGGACGGTTCAGGCCACGTTCTAAAGCATCAGACACGCCTTCCTTTCCAGCACACACTTGCAATATCAATTGTACACTGAACCACCGCACATGGTGGTGCCGCCCATGTCCCCCGCGGTTTGCTACAGTAACCAGGGCGAAATGACCAAAATGCCCCTGGTTCAAATAATTACCAAACGGCCCCTCACTTCCTAGACCCGTAACTCAGCCATACGAAGTCCGATTTCGGCGTGCCGCCTGTCTACGGACTCAGGATATCGAGACCTACCTAACGGTCCTTGAGTCATGTGAAAATTAGTTGCCAAACAAAAAGTCAACATTTTCGCCCGTGAAGTCCAACTTACGGTAATGCCCCTGAACTTCCGATAGTCATAACTTTTTCCCTGATCGTCTGAAATGAACGTGCCACCTGTCTATGGACTCGTGACGTCCCGAACTACGTCACGGTCACTGGTCAAAGTCCATTTGACCCACTAATCAAAAAGTCAACAATTTGGCCATACCATTCACAAGGGTAAAAACGTCAATTCAAATATTAAATTACAATATTAAAATCCTCGAATGTCCGGGGTGTTACAACCTTCCCCCCTTAAGAAATTTCATCCCGAAATTTCAAAGAAACAAGTGAGGAAATTTTTCTCGCATTCTGGTTTCTCCAGAGAATCTTCACGAGAGGAATCGTCTTCCGACGTAGTACCTTGTCCTTCCGATCCAAAATCCGCACTGGTTGTTCCTCAAAGCTCAAATCCCCTCGGAGTTTGATAGGTTGTTCCCCCAGTACATGGGAAGCATCATGTACATACTTCCGCAGCATCGATACGTGAAAAACATCGTGAACTCTAGAAAGTTCTGGAGGTAGTGCCAACCTGTATGCAACCCTGTCAATCCTCTCCACGATCTCATATGGTCCGATAAAACGCGGACACAGTTTCCCCCGTCGACCAAATCAGATAATCTCTTTCCACGGAGATAACTTTAGGAAGACAAAATCTCCCACTTCAAATTCCAAGTCTCGAATTCGTCGATCGGCATAACTCTTTTGGCGATCCTGTGCCGCCTTCAATCTCTCCTTGATAACTCGAACAGTCTTCAGGGTTATGTCCATCAATTCCGGCCCTACCGCCGCTCGCTCCCCTATCTCCATCCAGCAGATAGGTGTCCTGCACTGTCGACCATACAGTGCCTCATAAGGTGCCATCCCGATGCTTGTCTGATAGCTGTTGTTGTAAGCGAATTCCATCAATGGCAAATGAGTATCCCAAGAGTCCTGAAACTGTAGCACACAAGACCTCATCATGTCCTCCAGGGTCTGAATGGTCCGTTCAGACTGTCCATCGGTCTGTGGATGGAACGCAGTACTGAAACGTAAGGTTGTTCCCATAGTAGCTTGTAAACTCCGCCAGAACCTTGAAGTGAAACGCGGATCACGATCGGATACGATCGATTCCGGCGTACCATGCAATCGTATGATTGCTTTCACGAACAATTGAGCCAGTCGGTTAGGTTTATAAGTCTCCTGAACTGGCAGAAAATGGGCTGACTTGGTTAGCCGATCCACAATCACCCATACTCCGTCAACACCATCTGAGTCCTTGGTAACTTAAAGACGAAGTCCATGGTGATGTGATCCCACTTCCACTCGGGAATCGGAAGTGGCTGCATAGCCCCATACGGTCTCTGCCGTTCCGCCTTAACCTGCTGACAGGTTAAGTATCTGCTCACGAATTCAGCAATATCCTTCTTCATTCCTGGCCACCAATAATGGTTCCGGAGGGTACGGTACATCTTTGTACCCCCTGGATGCATAGCATAGGCCGAACTATGGGCCTCCTCAAGAATCTCGGCCCGTAACTCTGCCACTGCAGGTACACACAAACGGCCCAACTTCACCAGTGCTCCATCATCCCGGATGGTAAAATCCTGTCTCCCATCCGCATCGACCTCAATTATGTAAATACAGAGTATCGGATCCTGAAGTTGTGCTTCGATGATCCGATCAATCAGTACAAGTCGTACATGAAAGCTGGCCAACAACGCTCCATGTTCATCTGTATCCAAAATAACTCCCGCCTTCCGGAGTTCCACCAGCAAAGGAAGGTACACCATCCCTAGGTGTGCAACAGATCCCGCTAACTTCCTGCTGAGTGCATCTACCACTACATTGGCCTTGGCCGGATGGTACTCAATCGTACAGTCATAATCCTTCAGCAGCTCCAACCATCTCCGTTGTCTCATGTTAAGCTCCTTCTGAGTGAATAGGTACTTTAGGCTCTGGTGGTCGGTGTATATCTGGCACGTTGCGCCGAATAGGTAATGTCTCCAGATTTTTAGAGCATGAACCACCGCTGCCAACTCCAAATCATGGGTAGGGTAGTTCAACTCATGAGTCTTTAGCTGTCGGGATGCGTAGGCGATAACCTTGCCAGTCTGCATCAACACGCAGCCCAGACCTTGTAGTGAAGCGTCACTATAGACCACGAATTCTCCACTGTCATCCGGTAATGCAAGGACAGGTGCAGTGGTCAATCGATCCTTCAACTCTTGAAAACTCCGATCACACTGCTCGTCCCAAATGAATTTCACTCCCTTCCGAGTCAAACGAGTCAATGGTGCATCAATTTTGGAGAAACCCTCCACGAATCTCCGGTAGTAACCTGCTAACCCGACAAAACTCCGCACCTCTGTTACCGTTGTCGGTCTAGCCCAGTTAGTCACCGCTTCTGTTTTCTGGGGATCCACGCTAATCCTATCCGTCGATATCACGTGTCCCAGAAAACCAATACTGCTCAGCCAAAACTGACACTTGCTCAGCTTGGCGTACAACTGTTCTTGTCTCGGCTTCTCCAACACTAACCGGAGATGTTCCTCATGTGCTCGGGCACTCCTCGAGTACACCAAGATATGATCGATGAACACAATCATGAATTTATCCAAGTAGGGTCGGAAGACCCGGTTCATCAGATCCATGAACGCTGCTGGAGCATTCGTCAACCCAAAAGGCATAACCAGGAACTCGTAGTGTCCATAACGGGTTCGAAATCCTCAGTTGGTGATACCCAGACCGCAAATCGATCTTCGAGAAGCACTGTGCTCCCCGCAACTGGTCAAAAAGGTCATCGATCCTGGGTAGAGGATACTGGTTCCTCAGTGTCACCTTGTTGAGTTGCCGATAGTCAATGCACAAACAGAGACTCCCCTCCTTCTTCTTTACGAACCACACCGGTGCTCCCCACGGTGAAGTACTCGGTCGGACATATCCCAATTCCACCAACTCCTGCAATTGAGTTTTGAGTTCTCGTAACTCGGCCGGCGCCATCCGGTATGGTGCCTGAGATATAGGTCGGGTACCGGGAAGTAGTTCAATTGTAAACTCGATCTCCTGCGATGGTGGTAACCCAGGTAAGTCTTCAGGGAACACATCCGGAAACTCACATACCACCGGTATCTCGTTGATACCCGGAGTATCACCCTGATCCGACACGACGTGCGCCAGATAACCCTGGCATCCCTTCCGTAGAAGTTTGGTAGCAGTAAGTGAAGAAATCACTTCAGGAGGCGAACCGTCACGCTCCCCCTGGAAGACAACCTCCGGCAAACCCGGGCTTCGCAGAATCACTTGCTTGCTACAACAATCGATGAGCGACCCATGCTCCGATAGCCAATCCATCCCCAAAATTACATCGAAGTCGTGGATATCCAAAATAATTAGATCCGCTGGTAAATCCACATCCTCAATTCTCACCGGGCACCTCCGAATCACCTGATTCACAAGGTACACGATGCCCATCGGGGTGCCAACACCCATTTCACAATCTAAGGATGTTACAACACAATCAAGCATACCAGCACAACTCTTAGAAATAAAAGAATGTGTAGCCCCCGCATCCATCAATACACGTACAAGAAGGTTTAAGATATGTAGTGTACCTGTAACCATGCCTAGGGCAGTCCTCGCCTGCTGCTGGGTAATAGCAAACACTTGGGCCCTAGGCCCTCCATTCCGTCCGCGTCCGCGCGCACCACGCCCAGCACCTCGGTCACCTCCCTGACCGCCACCTCCGTTAGTGTGGGAAGCCGTGCTCTGCACCACACTAGAGCCCCCAGCTTCGTTGCTCTTGGACAACAGCGGGCAATCACAGGCATAGTGGCCTTCCTCTCCGCAAGCAAAGCAGGTTACCGGCCTCGGCCTGTCCGAATGCCCACCAGAAGCACCGCTCCAAGATGAACGCTGCCCAGAGTTGTATCCTGATCCTCTCCCCTGAGAGCCTCCGCGTCGACCTGACCAGCCACGACCCTTGAAGGATGAGGGTGCTCCCTTGTAGCCCCATCCCTTGTTGTTCTTCTGGCCTGATGGCCCACGGTGTGGGCGATCCTGACGTCGCCCCTCGCCCGATGGCTGTCGTGTCTGGTGTGCCGCCAGACTGGCCTCGACACGCACCGCAGCGTCGACCATATCTCTCAGTGAAGCATGAGTAGCAGCAGTCACACTTGCGCGGATCTCCCCTCGAAGTCCAAGCTCGAACCTTTGGCATTTGTCCTCCTCTGTACTCACGAATGATGCAGCGAACCGGGATAGTTTTCCGAAAGTCTGCACGTAGTCCGCAACGGACATATCTCCCTGCTCCAGCCGCAAGAACTCAGCCTCCCGTGCCTCACGAAATGATCGCGGGTAGTACTGGTCCAAAAATCGGGAACGGAAAGCTTCCCAAGTAGTGGTATGGATAGACCACCCAGACATTTCAAGGCCGTGCCACCACTGGTAGGCTCCTCCTTCCAGCAAGAAGGCCGCCAAAGTTACTCGTTCGCCCGAAGGGCAGTGCATCACCGTGAAGATCCTTTCCCATTTGGTGATCCAATCCTGAGCATCTTCAGGGTTCGATCCGCCGTTGAAAGGTGTGGCTCCCAGACGTTGAGCCCGCTCAATGCTTGCGCGTTCCATTTCCCTTTCCAGATCCTCGTCAGTTCGTGTATGAGGAATTCTCCTAGGAGGCATAACCAACTGTCAAGAGGCATAGATCAGTTAACATTATCCCTAAAAGTCGAAAATTAACTAGTACTAATCGCTAGTCTAGCATGCTGACCACAACCTAGTGCTCTGATACCAAGCTGACAGGACCCGCCCCGATCCTCTCTAGGACCATATGGGGACGTGCCCTGCTCCCGTCTGACACCCAAAATAATGTTCCAATTTTAACCTTAAACGTTCAAATGCATAAAAACCAAATTAAAGTTTTACATCAAATCCGAAATAAACAGCTGTCAGACAAGGGATGAAATCCAAACTACAAGTTGCGAGCACGACTCTAACATAAACCTGCGGGTACACCACCCAACAGGGGTTCAGGTACGCAGAAGTGGATCTATGCCTCAGCCTTAGGTTCCTCCTCTACCTCATTAGCACGGCCTGGAGGGGTTACCAAAACAATAAGGGTGAGTGGGCTGAAACTCAAGTTTATAAAATCGTTAGTAAGTAAAACATATAATTTACCCCTCCGTTTTCCAAACATGCATGCATCAGAATTTAAAACCATAAGTCATATAATATGTATCATAAGGCATATAATAAAACGATAAACATAATTTTAGCCACTGCACTATACACTCTGATCCCGACATCCCCGATGTCTGACGTCCCTGACGTCCAATAAGGTCACAATCACAAGGCTACGCGTGCCACTCGGGTCTCAATTCCGAGTTCAATCCCCGAACCCCGTTCGGGTACAGCATCCCCGATGCTTAGCGTCATAGACGCTGGACGTTCTATACGTCCGTGACCACTCCGGGGTACCTCATCCGGAGGAGACAGTATCGTAAGAATGGATCTATACAGTGCAGTATTAAATACATTTTATTGATATCCACATGCAAAACATATATGTATACTTAGGTAAAATCCGAACCGATCGTTACGTTTCATCAGATGGGTCTCATGCCCAAATACCGTGAAACGTGCCATAACCGAAATTTCAATATCATCAAAACCATATCTTGATTCCAGCATGTGAACATATAAGTAAATCAGAAAACATTTAAGCATGCAAGGTTTTAATGAAATCGGGCCCATTCACAGTACGATCCCGCGGTGAAACTGTGCGCATGAACTTTTACCGGGATTATCGTACAATTCCTGTCAGTCCAAATCATACGTAAGGGTCACAACAAGTCTTAAACATTTATCCAAATAACTCGTAATAGAAATCGGCTCGGGGAAACTGTCCAACACGTTTCCCGAGACAACCGGCCGTAAACTGACCCATCAAAACTATCTCAGATCAACATGGTTAATTCACCAAAAATGTTCAGAATGATGAGAGGAACAAAATTCATGTTGATCGTGATCGGAGATAAGTCTAACGCGCCCTCACGCGCCGCCCAAAGTGACTTCGCGTGAAAGTCACGCGCCTGACACTGTAGCTACAATGTCACCACCTTCACCCGTTTGTCTGCAATACGGGCCTGCCACCCGCGGCTTGACCCGGTTGAATACCCATCAATTCTTACTCGATTTCAATCCAATTTGATCCTAACATGTTCATTAACTATCCAATTTAGGTTCTGAGTCAACAATTAACCTCACTGGTCCCTTAAATGGGCCCTCGACCCGTGATAAACCAAACGGGTCAATCACCAGAACTCCCTGGTTTCAAACCCATTGTCCAATTAACTTCACAGGAAGCATAATAGGATCAAAACGAACCAAAATGAACAATCAATTGTGTCTGAAAGTACCTGAAGGTTGTCGTCCCAAGCTCTACTATTTCCCTGAAAATAGCAGTCACCGTCCCAGCTCACCCGTGGCTGATGGCCTTCGATTTCGATGTGGTTGAGTTCCAAACACTCCCAGAAGACTAAACCAGGCCATGGTTTGGTCCAACAGTCACCAGAAATCAAAACCCAATTTTCCCTACAATTTTGCCCGAAATGGTTTCTCTGGTTTTCCTCACCTGTTCTCAGTTCTTTCAGCATCAGAGTGATGCTCACTCACGTTCTAATCAGTTTTAAATAACCTCAGCCGTCCCAGAGGCTCGTGGGACTCCAATTTGTCCACTGAAAATTGTTCCCCGAAAAAGCTTCAATAACAATAATCAATTCGACCGTGCAGGGTGGACGGTTCAGGCAACGTTCTAAAGCATCAGACACGCCTTCCTTTGTAGCACACACTTGCATAATCAATTGTACACTGAACCACCACACATGGTGGTGCTGCCCATGTCCCCCGCGGTTTGCTACAGTAACCAGGGCGAAATGACCAAAATGCCCCTGGTTCAAATAATTACCAAACTGCCCCTCACTTCCTAGACCCGTAACTCAGCCATACGAAGTCCGATTTCGGCGTGCCGCATGTCTACGTACTCAGGATATCGAGACCTACCTAACGTTCCTTGAGTCATGTGAAAATTAGTTGCCAAACGAAAAGTCAACATTTTCGCCCGTGAAGTCCAACTTACGGTAATGCCCCTGAACTTCCGATAGTCATAACTTTTTCCCCGATCGTCCGAAATGGACGTGCCACCTGTCTATGGACTCGTGACGTCCCGAACTACGTCACGGTCACTGGTCAAAGTCTATTTGACCCACTAATCAAAAAGTCAACAATTTGGCCATACCATTCACAAGGGTAAAAACGTCAATTCAAATATTAAATTACAATATTAAAATCCTCGAATGTCCGGGGTGTTACACATTGGGCCTTGGGATGGAAATTTGGGCCCCACTTAAGTCCAAAGGTAATCCGTTTCGTAATTCATGCAATAGTACTTTCATACTTCCGTGAACCGTAACTTCTTCGTTGAATGTCCGAATTTGACATGTCGTCTGTCTATGAATTTGTATCGTCCCGATCTACGTAACGGTCTTCGGTCCTCGGCCATTGGACCTTCAGGGTCAAAAGTCAACTTTTGGCCCATATTACCAAAATGCCCTTGAACTTCCAAACGTCATAACTTCCTCCTCGAACGTCGGAATCAAGCGTGCCAGCTGTTTATGAACTCGTGACGTCAAGAACTACGTCACAGTCATCGGCCAAAGTCCATTTGACTGTCCAAATGAAAAGTCAGCGATTTACCCATTCTAGGGGAAAAACGTCATTTCGCCCGAACATCCTCTAATCCTCGTCTAATCTCCGATTAGCCTTACTAATCCGTCATTAATCCTTAATTAATCCCGTTAATTCGGGATGGGTCGTCACACCATCAGCTCCCGAAAACAAAACCGTGAGGGCGAGGCCCAAAGCGGACAATATGGAGCTAGGTGAGTCGGGTCTTGACCGAGGAGGGTCGGGTCCTGACAATTTGGTATCAGAGCTAAACCCCGACCAGGAAGTGTGCTAGCGAGGACGCTGGGCCTTAAGGGGGGTGGATTGTAAGACCCGTGTCTTGGAGGGAATGGTGAACGATCCCACATTCCTGTGAGGGGGAATGGTCTGGGAAGGGAATGGTGGTGTGCCTTAAAGGTGTAGGCACACACCTATCTAGCACTAGGACTTTTGGGAGCTCAAGTGGCTTTGGGGGGGATTAGAACCCCAAAGTTAAGCGAGTTGAGGCTGGTGCAATTCCATGATGGGTGACCCCTTGGGAAGTTGCACCACGAGCTCCCGAAAACAAAACCGTGAGGGCGAGGCCCAAAGCGGACAATATGGTGCTAGATGAGTCGGGTCCTGATGGAGGAGGGTCGGGTCCGGACATTACTTCTCTCTCATCTTAAGTATATCTTTTGGGTGACCAAAATTCGCTTCCAGTTATCATAGCTTCTGATCTGGCCTCTTTGCAGGAAGAAAAGCTATTAAGTGGTTTGAGAGAGTTCAAATCCACCATTGGATGGTCTATAGCAGAAATTAAAGGAATCAGTCCTTCTATGTTCATGCATAGGATACTTTTGGAGGAGGATAGCCAAGCCAGCCGTAAACCACAACGAAGACTCAATCCCAACATGAAAGAAGTGGTTAGAGCTGAAGTACTTAAGCTACTTGAAATTGGGATCATCTATCCTATTTCTGACAGCAAGTGGGTTAGTCCTACTTAAGTTGTACCAAAGAAGAGTGGCATGACTGTGGTAAAAAATGATCAGGATGAGCTTGTACCAACAAGAGTCATGACTGGATGGAGAGTGTGCATCGATTACAGGAAGTTAAATGCTATGACTAGAAAATATCACTTTCCCCTTCCTTTTATTGATCAAATGCTTGAAAGATTAGCTGGTTACTCACACTATTGTTTTCTTGATGGTTATGCAGGTTATAACCAAATCCCAATTGCACCTTAGGACCAAGCGAATACGAGCTTTACCTGCCCATTTGGAACGTTTGCTTATCGAACGATGCCGTTTGGTTTGTGTAATGCGCCAGCTACATTTCAAATATGCATGATGGCCATTTTCTCTGACATGGTTGAGAGGTTCATCGAGGTTTTTATGGATGATTTTTCTGTGTTTTGTTCCTCATTTGATATATGTCTTGATCATCTTGCATTAGTTCTAAAACGTTGCCAAGACACTAATCCGATTTTGAATTGAGAGAAATGCCATTTTATGGTTAAGAAGGGTATAGTGCTAGGTCATGTAATTTCAAGAAAGGGAATAGAGGTAGATAAAGCAAAAATTGACTTGATCTCTAAACTACCTCTCCTAGCATCTGTTACGGGAATTCAAAGCTTCCTAGGTCATGCAGGTTTTTATAGACGTTTTGCAGGCCTTTGAAATGCTTAAGAAGAAACTAACTTCTGTTCCAATTATCATGGCTCCAGATTGGTTTTTACCCTTTGAATTGATGTGTGATGCATCTGATTTTGCTATTGGTGCAGTACTAGGCCAAAGAATTGGAAAAATCCCTCATGTTATTTATTATGCAAGCAGGACATTGAATGATGTTCAGCTAAACTATTCCACAACAGAAAAAGAGTTACTTGCTGTTGTCTTTACTCTGGAGAAGTTCAGATCTTATCTTGTAGGATCAAAAGTCATTGTCTACTGGTGCGAAATATAAAAGCACACAAATTAAACCCTCTTGTGACAATTGTAGTAAAGCATGTAAGTGGGGATCGTTCTAGACCGGGGATTAGGAGGGATTGCTAAACACTTGACAACTGACTTAAAAACGTAAAAGCAAAGTTTAAAACACTAATCTTGACTCAAAGAATGCAAAACTAAAGTTTAAAACACTAAAACAAACCAAAAACTCAAACCAGCAACCAAAAGACTCAAAACTTCCTTAAAAACACTTTTTGGGTAGTTTTTAACACCTAACACTAATTTAGACGAAATTGGGTTATAACTTGAATCAAAACACTTAAAAACACAAACTAAAACACTTTCTAACTAATATGACACTTCAAAATATAGGGGGACTTGGTTTTGACGAATTTGAAAACAAAGAAAACAGATTGTAATTAAAACAGATTGTAAAACGAATTTGGATGAAGCTATGGATGGAAGGTTAGCTAGAGGGTTCTTCTCCACACATGACATACTTGCACATAAACCAATTTTCAGTTGTTCTTTCGATAAATCATGGAACTCAACACCCCAGGTTAATTAGTTCCGCTTAAATTAACCTTCAAGTTCTCCTTAAGTTATTGAATTGGATGGGAAAGCGCATACAACAATTCAACACATTCTTCAAAAGTCCTTTACGTGAAAAGCACAATAAAGATACAATCAAAGATCATTAAGCAATACGAGAACTATAAGTATTGACGAGGCATTCGTACTATGATGAGCATGAAGCTCGTGCCAAGAATTCATTTAACGCGATCGTTTATAAGCAACCTCCACTACTTGTGAATATAAGATTGTAACTAATAGGTGAAACTCACTTATACTCTAGCATCATAGTTTTAATTTCAGTTTAACGTCCTTACATATCACAAATCAAAACTCAATTCTGTTTTATTTTCAGTTCTTTTTATTCCACTAGTTAATTGAGTCATTATAGGGTTATCTAGAGATAATTGTGAAGCCTAATTAGTCTCTGTGGTTCGACACCCTTACTTGTGCATTACCATTACTACAATAGTAATGTATAAGCTAGGATACATCAACAACAGTATGTGTTGGCAGCTTCTAACCATATTTAGTACATTGAGGGTTGAGCGGAGATTTATCAAGGTGGAAGTACTGAAGAAAGAGGTTGAGAACAAAACAAAAAAGGGTTGTTGGGGATTTCAAGAAAAGTGATAAGTTTTGTGATGGGATGCTTGCTGTAAGAGGAGAAGGGTTTGAGATATGTCGTAACTATATCATGTTTGTGGATTCAAAAAGGAAATGAGCCCTTATTAATTCTAATGAAGTGTGTGAAGTCGAGCCCTCTTCAAACCGGGAATATAACATTCATGTTCTAGCGGCAAGGAAAAAGCTAGGATGTGACGACGTCAAATAGTTGTGTTTCAAGCATGTTATCAAAATGCATTTTCTTACAAGTTTTTTGGTGGCACCATTAGGTTTTGCAACTTTTGTAAAATCGGCGCCTATTTTCAAGCTTTTTAATATGTGTATGTGTTTCGTTAAGTTACTGTCACTAATGTCAGTCATCATTTCCTTCGTTCATGTACTTCAATTACTTGGTATTGTTGTTAGAAAATATAGTTTTGTGTGAGAAAATATACAAATATCACTAAATAGACTATGAGGACACTATCAGACTATGAGGACAACATGTAGCATCCTCTGATAAAAATTCAGAAAAAATACAAATATTATTAAAGAGACTATGAGAACATTTCCGGACTATGAAGACAATAAGTAGCATCCTATAATAAAAATCTAGAAAAAAACATACATATATCACTAAATAAGCTATGAGGGCACTACCGGACTATAAGGACAACAAGTAGCATCCCCTAATAAAAAAAAACTAGAAGAAAACATATAAATATCAGTGAACAGATAGGACTACTAGACTATAGGGGTACTGTCATACTAGATCGATTCTCATATCAGATCTGCAGTTTCGAAGATGGATTATATGGCCTCCAACCCAACATTATCTTTCCAACCTCAGACTTCAAAATTTATCTTCCTCACTCCCTAATTGGTTATTTTCTTTAACTTCTGGATTGTCCAACATATATTAAAAAAATTCACCAAAAACAAAACACCCAAAATAATAATTACGATAAAAATTAGCGACATAGAAAGAGAGCAATGAGAAGATATGAGCTATGAGAAGCTGAAAGCGATAAGAGCAAAATGAAGATGATGAGCTGGCCTAGGTGGCAAGATTTAGGAGTGTTGATGCAGAAATCACCTAGACTTGTAGAATTTCTTATCAATCCCTACACGCAATAACAAGAAATAAACGAGGCTACGGTTGAAGCCCAGAGAGGATGATTCAACCAAGAACGCTCTGATGCCTAAACCATTTTAGTCGAGAGAATAAACCAGCAGAGTATTGGTATGCATTTTGAATTACCTTTAAAAGTGAGTGAGGCTCTATATTTATAATGAAGCCTTAAAATCCACTAGCGCATCTGATTGGTTGAAGGAGATAATGTTACATAAGTGATTCTACTTGGAGAAATCATTTGTTGTTAACTATAAAAGTAATAATAAATGTCTCATAGGGAGGTTATTTATTATTCACATTAATCTGATTAATTAATTTATTTAATTGGTAAACATATTAAATTAATGCGGAGACTGTGAGATGCCATCAAATCGTCAATTCCATGGGTGATATCGACATTATGAGAATTATGGGTCACGTGGCAGCTCCATAATATTTTGATACCCCCACATCGCCTAAAAATTTAAGAAATCCTAAGGAATGTAATTTTTATTGCGATCCCAATAAACTATTTGTGTTTATGGGGGAGTAGGACTTCACTTTGCTTTGAGCAGTTCAAGTTTGTTTGGCCTCGAACATCGCTCTGGTTTTTCAAAAGGAAGCTTTAGTGTAACGACCTAGAAATTCTAGAAAAATGAAATTGAAAAATTGAAATAGAAATGACGATTTTACCCTTTAAAGGTTAAAAGCTTGACTTTTTCGCTTAGACACCTTTTGGACGATTCGTGAGGATGGTTATGTAGGTATTGAACTCCTGAGTACGTTGATAGGTGGTATGTTAAAAATGGAGCTATGATGAATTTATTTTGGGTCTAAATGGTTTTAGGGGCGTTTTTGTAATTTTTATATAAGGTATTTTGGTAAATTTGCATAAGAGATATTGTATGATAGTGACACTTGTCTAGAAAGATCTATCACCATTCCTCCCTAATCTTCCACCGACCTACATACATACATACATACATACATATATATATATATATATATATATATATGAAGTTGGGGTGTGAGGGGAATTCGGTGGTGTGGAGTCGAAAAGGAAGAAAAACCCACAAAGCTAACTCGTGAAGGAAAATATAAGAAAGAAATGGGGAGTTAGAAGGAGAGAAAGGAAGGAGAATAGAGAGAGAAGAAGATGAAGGGAGGAAATGCTGAGCAAGACCCGTGAGCTTGGGAAGGTAGAACAATGAGCAAGACTCGTGAGTTTGGGAAGCAAGAACTGTGAGCAATCCCACATTGCCTGGGGAGGGAAAGGTGAAGTGCCTTATATGTGTTGGCACATATCTTCCTAGTTCGAGGCCATTTGGGAGCACACTAGCTTTGGATTCGTTTGGAACTCCAAATTTAAGCAAGGTTAGGCTGGAGTAATCTCAAGATAAGTAACCCATTGGGACGTTGCACATGAGTTCCCAGAAATAAAGCCGTGAAGGCATGGGCCCAAAGCAGACAATATCGTGCTAGGGGAGTCGGGTCGTGACATTACCGCTTGAAACTTGCCTTAAGTTGATTTTTGAGGCCCAATAGATAATTAGGGTTTGTTCTTTTTTATTTATTTAATGAAGTCATGGAAGCCTTCATTTAAAAAAAGAAACTAAACCCTAGCATCTGAAAGAGGATTGTGTCATCAAGTTTGTTGTAGTGATGAGAATCCGCCATCGTGTGAGGTGGTAGAATTTTATCTTTTTATTCTTTCTTTGTCAGCTTGTTGTTGTTGCTATGAGATGAAGAGATTTTTTCCTCGTTCTTCCTTTTCTCCTTATTATGGTGCATTTTTTTTTTAATTTCCTCTATTGTTTGGTCAGATTGCAACCTTGTAGGTGAAGGAGAGAGCTACAAGTGAGTAGTATGACAATTGGTGGGGTTCACTTCCAATAACCGTCGGCCACTTGAAGAAAAGAAATGTAGCAAATGATGTCAGCGATGTCAAAGGTTGCTGAGTGCTTAGGGAACATACAACTCACCAGTGCATGTTAGTCGCAGTTCTTTGAGGCACGGTGGTAGCAAGTGTCTGGCGCGTGGGCTATGTAGCTCCGTTGGCTTGGATACTGCATGTCATAGCTGATTGGTGGTCTATAGTCTCTCATAAGCCACACGCGTTGGCATGCCTAAGACAGCAGGAACAGTGAGAGATGAAGACTTTTCCCCAGCTTTTGGATTTTTTTTTGTTTTTTCTTGATGTCAAAATACAACTTCTCTTTTTGCCTTTTTTTTTTTACTATAATTTGTAGATTTTGGAAACTATGTATATTTTTATATATATATTTGTATATATTTTTTATTGTTTCGCTCTTTTGAAGATTTCTGGAACTGTGGTTGTCTAATTGTAGTGATTCAAGCGTTTGTGCACTTTCTCTCTGAGAAGATCATTTCAAGATGTATGAAGGCATGCATTTGGTGAAGTTTTGAAAAAATCATTTTGTGGAGCATCAAGTTGTAAGTTAATTTGGTGGCGTGTTCTAGATTTTGTTGAATTCCCAAATTCAAGCAATGGTGTACTTGATGTCAAGACTCTTCAATTGACATCCTAGTGGTACTTGGCAATAGGAAAGTTAATGCATTGATGGACTTGCCATCCTCAATCCTAAAAAAGTCAACATCAATATGTTTTTCCAATTGACATGCTCGTGGTGCTTTACAGATAGAAGAGATCGATGCATTGGGAGAAATATATCAGGATGCATCAAAGCTTTCAACAAGTGGAGGCGAGGCGTCGCATGACTTGAAATGAAGACTATCACAACTCAAGGCAAGGCGTGTTATAGCTGTAAGGCAATGCATGTTACAACTGTATGATAAGATATGGTAAGAGCACGAAGTGATGCATCATATGACATGAGGCATTCTTTCCAATGGCCATGCATGTGGTGCTTGGAAAATAGAAGAGCTCAATGCATGAAGAGTAGAGCGTACCATGACATGTTGAGGCTTTCATATAACGACCCATCCTGAATTTCGTGATTAACAAAAATTAATAAAGGATTAATCGGGATTAATAGAGGATTATCGGACGATTAGGGTAAAATTATGATTTTTCCCCTGAATATGCAAAAAATATTGATTTTTGACCCGGGAGGTCCAATGCACGTGGACCGAGGTCTATTATGTTGATCGAGACGATACGAGTTCGTAGACAGGCGGCACGTTGAAATCGGACATCGTACAAAAAAATTACGGGTCAAGAACAGTTGTGAGAACTATTCATAGTTGCATGAAAATCGAGGCGGTTGACTTTGGGTTTTTTTTTTAGTAGGCCCAAAAGATCTAGCCTGGACTAATAGATGAGTGACAAATGTCACTCATCCTTTCGCCCAAAACCACACATACATGTATCACCCTTTTCCTTTCATCCATTTTGAACCAACCTGAAACCACCTCGAAACCAAACCATCATCTTCATCTGTGCTACCTGAGTGAGGGAGGCAAATAATGAGTCGAGAGTGAGAGAGGACTGAGAGACGACAGTGTGGATGACGGAGGTACGATAGAACAGCCAGCTGTGAACCCTGGTAGAACCCGTGAACTTTTGGATTTTGGATTTCGATTTTAGGATGTTTAGGGCTCACTCTGATGATTTGGACGTGTTGGTTGAGCTCATGCGAGCCTGTAGGGACCATTAATACAGAGGATGGGCCACTAGACACCCCTGGAAAGACGTTCGAAAGTTGTCCGTGTTGGTTTGAATTAGTGTAGGTAATTTTCGTCCTTGTTTTGTGATTTTGAGGTCATAGAACCCTTTCAGGGAAGTAGATGAGTCCTTAGGAAGAAAAATGGTGATGAACGGTGGCCAGACGGCTGAGTTCTGGCCGGGTCGAGGTCGCGGGTCAAATCGACCCGTTAAAGTCAAACGGGTCGACCTGTATGAAGGAAGATGATGGTGACGTGGCAGTCCACGTCATCTTGTCAGGCCACATGCCTAACTAGGTGGTGCCACATGGAAATCTATTAGAAGGTGTCAGACATACGTGACAGCTAACGTGGCAGGCCCATGTAAGCATTGTCAGACCACGTGAACTAGTGAGGTGGTGCCACGTGGCATGACGTCATGACTTTTTTGGTGCGTGGCACTAGCTCGCATTTCCACGTCAGCGATGTCAGACCACGTGGACCAGTAGGGTGTCAAAGAGGTGTCAGATCTGTTAGTAACACATGGCAGGACACATGGCATCAATCAGGGTGTGCCACATGGCAGTCTATCAGAGGTGTTAGATGTCATACCTATCAGGCTAACGTCAGCAGTTGACGTCAATGTTGACCAGCGTGACGTTAGCGTTGACCGGCATTGACCGCAGTGGATCATACTTTGACTGGAACGTGAGGGCATGAAAGCACCAATTTCAAGGTCAAACTGATTTTATTTGAAAGGTTTCGACATTTTGAATCCAATTGTGGTGGTTTCAGGTTTATAAGAGATCGTTTGATACGTTATTTGGAGGTTTTTAGTCTCGAGAAGCGTGTTCGGGACACGTTTACTATTTCGGGAGTTTTGAGGTTTTATGGTATAGACTTGTATAGGTTGTGAGTGACCTTTGGTATGATTTGGATAGGTTCGGACGTTCCAGAGACGTTGGATTAGCCTCGAAGTGGCTTACGACGCGGATTGTTAGCGTGCAGTTTGGACAGTTTGTGAGTGGACTTTGATTTGTAAATGATGCATGCATATAAATGTTTTAAATGTCTTCTGGTCATGGTTTGAAATGCATTGATTTCATAATGATTTGAGTATAATTGATGATCATTTTCATGGAAAATGTTGTTGTGCACGTATTTCGAGATTGGTACTTTATGCTATACTTTGGGCATAGGACATTTTTTCTACTTGCTTTGATTGATGATTTGTTGAAATGATATTTCGGGCTTGTGACCTATTGAAATGATATTTCGGGCTTGTGACCCTATTGAAATGATATTTCGGGCTTGTGACCCAATTGAAATGATATTTCAGGCTTGTGAAAATATTGAGATGATACTTCGGACTTGTGACCCTATTGAGATGATATTCCGTAACACAACCCATCCCAATCCCCTCGGGATTAACGCGGGAAGTGCCATGCTCCCGTCTAATCATCGTGTGACACAAAGGCCAAACAAGAGATAATGCAAACCTTAGTGAAACAGGGCATCTAGAGTGCGCGAGGATCAGTGGAGGACTTTGATGTCTCGGTCTCTACTACAGCCCGCATCCGCGATCAACCTGAAAGGCATTAAAAACCATAAAAGCTGTGAGTAGACGAAAATAAATAATTTAATAAAAACTCATTTCATAAGAAGACATTTATGCGCTTCACTTAAAACCATGCATGCATACGAAAACCAGTTAATTCAAATATAATAAAACCGTTTATAAAAGAAAAACCATTTCGTTCCTCAAATCATTAGGGCCTTAGCCCAAAACCATAAAACCAATCGTATGGGAACTCAGCCCAAAACTGTAAAACACAGAAATTGATAAATCAATAAATCCAATAAACACAGTTATACCAATCCTTGGCATCCCAGATGCCTTGCGTCCTAGACGCTTGACATCCCAGACGTCTAATCATAAGCAATCATGCCACTTTTGAGTCACTATACGGTCGGGTTGCTCCGTGCAATGACCCCTTGCAGGCAATGCTGACATCCCAGATGACACGACCCATCCCAATCCCCCCGGGATTACCATGGAATGTATCATGCTCCCGTCTGACAAGAGGCGTCAGACAAGGGATAACCGATTGCCATTGCCCGAACGGGCTTCCAGAGTGCGTAAGGATAGATGGAGGAGGTGTGCGATGCTCAAGTCTCTGTTGCAGTCGTATCCGGAATCAACCTGAAAGGCATTAAAAACAAAAACTGTGAGTGGACGAAAATAAACAATCCTGTTAAAAACATTTATAAGACATTTATGCCCCTCAGTAAAATCATATGCATGCACCAAAAACCAATAATCCCATATTTATTTAGAAATAACCATTAGGGCCTTAGCCCGGAAACCAAAGCATAGTTTCAAATTCCAAAAGTCAATCCAAGAGTTATTTCATCAATCCAGTAATATTCATTTATTATTTTTCCATCTCCGGCATCCCCGTTGCCTAGCGTCCTAGATGCTTGACGTTCCAGACGTCATATCTCACGGTATTAAGTAACGCGTGCTGCCCGGGATCTCACCGGGTCCATATCTCTGACATCCCCGATGTCTGACGTCCATGACGTCTAGCAATCCTGCTCCTGGATCACTATACGGTCCGGTAGCTCCGTACAATGAGCCCTCGCAGGCAATGCACCGTGACTTCTCCAGTGTCCCCGACACTTGGAGGAGACCAGGATATAAATATCCTCATATCGAGATGGTTTTATGGAACACATTCAATTATTCATTTCCAAAATATCACAAGGGCCCTGCCCCGAATTTCCATAAAACCGTCATAAGTCCAAATAGTTGAATCGAATCCGAAATAGTTTATTCAATTCCATTTTAGGGTCCCCGACCCGAAATCACAGATACAAGTCAACTGGGCTCCTGGCCCGATTCATAAGTTAACTGGGCCCCTGGCCCGATTTCATTAGTCAACTGGGCCCCTGGCCCGATTAACAAATTAACTGGGCCCCTGGCGCGATTCATTTTAACAAATCCGTAACCGTTTCATGAAATCATATCCATCCATATTTATGGAAATCAGTGCAATTCCAGAAACCTCGATTCACGTGCAAACACGTAAATCGCCTCGAAATGCGTGAAAACATATAAATTCACTGATATCCAAAATAAATCATATAATCACAATTATAACAATCATGAAACACTTATGCATGCATCGAATTTATAAAACCAATATCCACTCACAGACCGTTTAACCGAGTGCCTCGATACGCGTGCCATAGGCCTTCCCGGGCCACACCACTATCACCGGGACTCCCAATCCTGTTCAAATCACATTAGAGGATCACTAACCTCATCATTAACATCCTATTCAAGTCCCGTAATTTTCCCGAATTTTTAAGTATTTTTAAACTGGATTTAAACCCATCGGACATCCCGAACAATATCGAGACGGTGTCCGATCGACACGAAACCAATCCCAAAATGTTCGTTACATTGTATAGGATAAAAGTCATGTTGACCTCACCTCGAGATTCGTGCCCACGCGCCGTCACGTTCCGCCGTGAGTGGCTGCGCGTGAAAGCCACGCGCCTGCTATAGTGACTGCTACAGTGTTCCTTCTTCACCCGTTTGTCTGGTAAACGGGTCTGATTACCCGCGATAGGATCCGGTTCAATCACACCCAATTCGACATCAATTGAATCCGTTCTTGATCCTACAACAATCATTAACCAATGAATTTCAGGTCTGTGACATCGATCAACATCAACCATTCCTTAATCAAGCCATCAACCCGTGATCACCCAAAACGGGTCAATCACCAAAACTCCATCAATCCTTAACCATTGTCAAATTAACTTCATATGAAGCATATAAGGACTAACACGAACCAATTAGCATGATTAATTGAACACGACATTACCTCAATCACCACAACTCAAGCTTGAGTTTTCCGGCCGTCCACCTCGTCCGTTCACGGCCCTAGGAGCCCCAAAGCTTGCCCCATTTGATCTGGTTCGACACGTTGAAGTTCCAGGAAGCTCAATCCATCATCAATTAGGCTTGGGCTGGCCTAAAACTAGAAATTTGTATTTGAATTTCCCAGAACCCAGTTTCGGGTTTTTAGAGAATTCCAACATCAATTTCCTTCATTTCCTTTCATTCTCAATCCCAGAGTAACCCACACGACATATATTCCATTCCTTTAATCCAATTCAGCCGTTAAAGGCATCCAAAAGTGTCCCACAATCCACTGAGAAAAAATCCCCTGCATTGACCCGAAAATATTAATAAAACCAGTGCCCATGTTCATGTGAGTGATTGCCAGCACAATACATGTGCAAACACAATCCAAAGCTGCCCCAACTTAGTCATTAAATTGATAAACAACCATGGGATCGATCGCACATACCTCCCACCTTCATGGCTGTTCAATGAAACAGTACCCCGTGTGAAATTACAATTCTGCCCTTGTGCAGAAAATTACCAAAATGCCCCTCATGTATCCTGACCCGTAACTCGGTCATACGGACCCCGATTGATGCGTAGCGCCTGTCTACGAACTCAGGGCATCGAGACCTTCCTAACGGTCCTCGGTCCTCGGCCATCGGACCTCCCGATCAAAAAGTCAACATTTCCCCCTTTTATCGTCCAAATTACAAAAATGCCCTTGCACTTCCGTACATCATAACTTTCACCACGAACGTCGGAATCGAACGTGCCACCTGTCTATGAACTTGTGACGTCTCGAACTACGTCACGGTCATCGGGCAAAGTCCATTTGACCTTCCGAAATAAAAGTCAACGTTTTGCCCACGCCTAGGGGCAAAACGGTCACTTTGCACAATTCGTCCGAAATCGCCCAACTAATCCCAGATTAGTAAATCACAATTAAATATTATTAAATCCCGATATTCGGGACGGGTCGTTACACCAAATGTCATGTCTAGAGCTACGCGTGCCCTTTGGTGTAACGACCCATCCCAAATTTTGGGATTTATTTAACGATAGTAAGGATTAATTAAGGATAATTAGGGGTTAATTGAGAAGAATTTTGGGCGGTCAAATGGACCTTGACTGATGACCATGACGTAGATTGGCACGTTACGAGTCCGTAGATAGGTGGCACGACGAAATCAGACGATCGACGGGAAAGTTACTGGTCTAGAACGAAAAACGACACTATTCAGACAAACCGAGGAATTCAACATGTGGCATAATTTGATTGGATTGGAAAATATCTGGTAGGGGACCACCAGATTAGTGACAAGTGTCACCCATCTGATTGGCCCAGAACCCAATATTTTGGGTCCTTATCATCAGTCATCATCATCCCATCTCTTTTGTTTTTCCATAACCCGTGAACCCTTCAAACCGTGCAACCCAATCCCATACAAACACCCTTTAAACCTCATCTGATGTGACTGGGCCGTGAATGAATGTGGAAGAGGATGCTGAGATGATCGTGATGGTGGCCACAATGATGATCGCGACGACGAGGTAAGGGAAAAACTGAACTCGTAAACCATTTTAAGTTCAAATTTGGAAAACCTGGTTTTAATGGTTGTTGATCATTTTGGGGGTTTGGATGAGGTTTCTGAGGGTGAGGCGGACTCAAGGAGGTCGGAATCTCTAGTAACGGTGGCTGGAATTGCTGGCAGTTTGTGGTTGCAGGTGATGGGTATTGTTCATGGTTTGAACAGGTACAATCTAGGTTGTTTTTCTTAGTTTTGATCACTTAGATCGATTAGGAATGTTTAGACGTAGCTATAGGAAGAAGAAGGAAGGAAATCAGGTCAGAAATGGGGGGTTTAGGGCCGAGTCAGGGTCGCTGGTCTACGCCACCCGGTTATATGATTACAAGTTGACCCTCCCAAGGTTAGGGATGAGGTGATGTTAGGGATGAGATCGTTAGGGTGACATCATCATGTCAGGTCTGACATGTCAGATTGACAGGTGTCAGGCAGGGACTAATGGAAGCTTGACACGTATCACATGTCAGTGAATAGTCAACACTGACATGTTAGTGACGTGGGCCAATCACGGGTTACCAAGTGTCACTGACATGTCAGTAAAGTGTACCAGTACACATGTGACATATGGCACTGTTAGATTTCACAGGTGCCAAATCTGACAGCTGTTAGAAACTATCAGTGTTAACGTCATGCTGACGTCAGCGATGACGTCAGCATTGATTAACCGTTGACTTGACCGTTGGTTTTGACGTGAACGTTGACCAGTGTTTACTTTTCATTCACCACGTGCGTGGAGGCACGTGAGTATGAATTTTGAGGTGGGACTAATGTCATTTTAAGAGTTTCGACGATTCAGATCCAATGGTAGTGCTTTCGGGTTGATTGGAGATCGTTAGGTTTTCAAGACCTTTGGCGATGGGCTTATGTAGATAGGTAGTGTTATTCTATGGACTTATACAGATAGTTAGTGACTGTCGGGTATGATTTGGACAAGATCGGATGTCCCGGAGATGGTGGATTAGCCTCGGAGAGGCTTATGGCACGCGTATCAAGGCGGTAGCTAGGAAAGTTTGTGAGTGAATTTTTTTTTTCTAAATATGTTGTATGCATAACTATTTTATATGTTTTATATCTATGTTTTGAATGCCTTGAGTACGTATGTTTGTGGTATTTGGTATTTACGTATTTGCACGTATTCCGAGGTATATGGTTTTATGTTGGATTTACATGTGTTTGTGTTTTCAACTGTGGATTTATCGAACGGTTTTGGATTTGGAAATATGAAATCGGTCATGAGACCCATTTGGTATATGAATGTGATTTTTGGTTCAGAGATACTAAATGGATTCGGATTTGAGAAATTGCATTTATGGATTTATGATGGTTTTATGGAAATTCCAGGGATGGCCATTTTGTAAGGTTTTGAAATGGTTTTATAAAAATGTTTTCCATATACCATCCTTATATGAGGATTTGTGGATGGTATCCTCTAGTTGTCTGGGATACTAGGGCAGTCACGGCGCATTGCCTGCGAGGGGTCATTGCATGGAGCGACTGGACCGTAGAGTGATTCAGGAGCAGGATTGCTATTATTAGGCATCTAGGACGTCAGACATTTGGGATGTTAGAGATTGACACGGAGAGACCCCGGGCAGTACGCGTAGCTTAGATCGTGATATGACGTCTGAGACGTCAAGCGTCTGGGACGTTATGCATGCGTCTGGGATGCTAGGCATTTAGGATGCCAAGGATCAATATTTGGATTACCGATTTATTGGATTTATGAACTAGTATTTCTGTGTTTATGGATTTGGGAAGTGGCCCACATGATTTGGATTTACGGTTTTGGGCTGAGTTCCCATACTTGGTGATTTTACGGTTTTGTGCTGAGTTTCCATACTTGGTGATTTTATGGTTTTGTGCTAAGGCCCTAAAAATTTGAGTAAGGAAATGGCTTTGGTTTTCTAAACGGTTTTTATTATATTTGAATTAACTGGTTTATGAATGCATGCATGGTTTTATGTGAAGGGCATAAATTCTTTTATGAAATGTGTTTTATTAAATTATTTATTTTCGTCCACTCACATCTTTTATGGTTTTTAATGCCCTTAAGGTTAATCGCGGATTCGGGCTGTAACAGAGACCGAGACATCATACTCTGCCACTGATCCTGGCGCACTCTGGAAGCCCGAGTGGGCTTAGGTTGGGTTATCTCTTATCTGACCTTCATGTCACACGTGCGTGTTACACGTGGGTTAGACGGGAGCATGCCACATCCTGCGTTAATTCTGGGGGGAGGGGGGATTGGGATGGGTTTTGTCAAAGTGGTATCAAAGCGAGGATGTCATTTGAAATCTATTGTGCGCAGGTGTCGAGGATGTGATGTCTCTATGTGGTTGCATCCCGTCATTACCTGAAAGTAGGGTAAATAGTATGAGACTTAGTGGAAATAAATCGCACCAAAAGTAACCTATTGGCCCAATTGTATGAGACTTAGTGAAAATAAATCGCACCAAACTTAGTGTATTTGACGAAATTGTAGAGTTGAGACCATCTATTGGTCATTCTAGGCTGGTTTTGCTGCTCTCTGCAGTCGAAGTTGTGATAATCAGTTATGTCGTGTCAAGATAATGGTGTTGCTAAGAACAGCCGGGTTCAAGGAACCCTAGCTTGTGAATGGAGAATATGTGTGCAGCTGATATAATGGATGACCTTAGTGGATGACTCTAGTTGAGTCTGGTTGAGTCTAGTTGGAGACTACAGAGATTAGTTGGCCTAGCACTAAGTGAAATGGTGGGATCCGATTCCCGAGTACCATTATGGGATGATCTTTAGGTCTCGGGCTAGACCGCTTAGCCGTGTTGTCGTGAGGAGACAGAGACTCGATAGTCGTAGGGTGACTTTTGACTAATGAAAGTAGTTGTAGTTGAAACTGTTGGAAGGTGAACGTTGCCCAACGCTAGTGGACCTGGTGTCAGGACCCACCCCGGTTTCATCCCGAAACCCGAGGTAAATCCCGCTCCCGTCTGACTCCCCGACACAACACCTAAGGAACACTCACTCGACCCCAGTCAAACGCAGGAGTAATTATAAAATATCCCAAAATCCTTATCGTTTACAGAGCATAGCACTACATTACAAGGAAAATAAAAACCGATAAAATACACGCACACAGAAGCCTTTAAACTCTTCTAGGATCCCTCACGTCACTTCTATGCCTCAGACTCTGCCTCGACGTCAAGACCCCGCGCTAGCTCCACAACCTGGAGGGCATTTAAAACAGAAAATGTGAGTGGGCCAGAAAGTACAAAAGTTCAAAAACCATTTTATAAGAAAACCGAGTTAAACCCTCCGTTTTGAAACCACATGCATAACCAACAGTTATAAACACATTAATAAAAGAATCATTCTTATACATCATAAGAAACAGAAACACTATAAAATATCTTAAGAAACCACAGCATGAGTATCAGAACCCGTATCAAAACCATAACCACCAAATCATCATTTTCTCGATCAAACCTGCTGGATCTATCCGAGTCTTTAAACTCCCGAGTCTTTAAACTCAATCCAGGCCTTATCATATCCGAGTCTTTAAACTCCCGAGTCTTTAAACTCAAGGCCTACGGGGGAAATCAATATATATCCGAGTCTTTAAACTCCCGAGTCTTTAAACTCAATCCGGGTCTTTAAACCCAATCCGGCCGGTCCCCCGTCACATATATCCGGGTCTTTAAACCCAATATCCAGATCCAGCAAATCCAATCCCAAAACCATTTTCCATTTCCATATCCAAACCCGAATCCGAAATCACTGGTCCGATGCCCTTTCGGCATCCAGAACCGTCATTCCGAACCCAAATCCGGAGTCCACTTTCCAATCTTAAAACCAAATTCCGATTAGTGAAATCCGATTCTAAAATCGAAAACTTGATCATCGAAATCATGTTCCAAAACCCACTTATAATCGTTGAAAACCACTTATCAATTGAAATCCCAAAACCATAGCATATATTCCAGAAACCAACCATTCCTCGTAAAACGTGCTAAAAACCAATTTCCTCGAAAAACGTGTAATAATGCAAAACCAACCAAACATATTCGATAAACATAAAATCATGATTAAAAACCATAAGACAATTATAGAAAACAGTTATGCATGCTCGAGTTTAGAGAAGAGGTCCACTCACAGTACTGAGCCCTACTCGCGTCCCGAACGTCCAGCCCGTTCCTCGGCTTCCTCGGGAAATCCCGATCCTGTCAAACACCGTCCAATTACATCACTAATACGTCTACAGACACTCACTTAAATTCCCTCAAAAAATCTCCGGACCAAAGACTTAAAACCCCGGAACCCTACACATTCACCCTCGCGGAACTATACTCAAATGACTTCCGATTGACCCGAAACCAACTCCATTGAACTCACAACAACTCCTAGACCAAAAACTATGTTGACTGTTTCTCCCAGAACCGCCGCACGCGCCTCCACGCGCCGCCCAAAGTGGCTGCGCGTGGCCCCACGCGCCAGCTACAGTACCGTCTTCAACCCGTGCTGAACCGGCCGTCGCAGGCTGGACCGGCGAGACCTGATCTCCGTCGTCCGGCCATCAATTCGATCCCTTCTTTCACCAGCAGCTGCGTCCAGACCTGCCCTAACTCTTCCCATACTCCGTTCACCTCGACATAGCCTCCTACCCGTCGTCTCAAGCTCGAAATCAAACCTCCCCAAACTCTGTTTCACAATCCGACCACCCAGCTCACCGTCCTTCACGGTGGCTTCACCAAACGCTTCCCTGAACCTCACTGAACCTAAACCAACTCTCCTAGACCTTCGACACAACCCCAATCGTCACGACTTACCGTTCGAAGTTCACTGCCGAAACAGGGTAAAAGAAACCCCTATTCGACTGAGCTCCGCCGCGTACGGCCCCGTCACGGCGACCACCCTATTCGACACCTAGGACCTCCCTGATCACGACCCTAACCTCCAATCCTCTCGACTCTCAGCCCAGGGTCACGACTTTCCAAATGAAACTCCACGGGAAAACAGAGCAGGAAGACTTACCCTTCGATTGCAGCTCCGCCGTGCGCACTGCCGCCTACCACGGTGGTCGTTGGACTCCCTGCAACCTCCTCAGCCTCTCCTAGTCTTGGTTTGAACCGCCTCACGGCGTCGCCACCACCAAACGTTCACAGCCTCCCTGTTTCCCCCAATTCTTCTCCTCACCTCCGCCGTGCCGCCGTGCACAATTGCACCGCCAAAACACGACCAGCAGCTCCTCCTTGCTTCACTGTCACTCTCACAACTCACCAGTCACTCACCCTTGCACCCAGATCGGTCGATTTCCCCTCAAGCTCTCACTCTGTTTCTCTGTGTATCGAAGGACTGCACGGTTGCACCCCAATTATTTGGGACCGTGAACACACAGGATTCCACCAGAATCCTCCAGTCCTTCAACACAAGTCACCATCCCTTCCAACTACATCCCATCTGTTTAAATCCCAGCCATCCATTCTTTTATCTCTGCACAAATCCCCATAAACCCAAAAAGACTAAAATACCCTTCTGTTTAACACATTTTTACGGTTTTACCGAAACTTTCTAGACCCGTAACTCTCGCCTCGTAAGTCCGATGAACACGTGCCGCCTGTCATCGAACTCAGGACGACAAGAACTATCTAACCATCCTAGGTCAACCTACCAAAACTCAATTATTCAAAAAGTCACCTTTTCCCCCCTATTTTACCAAAATTACGAAAATACCCTCGACCTTCCGAACATCACAACTTCCTCCTCGGATGTCGGAATCGGGCGTGCCACCTGCCTATGGCTTCGTGACGTCCTAAACTACGTCCTGGTCATTGGTCAAAGTCCAATTGACCACCCGAAATAAAAGTCAACATTTCTGCCCACCCCAGGGGCAAAATCGTCATTCTAGGTTCCCGGACCCCTCGGGACCACCTAACCCTTGATTAACCTTACTAATCACACCTTAATCACTCTAGAAATCCCGATCCTCGGGACGGGTTGTTACACCTGGTGAGTCCAGTGAACCTAGTTGAGTTAGTTGAGACTGGTGAGAATTAGATGACGTTCGGGGAACGTTTCCTTTTCTTGTGTGATTTATCCAGATGGTTGTTAACTTGGGTGAGTTATGGGGAGGCAGGGTTCTTCCGATATGAGCCGAGAATTAGGGATCACAATGTGAGAGGGATTGCAATAACAATAGGAGATGATGAGCCACGAGCTGAGGATGTGACCTAGTCGTGAGGTGCTTGTGCTCGGCATTGACCAATACCAGACGATGAGGATTGCTAGTATTGATTCTTGGGAATTAGGTCGAGATGACAGATGTCGTTGAAATGACTAAGCGGTGATTGGATGAAATGGTATAAAATGGACAGGCGAGTTAGGTATTACATTGTTGGTTTACGGGACACATTGGTGGATGATGTCCGAGTGAGTTGAGAACTTGGTAGCATACTCAAGTTGATTCCAACATTGTTGCAACTTCGGAATCAAGAGAAGTTGGTGAGGTGGATTTGGAAATGAGTGAACGATATTCCAAAGTCACTAAGGGTGACTTCTCATCTTCTGCTCATTAGTAGATAGTGCTTGGTGTCACTGGATGTGGTGCTCATGAGTAGATAATGCTTGGTGTCCCTGGATGTGGTGAGTGTAGTGGGGTAGGATGAATTTTGATGTCATCATTTTGGATCATCCTTGATTTTCCCTATGTACGATGACGGGGAAAAATGATAGGGGAGGATGACGAGGAGTGACTATAACTAATCGTTATGAGGTAATTGAAGAGAACCCACAGTCTAGACGTGTTCTGTCTTTGGGTGATTTGATCAGATGTGAGAATCTAATGAAGAGGGATGTGATAATATATGGGTTCAAAGAGGGTGTAAGACCCTATGACCCGAAAATTTGGTCGTTATTTGGGATGGACTTAGAGTGGATCCTAAGTGGATTAGGTGGTGCTGCTAGGATCGAAGTATTGTGGATCATGATCGAATGAATAGCCAAACAATCGAGTAGTATGTTGGCCAGTATCCGGTAGGTTGGAATTAGTACGTCTTGATAGACGTGAGTGGGTTATCGCCTAGAGTAGGCCCTAGTTATGTTGTGAACGGTTTAGGTACATGGATGTTGTGAGTGCTCGAGGTATGCACTAGTTGGTGGACATGATGGAAGTGATAATCATCGGAGAGGTTTTGATATCGTTGAGTTTGTTGAGGACGTGGACTGGACATTAGATACTGTGCGCTAGACTAGAGTGATTTTGAGGGTTCAGTGATTGATGAGAGCACCAGATCAGAGCCGTGGATGGATAGTGGTTCAGAGCCGTGGTTGGCGAATGGAACCCTAGAGTTGAAATGTGTTGTCACTTTGGGCAAGCGTTCAATGGGGTAGAATTACACACATAGGCCGAGTGAAATGTCTTTTCATCTTTGAGGGGTCCAATCGGACTGATTTTAGCTTCCATTTGATAATCAAAGGTAAGAATTTTTTTTTTGCAAGTTTCCAGGTTGAGTTAGTTGGCGGTTAGTGTGACCAAAGTTGGGGTGAGATGTCAGGTTTCTTTGTGTGAAACAACTGCTATATGACTCTCACCAGAGTCAACGTGGATCACTGAGGAAGTTGACTGATGTAAGTATTGAAGCCGAAAAATGTCGCTGGTTTGAGATTGGGCTACGAGGTGAGATTCTTGCCGTTGTGACGGTAGGATCTTATGCTACTTTGAGGGAGAAATTGGTACGGGGTACCTCAGTAAGACTCCAGAGTGAGTCGAGATTTGTGTCGGTGACTCGAGTAATGATCGTAGGGCCGTGAGGGTCACCGACATACGACGTGGGTTAGGTACGAATGAGTGCGGTAGAGAGACATTCAATGTTGGGTACCAGTTGGTACTATGGTTGGTTAGCGGAGACACTGAAATTAAGGCCTAGGAGTGAGGTAGGTTTGAATTTCCATCATTGCGATATGGCCTTGAGATATTTGGAATTTCGAGGACAAAATTATTTAAGGAGGGAAGGTTGTAACGTCCCGTTCTGAATTTCAGGATTTATTTAACGATAATTAGGATTAATTAAGGATAATTAGGGGTTAATTGAGAAAAATTTCATACTGACGGTCAAATGGACCTTGACCATTGACCGTGATGTAGATTGGCACGTTACGAGTCTGTAGATAGGCGGCACGTCAAAATCGAACGTTCGACGGGAAAGTTACGGGTTTAGAATGGAAAATGTCACTATTCACACAAACTAAGGAATTCGACACGTGGCATAATTTGATTGGATTGGAAAATATCTGGTGTGGGTCCACTAGATGAGTGATAAGTGTCACCCATCTGATTGGCCTAGAACCCAATATTTTGGGTCTTTATCTTCAGTAATCCTCATCCCATCTCCTCTATTTCTCCCAAACTCGTGAACCCCTCAAACCGTGCAACCCAATCCCATACAAACACCCCTTAAACCTCATATAATACGATTGGGAGGTGAACGAAAGTGGAAGAGAATGTTGAGACAATCATGATGGTGGCCACGACGGTGATCGCGACAGCGAGGTAAGGGAAAAACCGAACTCGTAAACCGTTTTAAGTTCAAATTTGGAAAACCTAGTTTTAATAGTTGCTGATCGTTTTGGGGGTTTGGACGAGGTTCCTGAGTGTGAGGCGGACTCAAGGAGGTTGGCCGAAATCACTGGCAGTTCGAAGTTGCAAGTGACAGGGTACTGTTCATGATTCGAACAAGTACGATCTAGGTAGTTTTTCTTAGTTTTGATTACGAAGATCGATTAGGAATGTTTAGAAGATGCTTTAGGAAGAATAAGGAAGGAAATCGGGTTAGAATTAAGGATTTTAGGGCCGGGTCAGGGTTGCTGGTCTACGTGACCTGTTTATAGGATTATAGGTTGACTCACCTAGCGTTAGGGACGAGGTAACCTCAGCAATTACGTCCTAAGGGTGACATCATTATGTCATGGTTTTGACATGTCAGACTAATAGGTGTCAGACAGGGACCACTAGGGGCTTGACACGTGTCACATGTCAGTGCACAGTAAGCACTAACATGTCAGTGACGTGGTCCAATCATCGGTTGCCACGTGTCACTGACATGTTACTAACGTGGACTAGTATGCAAGTGACACGTGGCACTGTAAGAACCTGTCAATGCAGATGTCAGCATTGACTGACAGTTGACTTTGACCTGACCGTTGACCAGCATTGACTTTGCATTGATCAAGCACGTGGGGATACGTGAGCTCAATTTTTGAGGAGGGACCAGTGTCATTTTAAGGGATTCGATGATCCGGATCTAGTTGTGAGAGTTTCGGATCGATCGGAGATCGTTAGGTTGGTCAAATCGAGGGTTTTAGCCTTGGGAAATGTGTTAGGGACACGTTGACTTTTATCGCAGTTTTGGGGCTTTCTTCTATGGGCTTATATAGATAGTGACTTTCGGGTATGATTTGGATAGGACCGGAAGTCTCAGATATGGTGGATTAGCCTCGAGGAGGCTTATGACACGCATATCGAGGTGGCAGCTAGGACAGCCTGTGAGTGGACTTTTGTTTTCTTAATATGATGCATGCATAAATGTTTTATATGATTTATATCTATGTTTTGAATTCCTGGAGTACATATGTTTGTGGTATTTGGTATTTACGTATTTGCATGTTTTTCGAGGCGTATGGTTTTATGTTCGATTTACATGTGCTTGTGTTTTCAACTGTGGATTTATGGAACGCTTTTGGATTTGGAAATATGAAATCGGGCATGAGACCCATTTGGTTTATGAATGTGATTTCGAGTTCGGAGACCCTAAATGGATTTGGATTTGAGAAATTGCATTTATGGATTTACGATGGTTTTATGGAAATTCCAGGCATGACCCTTTTGAAAGGTTTTGAAATGGTTTTATAAAAATGTTTTCCATATACCATCATTATATGAGGATTTGTGGATGGAATCCTCCAATTGTCTGTGACACTAGGGTAGTCACGCCACATTGCCTACGAGGGGTTATTGCGTGGAGCGACCGGACCGTATAGTGACTCGGAGCAGGATTGCTATTATTAGACGTCTGGGATGTCAGAGATTGACCAAGGGAGACCCTGGGCAGCACACGTAGCTTAGATCGTGATATGACGTCTAGGACGTCAAGCATCTGGGACGCTAGGCATCTGGGATACAAAGGATCGGTATTTGGATTACGGGTTTATTGGATTTATGAACTAGTATTTATGTGTTTACGAATTTGGGTAGTGTCCTACATGATTTGGATTTACGGTTTTGGGTTGAGTTCCCGTACTTGGTGATTTTACAGTTTTGGGCTGAGTTCCCATACTTGGTTATTTTACGGTTTTTGATTAAGGCCCTAATGATTTGAGGAAGGAAATGGCTTTGGTTTTCTAAATGGTTTTTATTATATTTGAATTAACTGGTTTATTGAATGCATGCATGGTTTTAAGTGAAGATCATAAATGTCTTTTATGAAATGAGTTTTATTAAATTATTTATTGTCGTCCACTCACAGCTTTTATGGTTTTTAATGCTCTTCAGGTTGATCGCGGATGCGGGCTGTAGCAGAGACCGAGACATCACACTCCACCACTGATCCTGACACACTCTAGAAGCCCGAGTGGGCTAAGATTGGGTTATCCCTTCCCAGAGGTTCGTGTCACACGTACGTGTTACATGTGGGTTAGACAAGAGCATGGTACATTCTGCGTTAATCTCAGGGGGATTGGGATGGTTTTTGTCACTCGGTCTCTGCCGAGTTTCCCTTAGGGTCCACCCAGGTCCCTGACCCTCCATGGGGGGGCCATATCATATCATAAGGATGGTATATAGAAATTATTTTATAAATCCTTTCAGAACCTTCCAAAACCTTTCATCGGGGCCTATGCCCGAAATTTCCATAAAACCATCGTATATCCATTTCATAAACCATAACTGGGACTCAAGCCCGATAGTGTAAATCAAATGGGTATCAGCCCGATACTTCATTAAATCAAATGGACTCCAAGTTCGATAGTTCCCAAATAAAATGGGTCTCATGCCCGATTCCATATTTCCAAATCTGAAATCATACCATAAAACCATAATTGGAAATACAAGCACCTCTAAACACCATATAAAACTATAAAGCTCGAAATACGTGCAAATTTGTAAATAATAAATACCATAATCATAATCATAGAAATCATATATATAAAACATATAAAATAGTTATGCATGCATCATATGTAGAAAACAAATGTCAAATCTCTTGGATTATCATGGGTCGTGCCTGCTCCCGTCTGACATGAAGTTTTAGACAAGGGATATTTCCAACCTTAGCCCAAATGGAGTTTCCAGAGTGCGCCAGGATCGGAGGAGGAGTGTGATGTCTCGGTCCCTGTTACAACCAGCATCCGTGATCAACCTAAAGGGCATTAAAACCATTGAAAGCTGTGAGTGGAGTGGACAAAACCAATAAATTAATAAAACATTTCACAAAAGAAGACATTTATTCCCTTCACTAAAAAGAATGCATGCATTTGAAAACCATTTGTCAAACCATTTATCAATAATTAAACCATTAGGGCCTTAGCCCAAAATCGTAAACCAAAGTCGAGTCGTCAAGTCGTCTTTTCAGCCTGACGACCCTTCTCATCTGATAACTGGAGTTGACAACCTGCTTAGCATCCAATTAGGCAATATCCTCTAGATCCTTCCATCACAATGGCAAGAATCACACCTCGCAGACCATACTCAAACCTGCGACCTTAATCGACCTCGGTACTCACATCAACCAACTACTTCGTTTACCATACTCATGCTAACTCTCATTAGAGTCCCATCACTTCATACCAATCTGAATATGTCAAATACCGATTCATTCCATTACCACAACATGCGATATTGACTTCATACGGAAGCCAATCCCATCAACCACTATCGTGACCTGCCAGTAACTCCTAGCTCCACTGCGCCTTCGTTGCGATACTCTGATCTTGACTCGCTCACGATTCCCCATATCATACTCATGTACCCTGTCGAAACAAATTTGACATCGTACCCATCCTGGGTGTATCTGGACCTCATCAAATAATTAAACCATAACGGCCTTATCCCAAAACCGTAAATCAAAGTATATGGGAACTCAGCCCAAAACCAATCAGGTGGGAACTCAGCCCAAAACCAAATCCGTAGGGACTCCTCCCAAATCAAATCACGTGGGTCTCAGCCCAAATCCAGATGCATGTGGGTCTTAGCCCAAATCCGATACACGTGGGTCTCAGCCCAAAACCAATCCTCGACATTCCTGATGCCTGACATCCAAGATGTCACAATCAATACCACTATCACAATTCCAAGCTACGTGATCTACCTGGTGTCTCAATCCCAAGTCTCCCCACGGTCCACCCACGTCAATGACTCGCAGATCAATGACGCTCCCTGGGGGGGAGGTTTTAACCTCTGACAATCCTACTCCTGAGTCACTTTACGAACTGGTTGCTCCGTGTAATGACCCCTCGTAGGCAATGCTCCGTGACTACTCCAGGATACTACGAGATATCTGGACGAGACAAGCAACCACTCCAGGATACTACGCGACGTCTGGAGGGGAACTATTCATGAGGATGGTATATATGGAAAACCGTTTCATAAATCATCTCAAAACCGTTCAAAGGGCTACGCCCGGGTTTTGCATAAAACCATCATAAATCCAAATCCATTTTGGGACCCTAACCCAAAATCACATATATAGACCATAACTGGGCTTCATGCCTAAATTCGTAAACCAACGGGGCCCCTGGCCCGATCATATAACTCAAACGGGCGTCTAGCCCGATTTCTCATTAAATCAAATGGACTACAAGTCTGATGGTTTCCAACCAAATGGCTCTCATGCCTGATTCCATATTTCTAATTCCAAAACATTTCCATTAAACCATCGTGGAAAACACAGCACGTATAAGCACGATAAAAACCATAAACCTCGAAATACGTGCAAATACGTAAATACTAAATACCACAATCAAATGCACTCATGGGGATCTCAAATCATGTTCGTAAACTCATATAAAACATTTATGCATGCATCAATTTTGAAATCAGGGTCCATTCACAGACCGTCAATGTTGTGTCTCGATACGCTCACCATATGCCTCTCCAGCTAAATCACCATCACCGGGACTCCCAAACCTGTCCAAATCATACTAGAGGGTTACTAACTACCTTAATAACCTCTCATTAATGCCCCCTAATTTTCCGGGATTTTTAACATATTTTAAACTCGATCCTAAACCTTCGGACATCCCGAACTATATCGAAACGATGTCCGATTGACTCGAAACCAGTCCCAAAATGTTCGTTACATCGAATAGATGATTTCTCATGTTGAACACTTCCCCAAAAACACCCCCACACACCATCCAAAAGCGCTGCGTGTGGGCTTCACACGCCTGTACCTGTTCATCTTCTTCCTTGCGTCAAATCTGTTCAGATCGGTTTCTGAAAATCCGGCCCACCCGAACTGGTGAGACTGGTCCAGGAAATTTCCTCCCTTATTTCAACCCGTTTCAATTACTTTTCAATTCCAATAATTTCCTCTCATCAATTACAACCCATCTAAGTTATTAAAACCTAGAAAAACTGCATAAAACCTTCCCGTTTGATTTGTCTCCCTACGGTCCAAACTTCTAGCCCATCACCTGGGCTACTCAGCCACCTTCCACCTTCCAAAACCATTCCCACACCCTCATATGAACCCAATAGACATCCCCCAATAACCAGAAAACACCCTAACATCTAAAACACGAAATTGAAGTTTTGAACTTAACCAGCTTATTGGGTTTTACCTCTTCCTGGGCTCCACTACCATCCACAGAGGTTCTGGTTTTTACCAGCCATCATCAACTCACCCTTAGCCTCACACTTTTGGCCTCAACTGAACCAAATGGGGAAGGGGTTGATTTTGGGGCTTTTAGGTTCAAGATGATGGAATGAGAGAATGGGAACGGATATGCATGTATGGGAAATGGTGGGCAATGGATGAGTGACACTTGTCACTCATCCATTGGTCCTGGGGAAAATATCTAAGGCCCACTTAGGAAAAAATTCCACACATCTCGTAATTCGTGTAATAGTTCCTCGGAACATCCGTGAACCATAACTTCCCCATCGAATGTCCGATTTCAACGTGCCGCCTGTCTACAGACTCGTATCGACTCGATCTACGTAATGGTATCTAACCCGCGTGCATCGGACCTCTCAGGTCAAAAGTCAACCATTTACCCTTGTTTAGGGACAAAATCGTAATTTTAGCCTGACCGTCCGATAATCCTTGGCTAATCCCCAATTAGCCCTACTAATCCATAAGTAACTCTTAATTAATCCTCAAAATTAGGGATAGGTCATTACACATACAATCCTAGATACCCTATCGATATGCTTGCCATAAGCCTCCCCAGGCTAATTCACCATCTCCGGAACTTTCGGACCAATTCTAATCATACCTAAAGGTCACTATCCATGTGTGACACGAAGGCTAGACAAGGGATAACCTAAACCTTACCCCAACGTGGCTTCGAGAGTGCGCCAAGATAAGTGGAGGACTGTGATGCCTCGGTCTCTGCTACAGCCTGCATCCGCAATCAACCTGAAGGGCATTAATAATCATAAAAGCTGTGAGTGGACAAAAATAAATAATTTAATAAAAAATCATTTAACAAGAAGACATTTATGCCCTTCACTTAAAACCATGCATGCATACGAAAACCAGTTAATTCAAATATAATAAAACCGTTTATAAAACCAAAGCCATTTCCTTCCTCAAATCATTAGGGCCTTAGCCCAAAACAATAAAACCAATTGTATGAGAACTCAGCCCGAAACCGTAAAACACAGAAATCCATAAATCAGTAAATCCAATAAACACAATTATACCAATCCTTGCCTGGCGTCCCAGTCGTCTAATCATAAGAAATCAAGCTCCTGAGTCACTGTACGGTCTAGTCGCTTCGTTCAATAACCCCTCACAGGTAATGACTGATATCCCAGATGTCATGTTGAAAGCTACGGGTGCCTCTCGGTCTCTGCCGAGTCTCCCCCACGGTCCACCCAGGTCCTTGACCCTCCTTAGGGGGGCGATATCATATCGTAAGGATGGTATATAGAAATGTTTTTACAAATTCTTTCAAAACCTTCCAAAACCTTTCAATGGGGCCTATTCCCGGGATTTCCATAAAACCATCGTATATCCATTTCATAAACCATAACTGCGTCTCAAGCCCGATAGTGTAAATCAAATGGGTATCAGTCCGATGCTTCGTTAAATCAAACGAACTCCAAGTTCGATAATTCCCAAATCAAATGGGTCTCATGTCCGATTCCATATTTCCAAATCCGTAATCATACCATCAAACCATAAATGGAAATACAAACACGTCTAAACACTATATAAACTAACAAACCTCGAAATACGTGCAAATATGCAAATCATAAATACCACAATCATAATCATAGAAATCACATATATAAACATATAAAACCATTATGCATGCATCATATGTAGAACATAAATGTCCACTCATATACCGTCCTAGCTGCCACCTCGATACGCTTTCCATAAGCCTCCCCGGGCTAATTCACCATCTCCGAAACTTCCGAACCTATCCAAATCATACCCGAAGGTCACTAACCATCTATGTAAATCCATATGATAAAACCCAAAAACTCCCGGAAAAGTTAACGTGTCCCAGACATGTTTCCCGAGGCTAAACTCTCGATTTGACCAACCTAACGATCTTCGATTGACCTGAAATCACCACCATTGGATTCGGATCGTCGAAACCTTCAAAGTGTCACTGGTTCCACCTCAAAATTTATGCATATGCACCCCCCGACGTGTTGTCAACGTAAAGCCAACAGTGGTCAACGATCAGGTCAAAGTCAACGGTCAAGTCAACAGCCAGTCAACGCTGATGTCATCTTCGATGTCAATATGATGTAAGCCTAATAGATTCTTACAGTTGTCAGATCTAACAGTACCACATGTCATCCTGCCATTGGTTTATGTCACTGGCATTTCAGTGATATGTGGCAGCACGTGATTGCGCAATGTCACTAACATGTTAGTGCTGACTATGCACTGAAATGTGACAGGTGTCGCCTCACGATTGGTCCACCTTTTATTGGTGTCATTCTGACATGATGACGTCACTGTTGACGTCATCTCTTCTCTTACTCTGGGCAGGTCAACCCGAATGCTTGTAACTGGGTCACGCAGACCAGCGACCTTGACCCAACCCTAACTCCTTCGATCCTAACCCAAATTCAATCCCGTTTCTTCCTAATTGATCTTCCAACCATCCCTAATCGATACAGGTGATCAAATTCATGAAACCAAACCTAGAACTTACCCTTTAACAGTGGCCCAGGCTTCCTCCTTTGATTTCTCTCAATTCCGACCTCTATTGCCCTCGAATCCAATCCCAAACATCTCGTACAACCACCAAAAACACCATTGAATGGTTAGAATCCTTCAACAAATGCTAAAAACCAATTTTCCAAATTTACACTAAAAGTGGTTTCAGGTTTTTCCTTACCTCTGTCGTCGTGGCTCCGTCATGGCCACCATCATGATCGTCTCAGCATCCCCTCACACATCCACTCATAACCCAGACGCAACAGACGAAGATTGAAGGTGTTTGGTGTGGGATTGGGTAATACGGAGTATGGGTTTCACGGGTTAATGGAAGAATAGATGAAGATGATGAAGATAAGGACCCAAATTATTGGGTTTTGGGTCAATCAGATGGGTGACACATGTCACTCATCTGGTAGTCCCCCACCAGATTTTTATCTAATCCCAACTACGCCACGTGTCCAATTCCTTAGTTTACGTGACTTCCCGGTTGAACTTTTGATTTCGACGTGCCACCTATCTACGGACTCGTAACATCTTGATCAACGTCACGGTCATCGGCCCTCGTATACTTGACTACCCGGGTCAAAAGTCAACACTTTACCCATTCCCAAGGGTAAAACTATCATTTCGCAACGTCCATCCGCATTCCCTTGAGTAATCCCCGATTAGTCACAATAATCCTCAATTAATTAATAAACTAATCTCGTAGAACGGGACGTGTCGTTACATTCCATGCTTGTGACCCTGTTGAGATACTTGTTCCTGATGCATGCATACTTTTAAGTGAAGGGTATGAATGTCTTTTTCGTTAAATGGTTTTATAAACTGATTATTTTTGTCCACTCACATCTTTCAATGTTTTTTATACCCTTCAGGTTGATCACGGATGCAGGTTGTAGTAGAGACCGAGGCATCACATGTCGTTGCGTACTCCACAAGTCACTGTCGAACGAGTTACGATTTTATTCCTGGTCTGGCACGTGGTATCAGATGGGAGCAGTGCACATCCCACGATAATCCAGGGGGACTAGGATGGGTCCTGTCATTTCATTAGTGGGAGGCAAGGCATCCTATAACTTGAAGTGAGGTGTGCCATAGAGAAAGGAAAGTTATGTTGCAGTAGCTAAGCACGGTATTCTACAACTGCAATGAAAGACATGCATCATGGGGAGCTGGGCAAGAGGTAGAAAAATGTGAGGCAAGGCATGGTTGGAGCATAAACTAATGCACCATATGACACGAGGCATTCTTTCCAATTACCATACATGTGGTTCTTCGCAAATAGAAGAGGTTGACACATGGGGACCAGGGCTGAAGCTTTTCAAGGAGTTATTTTGGTTAGCGGAGGACCTTCTAGATACTTGATCTTCAAGGACCTTTTGAGCTCAAAATAAACTAGCAGAAAGGTGAAACACAAAAATGGAGGATCGATCATGCCCCATGTGAAGCCCAAGACGTTGTACATGATTACACAATTGAAGGAAGAGAGCTCGAAGGTCTCATTATGTCAACCCTGAAGGAAAATGGCTTGCAGACATATACTGCAAAGATCGTCAGTGGCGTGCACGATGTTATCACTGCTACTTCTATGAAATCAAGTGATGTTGAAGTAGGATGTTGGAGTTGTAATCACCATTCCAAAAGCTGTTTGAGCTATCCTTGTGAAGCATATCTTAGCAAACGTAGGCTTTTAGACATTTGAAACCCATCTGTTGTGCCAGGAGTCAATATAGTGTCTCTGTCTATAATATCCTATCCCTTCATATTACTGCTTGATCGATGTGGAAAATTCCTACGGATGTGACCAGGGCACCCTGCAATGAAAAAAAATAACCATATCAGGTTGTGCGAATCGAATATTCTATCTACCAGTTGTTGGGACTGAAGCCCCACTAGTTTGTCCAGTGACGAGGGACCTCGACACAACACCTTGAATACCTTCTTGTTTGGCTCCAACATCACCCGCATCTAACCGAAACCCACCAGAAAATTTACAGTTAAAGTCACCTCTCTTCGAGGTTCCCTAACTCATAGAATCATAATCTTGACACTCTCAGCGTCTTCCAACACTCGTAGACTCCTCCCGCAGAAGAAAACTCGCCTCAACTCTAATAGCAACATTTGGAAACTTTCTAAGGGTGGCAAAAGATCCGACCGTCACAGTGGCCTTAATTTCATCTCGCAGACCGAGTTGAAATCGTTGACACTTGTCTCCCTTGATTGCAAAAAATGCTGGGGAAAAACGAGACAAACTCAGAAATTCCTGATTATACTAAGCCATTTCCATGCTCCCCTGCTGGAAATTCAGGAACTCAACTTCTCTGATATCACTGAGAAAGCGAAGGGTAAAATTGATCCAAGAATCTATCCTGAAATATTTCCCAAGTAATATTTTGGCATCCTAACTAGTCATGTACAACCCATGCCACCACTAATATGCGTAGCCACCAAAAAAAAATGTAGCTATCAACATCATATCCTCTGGCGGACATTCTATGACTTCAAAACTCTCATGGCGAGAAATCCACTCATCTACCTCATCTGGGCTTGCCTCACTTGTAAACTCGACTATGTCCGATCGTTAAGCTTTCTCAATATTTGCGCCCTGTCTATCTCTATCCATCTCATCAGGCCATGCACGAAGCTCACGCCTTGGAGGCATAACATCAACAAACACCAATCAATACCAACCTAGCTCTAATACCAAGTTGACATAACCCCTATTGAGAACACTTGATATGTATACCTGGTCCTGCTCCCATTTGAAAATGGAACCACAATTTCCGAATTTTCCTTCAACCCATGTCAGATAAGGGATCCTCGAATTTGGTCTTCTCTATATGCCTCCACTTCTCATTTAGCCCCGATCCTCGTGGAACGACCTGGTGGGTCATTCAAATCACATAAAATTGTGAATGAACAAAATAAATATTTAAAAACACGTTCATCGAGAAACAAATAGTTACCCTCAATTTCTAAAACATGCATGCATGGAATAAATTAACAATCTTAATTTCAAATTATAAAATATTTTCCTGAAAATTCAATTCGAAATCCACATAAGCATAAACATCTGTAGGTCAACCCATATTAGTAAATCCAATTCATATGAGAATATCAGAGCACAAGTAACCATAACCAAGTACAGTCAACCAATCCATGTTAACCAAAATGCATAGGCCACCTCGGGAACTGCACGAGGCACCATCCGAGTCCAGTCTGAGAACTGCACGTGGCACCATCTAGACTATCATAGTGTTCCTGGGAACCGCATGTAGCACTATCTGGACCATGTATAGAAACTGTACACATGCATCGTCCGAACATGTCTAAGAACTCGTAACATTTGAGTCTCACAGCCTCAGGATCAACGGGGCTGAGCTCTAGATGTCTGAGCGCTATCCATATCCGAGGATAGGTGATCACGATCAAATAGTTCAAAAACTGACAGGACCCATCTTGATCCCCTTAGGACCAACCGGGGATGTGCCCTGCTCTCGTCTGACAATAACCCTAGAGAGTGCCAAAAATAACCTTAAGGGATTCTAAATTCAAATATCATTAAACATAAATGAAGTCGGGTTTTTCATTGTTAGACAAGGGATAATAAATAACTGAAAGTGAGCACAAATGTCAGGTTACAAAACAGTGCTCAACCTACCAAAATTAGGTTTTCAAGTGCGCAACGATAAACTAATATGCATCGGCCTCCGGATCAGCCTCTACCCCTCCATTTTCAAATATGCATGCACTCGAGTTAAAACATAAGGAATCATATCGGAATCGTAAAATCATATAATCACATGGAATAGAATAAATATATAACCACCATAATAGTGCACCGTATATCCCAACCCTGACGTCTCAGATGTCTGACGTCCCAGCCGTCCAATGACGTCACGGTCCTAAGGCTACACCTGCCACTCGGGGTCTCACTCCGAGCCTTTCCTCGAACCCATTCCAGGGTATGACATCCCAGATGTCTAAAGCAATCCTCATCTTAAGCCTCTCTACAATTTCTCACGTAGAGCAGCCTCTCTCAAGCAATGAGCTGTGACCACTCTGGGGTACCAAGTATCTGGAGGAGATAACAATCCAAAAGTTCGGTATGTACAGTGCAATAGTATAACCAATGAAGTCCCTGTTTTATTCCAAAACCAAACCATAATATCCAGATGAATCTCATGCCCAAAACAACATAATATGTATAAATCATCCATGAATAATACCCAGTAATCCAAATCCAATCATATAGTAATATAGCCAAAACAGTTATGCATGCAATCCATTTAGAAATAAAAACCTCACTCATAGACAGTCCTTGCTACACAATCGAACCGTTTAAATCTGTTCCGGAGCTAAGTCATAGTCTCCAGCCTATCCAAAACATATCTAAAAGACACTAATGGACTCTATAAGTTCATACCTAAAACCCATGAATAGTCTCAGCACGGAAACGCGTCCCGAACACACTTCCTTAGGCTTTAAACCCCAATTTGACCTATCAAACGATCTCCGATCGACCTGAAACTTCCACTATTGGATCCAGATCTACGACACATTTTAAAAAGCACTAGTCCCACCTTGAGATTCGTGCCCACGCGTCCCTACTAGCGGGTCAAAGGTGCTAGTTAAAAAGTCAACGCTGACGTCACTGTTGACGTGAGCATGATGTCATCTTGACAGGTACCACTTGTCAGTCACTGGTCGGTCCACAACACTGACATGTGGCACCCTCTGATTGGTCCATGTCACTAACATGTTAGTGCTAACTGGGTACTAACATGTGACACGTTCGTCCTCCTATTGGGCCACGTTTCTGAAAACCTGACATGGTTGATGACGTCAGTTGATGATGTCATCACCCCTAACCTCTCGCCAGATCCATGTAAATGGGTTGCCCAGACCCGCGACCCGACCTGGTCCTAAAATCCTTATTTCTCAACCTTTTTTGTCCGGGTTTCTTCCTATGCACTCGTCTCAACCCCCTTAATCGATCAACATGTCGTATGTCTACGAACTCGTGACGTCCTGATCTACGTAACAGTCAATGGTCAAAGTCCAAAAGGTATCTCGAGTCAAAAGTCAACATTTTCCCATTACTAGGGGCAAAATGGTCATTTTACATTATTATCCTAAATGAAAAATTAAATAAGGTTCGGGTTGTTACAATCTACCCACCTTGCAAAATTTCATCCTCGAAATTCACTCAATTAAACGCAGATATTGTTCCCTCATCTGAGCCACTAGCTCCCACGTGGCTTCTTCCACGTTATGGTTCCTCCACAATGCTTTCACCAAAGGTATCGCCTTGTTCCTCAAAACCTTGTCCTTCCGATCGAGAACCTATACTGGTTGCTCCTCGAAACTCAAATCGGTCCTAAGCTCCAATGGTTGTTCCAGTAAGACATGTGATTCGTCACGCACGTACTTCTGAAGCATCGATATGTGGAGCACATCATGCACTTTGGCCAGTTCTTGAGGTAAAGCCAACTGGTACGCTACCGAACCAATCCTCTCAGTAATTTCATATGGTCCAATGTACCTAGGACTCAGCTTCCTATGTCGACCAAATAGAACAATTCCATTCCAAGGGGATAATTTCAAGAAAACCCAGTCTCTAACTGTGAACTCTAGATCCCAGATCAGTCGATCGGCGTAACTCTTCTAGCCATCCTGCATCCTGCACTGCCTTCAACCTTTCCTTAATAATCCGGACCTTCTCTTGGGTCATATCCATAAGATCTGGCGTCATAGTTGCCATATCGCCTACTTCAGTCCAACAAACAGGTGTCCTGCACTACCGACCCACATAGTGCCTCATAAGGTTCCATTCCAATACTCGCCTGATAACTGTTGTTGTAAGCAAACTCCATCAAAGGCAAGAGCGTATTCCATGAATCCTGAATAGTCTTCTCAGACTAACTATCCATCTGCGGATGAAAAGCCGTGCTAAAGTGTAAGTTCGTACCAAGAGCTTTCTGTAAACTACGCCAAAAGCGTGCCATTCCAATACTCGCCTGATAACTGTTGTGGAAACTGCAGATCTCGATCCGATACTATAGACTCTGGCATCCCATGTAGCCTGATAATCTCGTTTACAAAAAAATGTGCCAATCGGTTAAGCTTAAAAGTCTCACGTATAGGTAGAAAATGTGCGTCAATCTATCCACAATCACACAAACTCCATCATAACCACTCTGTGTCCTAGGAAGTTTGAATACAAAGTCCATAGTGATGTGATCCCATTTCCACTTGGGAATTGGAAGTGGCTGCATAGCTCCACACAATCTCTATCGTTCTGCTTTAACCTGCTCACAAGTCAAACACTTGTTGACAAACTCTGCGATATTTTTCTTCATTCCTGCCCACCAATAATAATCCCTAAGGGTACGCTACATCTTCGTCCATCCTAGATGCATAGTATAGGCTGAACTATGGGCTTCCTCCATAATCTTCGATCTCAATTCTGCCACTGCATGCACGCACATACGACCCTCCTTCAGTAAAGTTCCATCGTCCCTGGTAGTGAAATCCTGCCGGTTACCCACTTCAACTTCAATTCAATAAACACACAGTGTAGGGTCCTGAAATTGAGCCTCGATAATCCAGTCTATAAAGATCAGCCTCATGGGAAACTGGCTAATATAGCGCCTTCACCGTGCATCCCAAGTATAACTCCAGCCTTCCGGAGTTCTACTAATAAAGCCAAATACACCATCCTCAAATGTGCTACCGAACCCGCTGATTTCCTACTCAGAGCATCCACCACTACATTCGCTTTTCCCGGATGATACTCGATCGTGCAGTCGTAGTCCTTAATCAGTTCCAACCACCATCTCTGCCTCATATTTATTTCTTTTTGTGTGAACAAGTTTTTCAAACTTTGGTGGTCAGTAAAGATCCTACACGACCCCTCATACAAGTAGTGCCTCCAAATCTTCAAGGCATGTACCATTGCCGCCAACTCCAAATCATAAGTGGGATAGTTCAACTTATATGGCTTTAGTTGTCATGAGGCATAAGAAATGACTCTCTCGTGTTGCATCAGTACACAATCCAAACCCTGTAGTGATGCATCGCTATAAACCTCAAACTCCCCACCATTATTTTAAAGTGCAAGAACTGGTGCAGTAGTCAACTGTTTCTTTAATTCCTGGAAACTCAGCAAACATTGGTCATCCCAATTAAACTTAAACCCCTTTTTGGGTCAATCGGGTCAAAGGAACTACGATGGCAGAGAAATCCTCTAAAAATCACCAGTAATATCCTGCCAAACCCACGAAGCTCTGAACCTTGGTAACCGTCTCCGGTCTCTCCTAGTTAGTTACAACTTCCGTCTTCTGGGGGTCCACACTAATTCCCTACGATGAGATAATAGGACCCAGAAACCCAATACTGTTCAACGAGAACTAACACTTGCTCACCTTAGCATATAACTGGTTCATCCTCTGCTTTTTAACCACCAATCTCAGAAAGTTTCTCGTGTGCTCTGGCACTCATTCAAAAAACTAAGATGTTGTCGATGAAGACGATCACAAACTTGCCCAAGTACGCTCTGAACACACAATTCATCAGATCCATGAATGAAGTTGGTGCATTCGTCAAACCAAATGGCATTACCAGGAATTCGAAATGTCCTCCCCAGCAATCCGTAGCTGATGGTATCCTGATCGAAGATCAATCTTAGAAAAGTACCATGCTCCCCGCAGCTGATAAAAAAAATCATCAATCCTAGGTAAGGGATACTTGATCCTTACCGTCACCTTGTTAAGCTGTCGATAGTCCACACACTACCGTAAACTTCCCACATTCTTCTTGATAAACAACATCGGTGCTCCCTATGGTGAAGTACTAGGTTGAATGAATCCTAGATCCACCAACTCCTACAGTAGAACCTTCAGTTCCCGTAACTCAACTGGTGCCATACGATACGACACCTGAGATATCAGTCGTGTTTCGGGGAGTAGTTCAATCGTGAATTCAATCTCCCAATGTAGTGGTAATCCCGGTAAAACCTCCAGAAATACATCGGGAAACTCCAATACTACTGGTATGTCCTTGATTCTCAACGAAACCTCACGTGTCTCTACGACATAAGCCAAATAACCCTAACAACACTTCCGTAGTAACTTGGTAGCTGTAAGGGTAGAAATTACCTCAGGTGGTGAGACTTCCCGCTCTCCCTGGAAAGTCACCTCCGGTAGAACTGGACTCCGCAAGGTCACTCACTTACTACAACAGTCACTATAGAGTAGTGTTCCGACAGCTAGTCCATACCAAGTATGACATTGAAGTCATGCAAGTCCATGATAATCATATCACCATTCAATTCCACATCTCCTACTTTCACTGGACAATCCTTCATTACTAGGTTCACTATGTAGATAATTCCCATCGGTGTTCCGACACCCATCTCACTCTCTAGTGCCGACACCTCACGATCCATCATACCCGCACAACTGGGCGAAATGAATGAATGCGTAGCTCCGGGATCCATCAAAACACAAACAACAATATCGAAAATAGTGAGTGTACCAGTCACAATACCTGCAACTGCCCTGGCCTACTGCTGGGTAACTACAAAAACTCTGGCTATTAATTCGTATGCTAACCATGTCCTCGTCCTCTGACTCCACCATGTCCTCTTCCACCCGTGGCATCTGAAGTAGTAGCTGTGTTTCGTCCTGGTCCTGCTGAGCTCTAACTAGCCCCACTGCCACTAGCCAATAGCAACGTGCGCTCCCTAGTAAAATTTCCTGACTGCGCACAAGAGATGCAAGACAACCTTTTCGGCCCGGAAGAGCCCATAGAAGTACCACTAGTTTCCGTCTGCTGTGGCCTATAGCTAGACCTCAATCCTAATCTCTGAGGACTCTCATATCTGCCAAACTGTATTCGGCATGAAGAGGATGATCTCCCTCAATAATGTCCTCCTTTCGAACCCTTATGGCTCGAAGTCCAAGATCGGTTGATCCATGCGTCGTCGCTCACTGAAAGTCTGCTACTGCGCCGATAAACTGGTCTCCACTCGCATTGCTGCGTCAGTCAAATCTCTTAGGGTGGTGTAAGTCCCAGCCGTAATTATAGCACAGATATCGCCCCTGAGTCACTCCTCGAAGCGGCGACACTTATCTGCTTCGGTCCTCACATAAGTAGAAGCAAATCTAGACAACATCAGGAAACACTACTCATACTCAGTCATTGTCTGGCTCCCCTGCTGGAGCTGTAGAAACTCAGTCTCACAAGCATCCCTCAATGATCGTGGATAGTACTAATCTAAGAACCTCTCCCTCAAAACCTCCCAGGTTGTGGTGATGGCACTCCAGCCCATCATATCTAGTACGTACCACCACTGGTAAACACCTCCATCAAGTAGGAAGGTAGCCAACAGTACACGCTCCGCAAGAGGACAATGCATCACAGAAAAGATCCATTCCCAACTAGTATTCCACTGATGCCCCTCCTCGGGGTCTGCTCCCCCACTAAAAGTCGTAGCTCCCAACCGTTGCGCTCGTTCAATACTCGTACTCTCCATTTCTTTCGCTATCTCTCCCTTAGTCCGTACACGAGGAACACGTCTCGGATGCATGAACAACTATTAAGAGGAATAGATTAGTTATGACATTTAAAGCATTGTACAATACGCTATCCTTGTGCTCTTCTCTAATACCAAGCTGACAGGACCCATTCCGATCCCCCTAGGACCACCCAGGGATGTGCCCTGCTCCCGTCTGACAATAACCCTAGAAATTTCCAAAATTAACCTTTAAGGGATTATAAATTCAAATAAAATTAAGCATAAACAAAGTGGGGCTCTACATTATCAGACAAGGGATAGTACATAACCGAAAGTGAGCACATATGTCAGGTTACAAAACAGTACTCAACCTGCCCAAAATAGGTTTTCCAGGTGCGCAACGATAAACTACTATGCCTCGGCCTCCGAATCAGCCTCTACCTCGGTGTGACGGCCTGCAGGGGTCAAGAAAACAATGAAAGTGTGAGTGGGCCAAAAATAAACAATAGTTCAAAATCATTTATAGGATAATAAAATACTATTTTACCCCTCCGTTTTCAAACATGGATGCATTCGAGTAAAAACATAGGGAATCATAACGAGATCGTATAATCATATAATCACATGCAATAGAATATATATATATATATAACCATCTTAATAGTGCACCGTATATCCCGACCTTGAAATCCTAGATGTCTGACGTCCCAGACGTCCAATGAAGTCACGGTCCTAAGGCTATGTGTACCGCTCGGGGTCTCACTCCGAGCCCTTCCTCGAACCTAGTCCGGGGTATGACATCCTAGATGTCTAAAGCAATCCTAATCCTAAGCCTTTCTACGGTTTCTCAAGAAGTATGGTCCCTCTCAGGCAATGCATCGTGACCACTCTAGGGTACCATGTGTCTGGAGGAGACAACAATCCAAAAGGTCGGTATGAACTGTAACGACCCGTCCCGAATATCGGAATTAAATATTAATTAATTATGGATTTAGAATGACTAATCGGGGATTAGTTGAGTGATTTCAAAAAAACGGTGTAAAATAACCATTTTGCCCCTAGAATTGGGCAACATGTTGACTTTTGACTCGGGTAGTCAAACGTAAGAGGACCAAGGACCGTTACGTAGATCGAGATGATACGAGTCCATAGATGGGCGACACATCAAAATCGGTCGTCGAACAAAGAAGTTATGGTCACGTGATCGAAATCTGGAATTTATCGTCTCAAGATTCGATTAAAATAATATTAAAATCTAATTGGGCAGATATTTGTGTGGGGCCCTTGGATGAGTGACAAGTGTCACTCATCCCATTGGTGGCTTCCCCAAAATATGGATTCTGTTTGTGATTGGGTAAATTAATATTAAATTAAATTAAATATTTTATTTTTATCATTTCACTCATCTCTCTTCTATTTCCCGTGCACCATCTCCATTTTCACCCCCAAACAAACACCTAAATGCATACCACCCCCACTACCCTACCCTCTTCTGTGTTCATTTGTGAGATGGGACGGTAGTGATTGATAGGAGGAACTGGGAAGGAGGCTGAGCAACCACGGTCACGGCGGAGGTGTGTGAGAACCCAAAACCGTGAGCTGTTTTTAGTTCAAAAAAAAATGGAAGGACGTGTTTTATTGGTTGTAGACTGTTTTGGAGGGTTGAATGGTTTTCCTGGGGTCTAGATGACTGTGATAATGTCCACGGTGGCACTCGCGACGGCCAGGTAGGTGAGAAACTCGAGAGTGCCCTGTTTTGATTCAAAAATGGTAAACCATGGTCTAGTAATTATTGATCGAATTTGTTAATTAAGTGAGCTTCTGGAGGTTGATAGGAGTTGAATGAGCCTTGAATCACAACCAACGGTGGTCGGGATCGCGAGAACTCTACAGAGGAAAACTGGACATTTGGTTATTTGTTTGGAAGGTATGATCTCGACCTAAAGTTTTTGTTTTGACCATGTAGATCGATAGGAAATAACTAGATGAAGCTATATGAAAATTCCGGGCTGAGACCCCTTTGAGTTATGCGATCGGGCCGGGGTGCCCAGTTAGTTTACAAAATTGGGCAAGAGGCTCTATTGGGTTTTATAAATGTGATTTCGGGTCTGGGACCCTATGTTTCATAAACGTGATTTTGGGTCGGGGACCCTAAATGGATTTGTGATGTTATATGAAAATTCCCGACAGGGGCCTTTGAGATGTTTTGAAATGGCTTTATAAAACTGTTTTCTATATACCATCTTAATACGAGGATATGTGATGGTCTCCTCCAGGTGTCTAGGACATTGGGGAAGTCACGGTACATTGCCTGCAAGGGGTCATTATACGGAGCTACCAGACCGTATAGTGACTTAGGAGAAGGATTGCTATGATTAGACGTTTGGGATGTCAGACATCTGGATCCGGAGAGACCCAGGGCAGCACGCGTTGCTTATACCTTCATATATGACGTCTAGGATGTCAAACGTCTAGGACGCTAGGCATCTGGGATGCTGAGGATGGTTATGTGGTAAATATGGACTATTGGATTTATGAAATGGTATTTCGGGTTTATGGAATTGTGTTTATGGATTTGGGCAGTGGTCCACTGAGTTCTGGATTTACGAATTTTTATATTCTATTGTTTTGGGATGAGTCCCAAGTATGTTTGGATTTACGGTTTTTGGGCTAAGGCCCTAATGGTGCATTTAAGTAAATGTTTTGATTACTGGTTTTGGATGCATGCATACTTTTTAGTGAAGGACATAAATATCTTTATGAAATGTGTTTTTATGAACTTATTGATTTTCGTCCACTCACAGTTTTTAAATGATTTTAATGCCCTTCAGGTTGATCACGGATGCAGGCTATAGTAGAGACCAACACATCGCACTCCTCCACGAATCCTGGCGCGCTCTGGGGGCCCCGTATGAGCTAAGGTATGAATTATCCCTTATTTGACACCTCGTGTCAAACGGGAGCATGGCACATCTTGCGTTAATCCCGGGGGTACTGGGATGGGTCGTGTCATGTACAATGCAATCGTATAACCAATAAAGTCCCTGTTTTATTCCAAAACCAAACCATAATATCCAGACTGGTCTTATGCCCAAAACAACGTATTACGTATAAATCATCCATGAATAATATCCAGTAATCCAAATCCAATCATATAGAAATATAGTGAAAACAATTACGCATGCAATCCATTTAGTAATCAAAAGCCCACTCATAAATAGTCCTCGCTGCGCAATCGAACCATCTAAATCTGTTCCGAAGCTAATTCACAATCTTTGGTCTGTTCAAAACATATCCAAAGGTCACTAACGGACTCTATAAGTTCATACCCAAACCCCATGAATAGTCCCAACTCAGAAACGCATAACGAGGCTTTAAACCCCAATTTGACTTATTAAATAATCTCTAATCGACCCGGAAACACTACGATTGGATCTGGATCGTCGAAACCTTTAAAATGGCACTGGTCCCACCTCGAGATTCACTATGACGTGTCCCCACGCCCTGGTTAAATGTGCTGATAAAAAAGTCAACGCGGACGTGAGCAAAGTCATCAATCACATCAGGTCAATGGTCAACGGTCAACCGTCAACGCTGACATCAGCATGACGTCATCCTGACAGGTGCCACGTGTCAGCCACTGGTTGGTCCACGTCACTGACTTGTTAGTGACACATGGCATCCTCTGTTTGGTCCACGTCATTGACATGTTAGTGCTGACTGGGCACTAACATGTGACACGTGTCATCCTCCTATCAGGCAAAGTTTCTAACAACCTAACAGGGTTGATGACGTCAGTTGATAATGTCATCACCCTTAACCTCTCGGCGGATCCCTATAAATGGGTTGCCTAGACCCGCAACCTGACCCGGTCCTAAAATCCTTATTTCTCAATCATTTTTGTCCTGGTTTCTTCCTATGCACTTGTCTCAACCCCCTTAATTGATCTACATGATCAAAACCACGAGAAAAAAAAACTAGAATCATACCTTGAGTCGATGAACAGTAGCCCGTAAGTTTCCCCCGTCGTTTTCTCTCTACTCCGGTCATCTCGTGCCTCGAAATCAAGCCCACTGAGATCACCTAATTTGTCAGGACCCACCCCGGTTTCACCCCGAAACCCGAGATAAATCCTGCTCCCGTCTGACACCCCGACTGTAACGACCCGTCCCGAATATCGGGATTTAATAATATTTAATTGTGATTCACTAATCTGGGATTAGTTGGGCGATTTCGGACGAATTGTGCAAAATGACCGTTTTGCCCCTAGGCGTGGGCAAAACGTTGACTTTTAATTCGGATGGTCAAATGGACTTTGACCAATGACTGTGACGTAGTTCGGGACGTCACGAGTTCATAGACAGGTGGCACGTTCGATTCCGACGTTCGTGGTGAAAGTTATGATGTACGGAAGTCCAGGGGCATTTTCGTAATTTGGACGATATAAGGGGAAATGTTGACTTTTTGACCGGGATGTCCGATGGCCGAGGGCCAAGGACCGTTACGTAGGTTTCGTCGATGCGAATCCAACGACAGGTGGCACGCCGAAATCGGAGATTCGACGACGAAGTTATGGGTCACGGAAGTTTGGGTTCGTTATGCACGCATTACGAGGCGAGGACATGTGGCGTTCTCTGATTGGTCTGAATTTCTGAGTGGGACACGTGGACCACTAACCTTTAATTATTGGGATCAGATCTGGATTGGTCAGATTGATTAAATTATAGGATTTAAATAATTTAAAGAAATCCCACTTAGTGCATCTTTTGATCTGGACCCTTAATCTCATTGGTGAGATTTAATCTGGGCCACTGATCCTTTTCCCTCTCTCCCTTTAATTGAATCAGCCTACACCCCACTCTCATCAGATAGCATCATTATCAATTATCATCACTTCATTCTCCCATTTTCCTCTACAAACCCGAAAGCACCCATATCACCATTTTCCTTCATTTTTCATTTTCTAACAAACACACCACCCACACCTCACCACCATGAACGTGTGAGCTAAGTGTGACCGTGAGTGAGTAAGAGGCTGAGGACACGACGGTGGTGGCTCACGGTGGAGGACGGCGGAGCTCGACCGTGAGGTAAGAAAATATCCAAAAAATCCAAGTTTCGGTTTTGTAGGTTTTTAGCTAATTCTATGAATTGGGAAATATTTCTGGGCACTCTAGGAGCCTAATAGGATTGTTTTTGAAGGTTGGAATGGCCGGAAATGGCCGTGAACGGCGACGGAAACTCCGACCGCCTTTGATGACGGATGAAGGTACGGTTTTGGACACTTTGTTCCGTTTTAATTAACTAGAAAGATTAGAAATGAGATTAGGAACATATTGGGATTAAAATGGGATGAAATGGACCTAAAATGGACCTTGAACCGATCCAAAAACAGAGAAAACCCGACGGTGAACAGTGCCATGAACAGTGCTGTGAATAGTAACTGGTTCAGCTGGGATTGGTGATGATGAACAGTAATCTGAGCCTTCTTGGGGCGCGTGAGGGCGCGTGAACAGTAATTTGGGAAAATGTTCAACATATGAAATCTTCTATTCGATGTAACGAACATTTTGGGACTGGTTTCGTGTCGATCGGACACCGTCTTGATATGTTTCGGGGCATCGGAATGTTTAGGGACGATTTAAAAATAGTTAAAAGTTCAGAAAAATCACGGGGCTTTGGTAGGAGGTTAATTAAGTAGTTAGTAACCTTCTATTAAAATTTGGACAGGTTTGTGAGTCCCGGTGATAGCGATTGGCTCGGGAGAGCCTATGGCACGCATATCGAGGCGCTCGGTTAAACGGTCTGTGAGTGGACATTGGTTTCATAAATTCGATGCATGCATAACTGTTTTATGATTGTTATAATTATGATTAAATGATTTACTTTGGATATCGGTGAATTTAAAATGATTTCACGTATTTCGAGGTGAATTACGTATTTGCACGTAAACCGAGGTTTTTCTGGATTTGCACCGATTTCCATAAATGTGGTTGGATATGATTTCATGAAACGGTTACGAACTTGAATAATGTAAAATCGGGCCAGGGGCCCAGTTGAACTATGAAATCGGGCCAGGGGCCCAGTTAACGTGTGGATCGGGCCAGGGGCCCAGTTAACTTGTGAAATCGGGCCAGGGGCCCAGTTGATTTCTACATACGATTGCGGGTCGGGGACCCTAAAATGGAGTTGAATAAATGTTTTCTGGTTTACATTTTATATATGTTCACATGCTGGAATCAATAAATGGTTTTGATGATATTTCGGTTATGGCACGTTTCACGGTATTTGGGCATGAGACCCGTTTGATGAAACGTAACGATCGGTTCGGATTTTACCTATGTATACATATATGTTTTGCATGTGGATATCAATAAAATGTATTTAGTACTGCACTGTATAAATCCTTCCATATTATATTGTCTCCTCCGGCGAGGTACCCCGGAGAGGTCACGGACGTCTAGAACGTCCAGCGTCTATGACGCTAAGCATCGGGGATGCTGTACCCGAACGGGGTTCGGGGATTGAACTCGGAAATTGAGACCCGAGTGGCACGCGTAGCCTTGTGATTGTGACCTTATTGACGTCAGGGACGTCAGACATCAGGGATGTCGGATTGGAGTGTACAGTGCAGTGGCTAAAATTATGGTTATGGTTTATATTATATGCCTTATGGTTCATATTACTGGATTGATGAAATAACTCTTGGATTGACTTTTGGAAATTGAAACTAAGTCTTTGGTTTCCGGGCTAAGGCCCTAATGGTTATTTCTAAATAAAAGTGTGATCACTGGTTTTTGTCGCATGCATATGGTTTTACTGAGGGACATAAATGTCTTATAAATGTTTTAAATAGACTTGTTTATTTTCGTCCACTCACAGCTTTTGTTTTTAATGCCCTTCAGGTTGATTCCGGATACGACTGCAGCAGAGACTTGAGCATCATACACCTCCTCCATCGATCCTTACGCACTCTGGTGGCCCGGTTGGGCAGTGGCAACAGGTTATCCCTTGTCTGACACCTCTTGTCAGACGGGAGCATGACACATTCCATGGTAATCCCGGGGGGATTGGGATGGGTCGTGTCAAGTGGTATCAGAGCAGGTTTTGCTCTTTTGTGCGCGAAGGTCGAGGGTGTGATGTCTCTTTGGGCTGCAGTTCCGTTGTCAAACTGATAGATAGTTTTGGATTTGAGTAGTGGATTGGGTGTGTTTGGCCGATACGCCGTGCATTGATGCGATTCAACCCAAGTGGGTTGTATACGATTAACTAGTAATGTGGGACCGTCGTTTCGGTCACGTGATGATGGATTGTTGTGCTGCTGGGCACAGCCGGGCTCAGGGAACCCCATTTGAATAATGTTATGGAAATGCGAAACTCAGTTGAGTAATGGTCTAAATTATGGACCTTGGTAGTGTTGGCTAGGGTACGGGGTGTTGGTGCATCGGAGTTAGCCGATGACCTTCGTGGTGGAACCCACGATGGAACCCACGTTGAATTGACGATTGGATTGGATTTGACGTCTATGCGATGTCAGGACCGCGGGGTCGGTCAGGATGTGGATTTTACTGCAAAAGGCAGTTGGGTTCGGTGGAACCCTAGGGTGTGATTTTGGAACCCTAATTTATAATTGATGGGCAGGAAAAGTGAACTTTAATTAAGGAATTGTGCTGCGACGTGCGGCTGAGGTCATGGATGACCATGCGGATGACTCTAGTGAGTCTAGTCTAGATTATGGGATTCGATCCACGGATGCGGTTATGAGAAAATATGGAATCCCGTGTTGGATCGAATATTAGTGTGATGTGTGGATACGGATCTTGACAACGATGACTGTTGGTCGACAGTTGTGTCGAGATAACTGGCTATCGAGGGTATTTAGTGTGGTTTTGACACTTGGGGATGTTCAGGGAACGTTCATTATCCTGATGTGTGGATGGCCAAATTGGGGGTACCCATAGTTTTGGGGTACGAGTGCTGTTACGGGATCGTCGTTCGGAATGAACGGAGATCCAGGGTAAAAACTTTGCACACAGTGTGCTAGCACGGATGTTCGTGTGCTAGTGTGGATGTTCGTGTGCTATGTATGGATGTTGGTATGTTGGTACTTTTATGCCAATGCTAGTATGGATGCATGTGTGCTGATACTAGTGTTGATGATGGTGCGTTGGTGCTGGTACTAGCGCAGGTGCTGGTGTCAGTAAATGTGATGACGATGAGCCACCAGTTGGGGTGTGACTCTGTCATGATGGACATATGATCGGTATCTGCGACTCAGTGGTGGTTGAGTCTTGGACTGGATGGGATCCAGTGGAGGTTGTGTCGTGTTGGGATAAGTCCCAACAGATATATGATGACAAGTGATGAATGGATGTAATGGTATGATTGAAACTTGAGGAATCTAGGGACGATGTTCCCTACGTCATGAGAATCAGTGGATTTGGGGAGTTGTTGTCAACTCCGAGATTGGTAAGATTGTTTACCTCTAATATCCTCAGAGGGTGCAAGGAAATTATTGAAATTGGAAAAGTCGAGGAAAACCATTCGTGGTATTGATGTGGGATTTTGTGATTGTGGACCTCTTGGAACCTGAGGGTTTAACCTGTAGAGGTTGTGATGTGAAACAAAGGCAGCTGGGTATGCACATCCAGGCAGAGTTGTGGATATTCCGTTCGGAATCGGGGTGTGTGCATACATGAGTATTGGCGGACGTGAGGTCCGAGTGATGATTTGATTTTGGACACGTGGTGGTCCAAGTGAGGTAAGGACGTGGGCAGTCCAGTGGTTGGACTTGACATCTCATTGGGAGCATGTCTGTTTCCAACATGGTTGGAACTCCCGTTTCGGGGAGAGTTGTGATTGGGGGAACGAGAGGAGTGCTCGTTTCCGCATCGGTGATTGGTATCCTGTAGTCATTGGGGTTGACTTCTTATTTCCTGCCGTGGCAGATGATGATTGTTGTTACCAGTACGTTGAGCGTGTATTGGTTGGTGGACCCATGTTTGGCTTGGGGTCATTGGACACGAGAAGTTGTGTATGATTTGGGATTTGGTGGTGAAATGCGTGGTCATCTTTCCACCAAGGGAAATTTGACGAATGATTCAACTGAGGGTGTAAGACCCTACGATCAGCTTTCAGATGGATTGTTAGCTATGTGGACATGTGTGGATCCTAGGGGATCTGATTTGTGATGTTGTTAACTACGGACGATGTGGCGATCTAGGATCGTGATGTTACTTGTCGGATGACGTAGCGATGGATCAGGATTGTGGTCTTGATGATCCAGATTGGGTGAGAGTTATCACTCTTACTTTGGTATGTGAGTCGTAAATGACGGGACTGAACTTCTTCTCGAAGTGAAGTCCATATGGTTTGTTACTCGGGTGAGTAGGTTTCCAATGTGGTCGGATTTCGTCAACCTTTGACGTGTGGATATTGGGATTGGCTTCCCTATGAAGTCAATCGAGTGTTTTGAGCGGGTAACCGATATGATCGGTTATGTTACGTCTTGGTGGACGTAAACGAGATTTTGGGTTTTGGAATCGAATTTCTGGGTGACGATTCAGGATTCGATTGCGAAGCTCGAAAGTGGATTAACTGGATTTGGGTGCGGAATGATTATTCCAATGCTAGCTTACGGAATAATGATTTCGGATTCGGATTTGGACATGGAATAAAATATGATGTCTGGGTTCGGGTTCGGGATTTCTTACGAAATTGCGAATTCGGATTCGGAATTGGAACTAGATGACGGGTGGAGCTCGTTTTGTCTCATGATGGTTTGGGCAAACGTACTCCATTATTGGAACGTGTTTGGCTACGACCTAGGTGGTTGTAGGCGAATTGATGAATTGAGGTACGTACAGGGTACGAGGATTGATACTGGTTAGGCTGAGTGGTGCCTAATGGCGGTACATGGGATGTACCAGTGGTGTGTAACTAACGTGTTGGTTATCGGCTTGGTTCCGATATCATTTGTTTGGTTGTGCTGTGGACTGGCCATTGGATACTGTGCGCTGTGCAGAGTGATTTTGTCGGGTTCAGTGATTGAATGAGCAGGTGCTCTTAGCCATGGTTGGCTAGTGGAATCCTAGTATCGTGATGTGTGATCACTGCTGGGCTGGCATTCAATGTGTTCCAGTTACACCACTTGTATGTGTAAGTTGACGGTATGCGTACACTCAGGATGAGTGAGTTGGTGGTCAGTGTAGCTACGACCAGCCTTGTGTGATGTTATCACACCGAGATATTTCCAGCGTCTTGGATTCGCTGAGGGAGTCGGCGATTATGGACATTGAGATTACTTTGTGTCGCAGGTTTGGGCTTGCCCTGCGAATTGAGATCATGTGGTTGATCTTACGCTACATCGAGAGTGATGTAGTACATGGTGTTGTCATTAATTAACCGATGGGTTGGGCTTTACATGGTGGTGAAGCTTAGTGGTGACAGTTTGACTGACGGTGTCAGCATGGAATGACAAATGAGATTTGGTGACTCTCAATGGGAGCAAATGTAAGGATATATTGGCAATGGAAGGGGACTGTTTAGCTGAAGGAGTCAGCTAAATGGTTTGGCGATTTTATCGCGGATCAGGTGATTATGTCCACTCGAGGTGGTCGAGTGTTGTTGTTGTGACGTATGACTGTGATGGGATGTCTGGGTACAGACGAGACTGGTGTTGTTCCAGTAAGTGGGTGTACAGGTGTACACAGATGTGAGGTCGAAATGTTTTCCACAAGGTGGTTGTGGAATAAGGTTATTGGTAATTTCGAGGACGAAATTCTTTAAGGAGGGAAGGTTGTAACGACCCGTCCCGAATATCGGGATTTAATAATATTTAATTGTGATTCACTAATCTGGGATTAGTTGGGCGATTTCGGACGAATTGTGCAAAATGACCGTTTTGCCCCTGGGCGTGGGCAAAACGTTGACTTTTAATTCGGATGGTCAAATGGACTTTGACCAATGACTGTGACGTAGTTCGGGACGTCACGAGTTCATAGACAGGTGGCACGTTCGATTCCGACGTTCGTGGTGAAAGTTATGATGTACGGAAGTCCAGGGGCATTTTCGTAATTTGGACGATATAAGGGGAAATGTTGACTTTTTGACCGGGATGTCCGATGGCCGAGGGCCAAGGACCGTTACGTAGGTTTCGTCGATGCGAATCCAACGACAGGTGGCACGCCGAAATCGGAGATTCGACGACGAAGTTATGGGTCACGGAAGTTTGGGTTCGTTATGCACGCATTACGAGGCGAGGACATGTGGCGTTCTCTGATTGGTCTGAATTTCTGAGTGGGACACGTGGACCACTAACCTTTAATTATTGGGATCAGATCTGGATTGGTCAGATTGATTAAATTATAGGATTTAAATAATTTAAAGAAATCCCACTTAGTGCATCTTTTGATCTGGACCCTTAATCTCATTGGTGAGATTTAATCTGGGCCACTGATCCTTTTCCCTCTCTCCCTTTAATTGAATCAGCCTACACCCCACTCTCATCAGATAGCATCATTATCAATTATCATCACTTCATTCTCCCATTTTCCTCTACAAACCCGAAAGCACCCATATCACCATTTTCCTTCATTTTTCATTTTCTAACAAACACACCACCCACACCTCACCACCATGAACGTGTGAGCTAAGTGTGACCGTGAGTGAGTAAGAGGCTGAGGACACGACGGTGGTGGCTCACGGTGGAGGACGGCGGAGCTCGACCGTGAGGTAAGAAAATATCCAAAAAATCCAAGTTTCGGTTTTGTAGGTTTTTAGCTAATTCTATGAATTGGGAAATATTTCTGGGCACTCTAGGAGCCTAATAGGATTGTTTTTGAAGGTTGGAATGGCCGGAAATGGCCGTGAACGGCGACGGAAACTCCGACCGCCTTTGATGACGGATGAAGGTACGGTTTTGGACACTTTGTTCCGTTTTAATTAACTAGAAAGATTAGAAATGAGATTAGGAACATATTGGGATTAAAATGGGATGAAATGAACCTAAAATGGACCTTGAACCGATCCAAAAACAGAGAAAACCCGACGGTGAACAGTGCCATGAACAGTGCTGTGAATAGTAACTGGTTCAGCTGGGATTGGTGATGATGAACAGTAATCTGAGCCTTCTTGGGGCGCGTGAGGGCGCGTGAACAGTAATTTGGGAAAATGTTCAACATATGAAATCTTCTATTCGATGTAACGAACATTTTGGGACTGGTTTCGTGTCGATCGGACACCGTCTCGATATGTTTCGGGGCATCGGAATGTTTAGGGACGATTTAAAAATAGTTAAAAGTTCAGAAAAATCACGGGGCTTTGGTAGGAGGTTAATTAAGTAGTTAGTAACCTTCTATTAAAATTTGGACAGGTTTGTGAGTCCCGGTGATAGCGATTGGCTCGGGAGAGCCTATGGCACGCATATCGAGGCGCTCGGTTAAACGGTCTGTGAGTGGACATTGGTTTCATAAATTCGATGCATGCATAACTGTTTTATGATTGTTATAATTATGATTAAATGATTTACTTTGGATATCGGTGAATTTAAAATGATTTCACGTATTTCGAGGTGAATTACGTATTTGCACGTAAACCGAGGTTTTTCTGGATTTGCACCGATTTCCATAAATGTGGTTGGATATGATTTCATGAAACGGTTACGAACTTGAATAATGTAAAATCGGGCCAGGGGCCCAGTTGAACTATGAAATCGGGCCAGGGGCCCAGTTAACGTGTGGATCGGGCCAGGGGCCCAGTTAACTTGTGAAATCGGGCCAGGGGCCCAGTTGATTTCTACATACGATTGCGGGTCGGGGACCCTAAAATGGAGTTGAATAAATGTTTTCTGGTTTACATTTTATATATGTTCACATGCTGGAATCAATAAATGGTTTTGATGATATTTCGGTTATGGCACGTTTCACGGTATTTGGGCATGAGACCCGTTTGATGAAACGTAACGATCGGTTCGGATTTTACCTATGTATACATATATGTTTTGCATGTGGATATCAATAAAATGTATTTAGTACTGCACTGTATAAATCCTTCCATATTATATTGTCTCCTCCGGCGAGGTACCCCGGAGAGGTCACGGACGTCTAGAACGTCCAGCGTCTATGACGCTAAGCATCGGGGATGCTGTACCCGAACGGGGTTCGGGGATTGAACTCGGAAATTGAGACCCGAGTGGCACGCGTAGCCTTGTGATTGTGACCTTATTGACGTCAGGGACGTCAGACATCAGGGATGTCGGATTGGAGTGTACAGTGCAGTGGCTAAAATTATGGTTATGGTTTATATTATATGCCTTATGGTTCATATTACTGGATTGATGAAATAACTCTTGGATTGACTTTTGGAAATTGAAACTAAGTCTTTGGTTTCCGGGCTAAGGCCTTAATGGTTATTTCTAAATAAAAGTGTGATCACTGGTTTTTGTCGCATGCATATGGTTTTACTGAGGGACATAAATGTCTTATAAATGTTTTAAATAGACTTGTTTATTTTCGTCCACTCACAGCTTTTGTTTTTAATGCCCTTCAGGTTGATTCCGGATACGACTGCAGCAGAGACTTGAGCATCATACACCTCCTCCATCGATCCTTACGCACTCTGGTGGCCCGGTTGGGCAGTGGCAACAGGTTATCCCTTGTCTGACACCTCTTGTCAGACGGGAGCATGACACATTCCATGGTAATCCCGGGGGGATTGGGATGGGTCGTGTCACCGACCCCAAAAACAGTCAGACGCAGGAGATAGTACTCAATAAATCCCGAAGTTAGAGTTTTATAGAGCATAGTACAACATACACAAAAAAGAAAAATCGATAATAATTACACGCACGCGGAAAGAAAAATTGAAAACACTCCGGGATCCCTCACGTGCCTTCTATGCCTCGGACACTGCCTCGACGTCAAGACCCCGCGCTAGCTCCACAACCTGGAGGGCAAGTTAAAACAAAGGTGTGAGTGGACCATAATAAAAGAAAAGTTCTAAAACCATTTATCGGAAAACTGAGTTTAACCCTCCGTTTTGAAAACCACATGCATAACCCTATTCTAGAAAACAGTTATAAACCAAATTACCATAAGCCACATCATAAGAAACAGAAATACTATAAAACAGTTAGAAAAACCACAGCATGTGAATCATAAAATCGTATCAGAAACCATAAACATCAAATCATCATTTTCCGATCAAACCTGCTGGACCTATCCGAGTCTTTAAACACCCGAGTCTTTAAACTCAATCCAGGCCTTAATAATATCCGAGTCTTTAAACTCCCGAGTCTTTAAACTCAATCCGGGCCTGTCCCCCGTCAATCATAATATCCGGGTCTTTAAACCCAATAACCAGATCCAGCAAATCCAATCAAAACCATTTGAAAACCATTCCCGAATTCACATCCAAACCCGAATCCGAAATCACTGGTCTGGTGCCCTTCCGGCATCCCGAACCGTCATTCCGAACCCAAATCCGGAATCCACTTTTCCACTTAAAAACCAATTTCCATTTCCGAAATCCGTTTCCAAAACCGAAAAGCTTAAATCATCGAAAACCTTTTATAATCGTTGAAAACCATTTATTGTTTGAAATCCCAAAACTATAACATTATAATCAGAAATCAACCTTTCCTCGTAAAACGTGCCAAATACCATATTTCCTCGAAAAAAAACGTGCAATAACGTAAACCCTACCAAAACATATTCGATAAACATAGATTTATGATTAACCATAAAACAATTATAGAAAACGGTTATGCATGCTCGAGTTTAAGGAAAGGGTCCACTCACAGTACCGAGCCCTCAAGCGTGTCCCGAACGTCCAGCACGTTCCTCAGCTTCCTCGGGAAGTCCTGATCCTGTTAACAACCACCAAATTACGTCACTAACACGTCTATGAAAGTTCACCTACATGCCCTCAAAATTCCCCGAATAGAAAGCGTAAGAACCCGAGACCCTAAACCTTCACCCTCGCGGAACGAAACTCAAACGATGTCCGCACAACCCGAAACCACTTCCATTGAACTCAACACAACTCCTAGATCAAAAACCATGTTGACCATTTTCCCCATCGCCGCCGCACGCGCCCCCCACGCGACGCCCAAAGTGGCTGCGCGTGGCCCTCACGCGCCAGCTACAGTGTAACAACCCGTACCTTCGGGAAGGGTAAAAATGTGATTTTGTAAAATTTTGTGTAACTGGACGATTTTGCCCTTGTGAATAGTAGACGAAAAGTTGACTTTTTGAATTACCGATTGGTTGAGTGTTAGCCCTTGACTGTGACGTAGTTTAGGACGTCACGAGTCCGTAGACAGGTGGCAGGTTCGATTCGGACAACCGGAGGAAAAGTTATGATGTTCGGAAGGTTGAGGGCATAACCGTAATTTGACTAAATTAGGGGGGAAAGAGTTGACTTTTCCTACGACCGAGTTTTGACGTGTTGACCTTGGACCGTTGGGTAGATCTCGTCGTCCTGAATTCAACGACAGGCGGCACGTGTTCATCGGAGTTAGGACGGGCAAGTTACGGGTCTAAAACGGTAAGGGTAAAATGGTAATTTTGGAGTTAAGAAGGGTATTTCGGTCTTTCTCTTGCATTGGGAAGTGTGCCCAATACAAGTGGGACACTTGGATGCATCTGAAGAAGGAACCATCAGGAGTTTGACAAGTGTCCCTCTCCAGATGGTTGTGGAACATTGATGACCGCCTCACAAGTTTACACGGCGGTTTAAATTGGTCTGAGTTGAAGAAGCAGAGGAAGGGTGCAACCGTGAGAGAACCCGTCAATTTGATCCCTTGATCGTCATCTTCCGGCCTTGAGTTGTGAAGAAAAATTGGAGAGGAGTATGGAACGAGTGGGGTGGGGCTGAACTCAATCACCGTCGTGGACGGTGGCTCTGATATCACGAGAGGCAGAGTGCCCGTGTGCAACAGAAGAATTTAGCTTCCTCACACCACTCAAACCTCATTCTTTGCCTTTTTGGTCTGAAAGGAAAGGAGGAGGGAGCTTAGACAAAACGATTAGTGGTCATGGCGAGGTGCGACAATAAGGGACGGTGGCGGAATTGAGAGAAAACCGCAAGTCCTCTGTTTTTCCTTTCACAATTGGACGTTACAGATAAAGGCTAAGGAGCTTAAATTGTTACGGCATTGTGATATTGAGGCGTCTGGGAGTCGAATGGACGTGATTTGGTGGCTCGCCGTGGACGGTGGCCGGTAAACCCGTTACGGTAAGTTTTTATTTTAAATTTCATTATGGGTTTGTAGACCTTAACGACGCAAACTAATGATTGGGACAGGATCATGGAAGGGAAACAAGTTGATTAGGATGAATTTGGAGGCTGGAGGAAGCCGGAAAAGCTATGGAGGTTAAGGTTGCAGAATACGGGGTTAAATTCTTGAACGTGAAGGTATGAATTCGTGGTTTTTGTTACAAACCGATTAGGTTAGTAGATTAAGAGTGGACGGACGAACCTCCTAGGCTAATTAGAACTGAAAACCGATTAAAATTGAGTGAAAACCGTGAACGCCGGTTCACGGCTGGACCGGACCGGTTCAAACCAGGTGAACCGGGTTCACCTGAGGTTGCTGGTGACACTGTTCACGCGCGTGGATTTCACGCGCAGAACCTTCTGGACGCGCGTGGGGGCGCGTGAGGGGTAATTTGGGAAATTAGTCAACATGACTTTTAAAGTATTTGATGTAACGAACATTTTGGCGTTGGTTTCGAGTCGATCGGACATCGTCTCGATATGTTTCGGGCTGTCCGAAGTTTTTAGGGCTGGGTTAAAAATAGTTAAAAATACGGGAAAATTATGAGGTTTTAGTATCAGTATCGTAAATCAGTTAGTGACCTTATATTGGGACTTGGACAGGTTCGGGGGAAACCGAGGATAGTGAATGGCCCGGGGACGGTAAAAGTGCGCGTGTATCGAGGCGACGCTGAAATGGTCTGTGAGTGGACTTTGCTTTCTAACTCTTGATGCATGCATATATGTTTTTATATGATTTCTATACGAGCTTCTATGATTTGATTTATAGTTGTGATGATTTTATGTATTTGCACGTTTTTCGAGGAAAATGACGGTTTTCACGTTTTACGAGGTTTTGATAACTATTGTAATTTGAACCTGGTTTTAACGGTTGATTTCGGGATTTGAAATACGGTTGGATTTCAAGGAAAGTAAAAAGGATTTTGAAAAGTATTTTCGGGCCTGAGGCCCAGTTCAAAGGTGTTTTCAGAAATGAGATCTCGGGTTTCGGAATCGAAATTCCGGGTGACGATTCGGGATTCGATTCGGGACTTGAAGCGGATTTCGGGTTTGGGTTCGGAATGGTTATTCCGGATGCTAGCTTACGGAATGATGGTTGCGGACTCGGACCGGGAAATGAGAAGGAAATGAGTTCTGGGTTTGGATTCGGAATGACGGTTATGGATGCCGGAAGGGCATCCGACCAGTGGTTTCGGATTCGGGTCTGGATATGGAAATGGAAAATGAATTTAAATGATTTTGGGATTGGATTTGCTGGATCTGGATATTGGGTTTAAAGACCCGGATATATGTGACGGGGGACCGGCCGGATTGGGTTTAAAGACCCGGATTGAGTTTAAAGACTCGGGAGTTTAAAGACTCGGATATACTGATTTTTCACCCGTAGGCCTTGAGTTTAAAGACTCGGGAGTTTAAAGACTCGGATATGATTAAGGCCTGGATTGAGTTTAAAGACTCGGGAGTTTAAAGACTCGGATAGATCCAGCAGGTTCGATGGATGAGAATGTGGTTTTAAATGTGGTTTGGGTTTTCACTGAGACTTGATGATGGTGTTTTGGGTAGTAGCCCGGATGAAATGGTTTTCATTGGTTATACTGGTTTCCGGTGATATTGGGGCTGAGGCCCGGGTTTTGGAAAAAAGAAAAATGTGCTTTGGTTTTCGTACATGGTTTTATGATATAAATTGATATGCATGCATTGATTTTTAACACGGAGGGTATAACTGTTTGTGTTTTCTGATAACTGTTTTGAATTTAAACTTTATTTTTGTCCACTCACAGTCTTTTCGTGTTTTCGATACCCTCCAGGTTGCTGCAGTGCGGGCTGTTGGTCGAGAGAGAGATGGAGACATCACACATACGATCCACAGTAGACTCTGCGCACTCTGAGAAGTTTGAGGTTGTTGAGGTGGTTGGTTTGGAACTCCCTTGTCCGACTTACGTGTCACACGGAGGTTAGGCGGTTGTTTAGCCCTCGTGTCATGCGTACGTTAGACGGGAGCGGGGTTTAGCCCTTAATTCCGGGGGATTAGGGGTGAGCCCTGACATACAGTACCACCGTCAACCTCACATCGACCCTGTTCGCACCAGTGCTGCAACCCGGACCGGCGAGACCTGTTCTCTGCCATCCGGCCACCATTCTCCTCCCTCTCTTCACCCGTCTCATCGTCCAGGCCTACCCTATCGATTCCCGAACGCCTCTAACCTCGACACTGTCCCTAGCCCGTCAACTGAAGCTCGAAACCAGACAACCCAAAAACCCCTGTTTTCCTTCCCGGCCACCCATGTCTTCCCCCTTCATGGTGGCTACACCAACCTCTTCCTAGGACCCTTCTAAGCCTAACCCGACTCACCTTGACCGTCGATTCTCGCCCAAACGTCACGACTAGCCGTTTGAACATCACGGCAAAACAGAGCACACAGGTACTCCCGTCGTGCTAACCTTCGCTGTGTACTCCTCCGTCACGGCTACACACTCAATCGACTCTTGGGACCTCCATGAGTCTCACTCTAACCTCCAATTCCCTCGACTCTCGCCCTAGATCCACGACTCAGCTTCTAAACCCAAACGACAAAACAGAGCAAAGAAACGAGGGTGAGGATTTACCTGTCCTCCTTCCGTCGTCGCGAGCTCAGCCGTGAGGTAGTAGCTCCTCCTGTCTTCCTCCGTCCTCTGAGTACTTCCCTTGACCTTGAGTGATTGATCACGGCTGCACCACCATCCAACTTCTCTGTTTTCCTCCCTGAGCTTCCCCCTGATTTTCCCGTGGCCCGCAGCTCTCACAGCACACACCCGCTACGCCCCTCAACCAACTCACCAGCTTCCCTTCGATCTCCCGTCCCTCACTCACTCACCAGAACTCATCAACAGCCTCACTCTGTTTCTGTTTCCTTCTGCGTACAATCAAGAACACGGGCACGGTTGCACCCCAATTATTTGGGCCGTGCATACACAGGATTCACCCAGAATCCTCTAGTCCCTCAACACGTGTCACCATCCAATCCATGCACTCCCACATGGTTCAATTCCAGCCGTCCGTTTCCCTTCTCTGTTGCACAAATCCCAATGTGCAGAAAGACCAAACTGCCCTTCCTTTTATCCCAATTTTACGGTTTTGCCACGAACTTTCTAGACCCGTAACTCACACCTCGTAAGTCCGATGAATACATGCCGCCTGTCATCGAACTCAGGACGACGAGATCTACGTAGTCATCCTAAGTCAACGTACCAAAACTCGTCTGTACGAAAAGTCAATGTTTCCCCCTACTTTACCCAAAATTACTATAATACCCTTCACCTTCCGAACATCACAACTTCCTCCTCGGATGTCGGAATCGGGCGTGCCACCTGCCTATGGATTCGTAACGTCCTAAACTACGTCCTGATCACTAGTCAAAGTCCATTGAACCACCCGAACTAAAAGTCAACTTTTTGCCTAACTAGGGCAAAATCGTCATTCTAAGCTAATGACCTTACCGATATCGACTAACCACCGATTAGCCTCGCTAATCCCACCTTAATCACTTTACTAATCCCGGCTCTCAGGACGGGTTGTTACATAATTCCCTAGAAAATTTTATAGTCTATCAAATTGATCAAAAAATGTCGAAAAAGTGGTTTTCCAATTTTGGGTCAAAATACGGTTTCAGGTTTCTCACCTCCTCATCGTCGACCGTTGTGCACAGCCCTCACTCAGCCGTTCATCACGTCGCCTAGGTCTCACTCTCACTCAGTCCCACGGTTAAGTAACAGAGATGATGAAGAAATAGGGTGGTGAGGTTATGGTGTTTAGGTGTTTGTTTAGTTGTTTAGGAGAGAATAAGATGATGAAGATAGAAAATAATGAGGAAAACAAATGAGATGTTAAAAAAACCCTAGATATGATCCATAATTTTGGGAAAATGAAACAATGGGATGAGTGACACTTGTCACCCATCCAAAGGGTCCCACTAGGATATTTTATCCAATTAAAATCATCCAAGTGTTTAAAATCCCGCGAATCATGAATAATGTCATTTTCGCTTCTGTGACCATAACTTTTTCGTCCGACGTCCGATTTCGATGTGCCGCCTATCTACCGACTAGTAACGTCCCGATCTACGTAATGGTCAGTGGTCAAAAGTCAACAATTTCCCTTTATTAAGGGAAAAACGATCATTTTACATTAATTATCCTAAATGACAGGACCCGTCCCAAATCCCACGGGATTAGCGTGGGACGTGCCTGCTCCCGTCTGACGCGAAGTGTCAGACCAGGGATATTGCCGTCCTTTGCCCAAACGGGCTATCAGAGTACGCTAGGATCTAAAGGAGGAATACGATGTCTCGTCTCTGCTACAGCCGCATCCGCGATCAACCTGGAGGGCATTCAAAATACAAAAGCTGTGAGCGGACAAAACAATTATTTTATAAAAACATTTTCATAAAAGACCTTTATGCCCTTCATTAAAAACATATGCATGCATTTAAAAACTGTGACGACCCGTCCCAAATTAGCGGGATTAATTACGAATTAATTACGGATTAGCGAGATTAACCGGAGATTAGACGAGGATTAGCGGACGTTCAGGAAAAATGACGATTTTGCCCCGAGAGTGGGCGAATCGTTGACTTTTCATTTGGACAGTCAAATGGACTTTGGCTGATGATTGTGACGTAGTTCGTGACGTCACGAGTTCATAGACAGGTGGCACGCTCGATTCCGACGTTCGAGGAGGAAGTTATGACGTTCGGAAGTTCGAGGGCAATTTGGTAATTTGGGCCAAAAGTTAACTTTTTGACCGAGAGGTCCGGTGGCCGAGGGCCGAGCACCGTTACGTAGATCACGACGATACGAATCCGTAGACAGGCGGACGTCAAATTCGAACGATCGACGGTGAAGTTACGGTTCATGAAAGTTTCGAGATACTATTCATAATGACGCGTTTTACGAGGCGATTTTGGACTTTAGTGGGCCCAGTTGCTTTTCAGCAACCAATGGATGAGTGACAAGTGTCACTCATCCACTGGCTACCATTCCACATACATGCATATCATCCCTTGCATTTGCATCGATCATTCCCATTTTCCCCAAAACCCGATCACCATACCCACCCCAAATCCAAACCCTTGACCCTTTAAACATGATTAGGAGGCTAGAGAAGGAAGAGAGGACCAGACGGAGGTGGCGTCCGGCCAAGGAAGCACCGCCATGGACGGCGGCGGTGGCTCGCCGTCCAGGTATCGATTTAACCGATTTTAACCCATTTTCCGTTTTAATTATTATGGGTCGATTTGGATGGGTTTACAGCATTAAATAGGTTATTCGGATTGTTTTGTGGTGGTTTTGGGAGTACTGAATAGCTGTGAAGCCGTGGGTAAGGTATTGGATAGTTGAACCGAAGAGGGAGTTTTGGACCGGTTGGGTTTAGCGTGTTTTAGGTGGTTTTGTTGATTGCGTTAGATAGGAAATGCGAAAAGAGGAATTTTAGGATTGAAATGGGACAAAACGGACGAAAAATGAGGGTTGTAGGAGCCTGGACCGGTCACTCCGGTCCAGTTGCAGGGTTGGACCGGGCCGGCCAGTCTGAACCGTCCGCTAAAGGTTGAAGACGATCCACAGTAGCCGGCGCGTGGGCCCACACGCAGGCCACTTCCAGGGGCGCGTGACGGCGCGTGAGGGGGTTTTTGGGGAAGGTTCCAACATACGAAATCATCTCGTCAATGTAACGAACATTGTGGGACTGGTTTCGTGTCAATCGGACATCGTTTCGATATAATTCGGGACGTCCGAAGGTTTATGTTCGCGTTTAAAAATAGTTAGAAATTCCAAAAAATTACGGGACTTTAGTGAGGGGTTATTTAGGTAGTTAGTAACCCTCTAAATTAAATTGGACAGGTTCAGGAATCCCGGAGGTGACGTTTGACCTATGAGACGATTATGGCACACGTATCGAGGCGCGGCTTCGGACGGTCTGTGGGTGGACCCATCTTTCGAATTCGATGCATGCATAAATTCTTTATAATTGTTTAGAATATATTTTTTGATGCCTTGAGTGCATTTGATTGTGGTAGCTTAGGATCGACATATTTGCACGTTTTTCGAGGTTTTCGGCTTTATGTCGTACCTTAGCGTACTACGTTTTTAACTAGGGTTTTATAAATGGAGTTTGGATTTGGAAACATGAAATCAGGCGTGAGACCCATTTGATTTACAAAGTCTCGGACTTGGAGTCCATTTGATTTGACGAGGAATCGAACCTAGGGTCCATTTGAGCTATAAGATCGGACCGAGGGTCCATTTTGCTTACGATTCGGGTTTGAGGCCCAGTTAGTGTTACTATCGGGCTTGATGCTCTGTTGATTTACGATATCGCGCCTGAGACCCATTTAGTTGAGATTTCGGGCTTAAGGCCCCTTTGGTTGTGAAACCGGACGTGAGGTCCCATTGAGTCATGGTTCGGGCTTAGGGCCCAGTTGATTATGAAACCGGGCTTGAGTCCCAGTTTGATTTATGAAACGAGTATTCGGGCATGAGACCCTGTTGAGCTGAGGATTCAGGCCGAGGCTTGTGAAATGGTTTTGAGTTGGATTCGAGGAATCCTATTGAGATGAATCGGGTTTGAGACCCAATTGAAAAGTGATTTGA